>WBNO01010977.1:123237-153516 GCA_013400575.1 Peucedramus taeniatus
CGCCTGCGAGGGGCGGGCGGGGGCTCCGCCGCGCCACCTCCCACATCGCCCGCCCTCCTCCGAGGTTCGGCCGGGCCGGTGCTGGCTCCGGCCCAGGGCCCTCAGGCTCTTTCGGCCCTCAGGCTGTTCCCGCCCTCAGCGACCCGCGGGGCCCGCCCCTCACAGCACCTGCGGCGCACCCCTCCCACATGGAGGATGCTGCTCCCTCAGTTGTGAGATTCTTAGTCCCTGTCTTAAATAAAGTATGATTTTTTTTCCGCTCCCGCTCCTCCGAAACCAGTTTAGGAAGCCCCTGCCGCAGACGCGCTGAGGGGAAGTTTAGCTCACACCCTCCTGCCAAATCCCTCGCTGTCGGTGCAGCTTTAGATATGGCCGATTTCTGAGCCGGTCTAAAGGTAGCACACAAGGGCGGAAATTCTGTGAGGTCAGTTACATTTTGTCAAGACAATGCAGGGTTAAAATCTTGAGAGAATGCCAGTTAATGTGCTTGCAGCCTCGCTGCTTTTCCTTATTGAATTTTCTAACCCTATGTTAAACACAGTTAGTCCCACTGTATTTTTTACTGATACCCTGCATCCCTCGCTCCGGAGATGGAGCTGCCCCATTACTGCAGGTGAGGGAGTTACGATTCCCTGTGTGAACTGCATTAGCTTTCACAAATGGGAAATAAAATGAATAAATTTTACAAGTGCCCTCTTGATCTAGCTAATTTACCTCACAATTGCCCAGCGATTGTTAGCTCACCTAATGGCTGACAGTTCAATACATTGGATTAACTCCATTCACTGGCGCTTGTCTGTCCAAACCTTCCTTTCTGTGACTAATTCAAGACAAAAACTTAAAGGAGAAAAGCTACCTGAACATTGCTTTTCCGAACATCAGGAAAATTTACAGCTCTTAATTCAGGAATACTGTTATTTACTTTTTCCTCTTTTTCTCCCTTTTATTCTCATGATACACTAAATGCCCCAAATTTTATTGTCATCTAAGCTACAAAACAGTGTAAGGTCCATGAGCTAGACTTAGAGTAGAACAGAGAATTTGTTACAAGGGCTTACTATGTGTGAGGTTATTAATCCCTGGAATAGGGAGTCCATCTGAAATTCTGTTGCCCTCTCAGTATTCTACAGAAAGGGATTTTCTCCGAGATTAAGCTTCTTGACTGGGTGAGTATCCTGATACAGTCTTGTTCTGGGGACTCTATTACGATGGATTTTTCCTACAACAGGCTAGGAAGCATGGGGTGGAAGTCAACCACAAGTGACTGACATTCTCGGCTGTGAGTTCAAACTCACGGTTTCCCTCCTACCCTTCTCTCCAAGCAGCTGTTTTTAGGTTATTGCTGGCCAACCTGGCCAGAAACGTGTCGGAGAGTGCCTGTCCTCAGAAGCACTTGGTTGCTCACAGAGATGTGCTAGACACCTCACAGCTGAGGGCTGCAGCACTGCACGTCAGCAGCTGCAGCACCAAGCGCTTCTGGCAGGAATATTAACAGCTTTCATCTTTCTTGGCGCTACTTTTCAGGTTTTTTGCTCTTGAGCTGTCAGTGCAGCCTGAACTGGGAGTGATGTCTTAGCCATTCTTTGAGCAATACATCTTAAGACACCGCTGACTGTGCTTCTGGCCAAGATTTCTGCCTGGCACACAGTACTTCACAAAAAAATTGGAAAATGAGTAGTAAATCCAGACAAGAAATTAGGGAAGAGGAAAACCTACAGGACTACAGGCAAAACAGAGACACATCTAGTCAACTGCTAGACTCCACCATGAACTAAGGACTCAGCTTTCTGCCTTTCTTACTGCTGGCCCCTACACATGAATGCTCCCTTTCCCATTCATGTTTTTCTTCCAATTCAAGTCTTCACCTGTACTATGTCCTTCTGCATCATCAGCAACTTCTCTTCCTCAAATGAACTGAATCCCACCTTGTCTCAGGGTCTTACCAATTTCAGGCAATTACTGCAAGAAACAGTTCTACCCATTGCATGGTTCTATATCTGAAAATGAACTCTTGGTCCCGCTCAAACCTGGGCAAAATTTGGTTATTTTCAGTATGGTGATCATTACTACAACTCCCAGCACAAATTGCTCATACAATGGACAGATTGATTATACTGCACATCAGAAAGGTCATTGTTTGGGGCATTACTTGTAACAGCAACACTTTTCCATTAATAAATACTTTATCCAGTCCTGCCATTTCCAAGTTTAGAGATATCTTTTAAACAAACACTCATTTTTATTTGTATTATTTTTGTTGGCATTTTCTTGTAGGAAGCCATCAAATTGAGATAGGCATTTGAAAACAAGGAGCATCAAGGCAATTGCCTGTTATTAGTCATTTTCTGATTACTTTTTTAAAGCTATTACAAATGCTACTAGTCAAAAGGCAAACTTACTGTACATTTATAAGGCTCTTTGGATTAATCAGAAACTTGTTAAACTGGGAAAGGTTTTCTTTACACGTTTCATCAATATAATGAGGAGAAAAATGTGGCCTAAGATTTAAGAAATGCTTGTAGTCAAAAATGTAATCAGGTAAAAGGCTATCTCAGAGAAGAAAAAAACCCCAACACTGTTCAAATTTATAACTGAACTACATTTTTCCAGTATTGTTATTACAATGCCCTTCACTTGTGAAGTGTCTAATGACTATTCTGTAGCAAACAATACAGGAAGCCAGCCACACTTACGGATTTTCCCTACAAATCCACTAGCTCTCAGATGGAAAATCCACTTATTGTTTCTTTTCACAACTTCCCATTTAATTTTCAATACCTTAGCCTAAAAAATCCCACTATCTGCATACATTGCAGTAGCACCTTTCAAACCAGTGGAAGGAAGTTGCTAATTACATGCCGTGGGCGCTGACTGCTTGGCAGCAGCAAGGCAGTTTTTATCTCCAGGCTTAGAATAAACTATTGTTATAAATATGTTTTGTTCCATGGTAATCAGGGTATCGAGACAATTGTCATCTTTGTACAATGATCAAATGGGCAGCTCTGGAATTCAACAAGCTCAGGAATTCATTAGGTGTGTCTGTTGTAAGCTGCAAACCCACCCCTTACTGCTCAAGTCATGCCATGTGAAGTGTAAGACAGATCCATTAATGAGGAAGACTGAGCATTTTCTGTTGCAATTTACCAGGAAATTTGCTTATGAAAAGAGAGAAAAGACTCTTCCTACCCATTATATCAGGCTCAGAGGTTCCAAGCTAAATACACCAAAAAAATAGCAGCACTGATTCAGAATGTATTAATTTTAGTGAGCTGTTTTGAATGTATGTCAATTTGAGTGAAAGCTCCTTAGCAATATTGAAATTGGTTACAGGAAAGGATAATGGGATGCAAGAAAATTAAAAAGAAACCAAGTCTCTATAAGCACAGTCAACCTCTGCATCTGAAGCATCTTTGCCCTTTTAAAGAAAGTAAATATGTAATTAAAACTTCTGTTAAAAATTTATTTTCGAGTACATAATAAAAGAGGGCTAAGGAGAATTAGTATTATTACCCTAAAATAAATTCATTTTCCACACCAATAACAAAGGAAAAGTTCTAAAATAGTCTTGTAATTTGCAGAGAGGGAAAACATTAAACTGCTATATCCAGCACTTCAGTTGAACAATAATCCAAACACTTCCCAGAGTTGAGCAATAATCCAAACACTTCCCATTCACAGTCAGCTGGAAAAATCATCATAGTTTCATCTTTCCTTTCCCTTAGCAGAAGCAACTCTGGAGAAAATGGGTAATTTAGCTGATTTTTTTTTTGTTTTTGAGAAAAGCAGCATGCTTTAGCACTGTCTTCAACTTCCTCAAACCCTTCCCTTTCTTCTATATAAAAAAAATCCCTCCTGCCTTCAGTGCTCCTGAACACACAGCACCCAAAGCACAGCCCTGCTTTCCTGTGGCAACAAACAAAGAGCAATAACCAGAGGAGTTTGCACAGGAGTGGGAAGTTACTCAGCATGCAAGGTAACGCTGCAGGATCAATGACCTGACTGTCTGCTGCAGACTGAGAGCTCATCAGCTGGGAATCACTGAGGTGAGAAAGGACGTGGGGACCAGTCAAAGTTAGGGAGTGCCTGTCAGCTGCCAAAGTGATGTGTCTGGAAAATACTGCAGGCAGTGCTCAGAGAGGAAAAGAAGAGGTGGATATATGGAAGTGTTGATGCTATTTCATATGGCTGAGGTACACCCTCACTTGGAAGGCTGGTTAAAGTTCAGGGAAAGTGAATCCAAGTGGAAGAGGTGGAGAGAGGAGCTGTTCCCATGGTAAGGTGAACACACAGCCTGTCCCACGATAGTAAAGGCGAAGGTTGAGAGGTGACATAGCTGCAGCACTCGAGGGGGAGACATCAATATGCAGTGGTAGCTCCCAAGTATTTAAGGAAAAGAGATTTTTGGCATAATAATGATTGGGTAAAACTGGTGCAAAAAGTTAGGATGGAAATTAGAAGAAGCTCTTAAATCACCAGAGTGAAGCAGACCCGTTCTGTGAGTAGTGAGGGCAAAAAGAGTGGTTAACTTTGAGATAGAGCTTGAGTGACAATCAGACACTGTTCATCACAGTGCTGGATTGGCCTTGATGGCTTAAGAGCATCTACAGATCAGTGACCCCACAGTTTTTATAGTGCTAGGAGATCAAACCCAGCAACAGCAGAAATAAATCCTCATCACTGATGTTGAAGTTGCTCTCGGCTGTTTCAGATGTGGTGGTTTGTTTGTCACGCTGGTTGTTTCAGGCTGTCTGTAGGCACTAGAGCAGATGAGCACCTGCACTCTGTTCACATGAATTTGAACATCTCCTCACAAGTCATCATTTTTTAATGAAAGCCTGTATTCTGGAACATAAGATGTTAGCCTCCAGGGAAACGTATCAGCTTGTCATCTGTCCCACAAGTCAACAGGTAAAGAAAAAAAAGGCGAAATTGTTTTCTTTCCTGATAGAATTAATTTGAATACCAGATCTTTCTGCTTATTAATATTTCAGTTCTCCCCAAACAGGGAATGGATTGAAATATCAGATAAGCTGGTAGAACTCTTATGTTTGTCATCTATTATTTTGATTTAATCATAAGAAATTACGTCAATAGGTTGCCCATATGTAATCATGCGCCATGCGCAGAGATCTTAATTACCCTGTTCATCAATATTCATGATAGCCCATATTATCCAGGGTATTATCCTATATTGTTCTATGTGCCACATGAATACCACATGGGAGAGGGATTTAAAAAAGGTTACAGGCTAATAAGTGTATTTTATTCCACTCAGAAAACTCAAGAGAAACAGTTCTTTTCAAAGACCCAGAGATTGTAATTACTATGCAAAGTGTTAAGTCACCTTAAAGGCAAATGCTAACCCAGACAGACTGAAAATTAAAACTAAAAGCTAAAACTTCCTATTGTTATTAGTGCCCCACTGCACTAGATATTGTGCAAATACATGAAAAAGGTGACTCCCATCGTAATTCTACCTTTCAGCTTGATTGTTCTAGAGCAGAAATGGTAGTAGGTTTAAGCTAGCAGCTGGTGGTCATATAATAGCAATGAATTATAATGGTTTATAATGCCAGAAATTTTCTATGTAATTCCCTGTGAAGTTTTCTAGGAGCTGTGGCATGTCAGCCTAGAAAATGCTGCTTTGGCATGTCAGCCTTACCACTTAATTTGATTTACCCATTGTGTGCCATAGCCCTTGCACATCATGCCTGCTCCTGGGCCACAAACTCCACAGCACAGGGCACAGAGGCAGCTGGACAACTCAGGGGACTCACATGAAATTTGGATGCAGCTCCCTGACCACTACAAGCTTCTGAAGTGTCACTGGCATCTGTGATTATATGGATGTGTGAACAGGAAGGGATGCTCCTGCCATCCTTCAGTGCAGCAGGGGGAGCACAGCCGATATCTCTGGCACACCACCACGACTGTGATGCTGTAACAACTCACTGTGCCTTACAACACAATTTGTAACTATCTCCATAGTGTTTGAAGTCTTGATTCTGCAAATGACTCAAGTGCCACTGGACTGCACACACACAGGAGATCAGAGGCCTGGACACAGGAGGCTCTGGGAAGGCTGAGCCACACTGAGTTCAGAGAGGAGACCCAAGTTCACCATGAGTGAGCACCACAGCCAGCAAAGAACTAAGGAGCTGGGATTTCTGCTGAGGAGCTCCTCCCTCAGTCCACTTTTGAGGCTGGTGTTTTTCACTGAGGGGCACTATCAGAACTTCTCAATTAGTACAGAGCATTGTTAGTTAATTCTTTTCTAGAATTAGTATTTTGCTCTTCCAAACACTATCTGCTGTTTGAAGCAGACTGCAGACTGAGGGAGGTGCATGTTTTGCCTGTAGCAAAGCAGCATTCTCCTTCTTTATCTCAACGCTGCAATGTTTCTCCTCTTTGACATAAACAGTGTCCAAAAGCACTCTAATCCCATCCATGCCCAGTACAAACAGAACAAACAAGGAATGATTTATGCATGCTTGACTGCACTCTGTATCTTATTAGATGAAGATAAATTACTGTGCTGGACAGGGACACATTCTCCTGAAAAATCCATCTTTGTAGATTCTGGTGCTCAATCTCATGCCTTGTGCAAATATATTTTAGTATACTATTGCCATTTTCCACTTGGTGATGCCACACACAGCAGAGTGGCCCTGGCAGAGCACTGAGGGAGGTTCCCTTGCTAGCAGACTGCCAGAGCTGCAAGATACAGCTCCAGTCTATCACTTCCAAATGACTCTGCTCTTATGTTCTAGGACAGGTGTCATTTCCCAACTTCTGTTACATGCTGATAACATTATTTAAGCAAAAGATTGAATCTTCTCCCTCTTTCCTTCCATCATCCCATTGTATGCACTGCACTCTCTGCCTTTGTAGCCACTTCAGAGACAAGTCCATTTATGCACAGAGCAAGAATTTAACTTTGTTGATACTGGACAGAAAGCTGAGGGTCTGCATCTTGTGAGAAGTTTTATGCACAGCTGTGATATGGAATTGATGCTTCCTTCTAGGGAAAAATATTTTCCCTAGTTTTAAAACCCATGACTTGTTCCTACATGTTCAGCCAGCTGCTACCAGAAAGAGCCCAATACAGTTTGTCTTTAAATAAGTGAACAGGTACATTAGCCATTGCTCAAATCAAGAAAGCAGTAAATTAAAAACAAATAAGCTCATTTTTCCCATTCTCCTTCCATTTTCTTTAGCTTTCAGTATGAACTGATCAAACTCAAATTTCATTTGTCTTCTCCCACAGTATCTTACTCTCTACCTATGCAGACACTGAATAAAATCCATTTTCAAGCTCCTTCTTCCAAAGGTAACACAGTGACAGCACTCATGTGAGACAAGCTGCATTGCAGTTTTTAATGAATCAGTCTTTACAAAAGCATTTCTAGAACTCCTCTTCTAGAACTGGCAGCGTAATGAAGAATGTCCCTACCTCTTAGTCTCAGACTGGAATATTAAAATACTTTTCAACAGTTTAATTTCTCTGTGAAGTTTTTTAATTACAGTCTGTGTTCTTCATTTACTCAGTACAGCTTTGCTTGCAAGAGGCAATACCCTGTGATTTCAGGGCCACAGCTATCAGCTACCTGCTCGGTTCCTGTATCCCAGCTAAGATACCAGACAAAACCCCCTGTGGTGCTGCCGGGTGCTTTCCTTGCTGCAGGTATCCATTGGGCTCTCAGCTGAGAACTCTCACTTCACAAAAGCCACTGAACAGCAATTAAGAATGAATTTCCTCTGCATACAAAGCTACCACTGCCCTTACAGAATTTTTTGTGTTATAGGACCAGGTCTCAGATGGTGGTGATTTTCAACTGGTATAGACTTGAGCCAGCTTCAAACATCAGCTCTAGAAGCAAAAAGCTCTATGAGGGTAATGATGCTCTTAAGACACACAGTTGTATAGGTTTTTCCTTTAGAAACAATGAATCACATCCCTTTTCCCAGTCTTCAAATAAAAAGAACAATGCTTTTCCACATAATTGTAAGGCTGCACTCCCAACATGATCTAACAAGAGTGATGCCAACTCCTGTATGCTTCGAAGGACTATTGAACAGAAAATGTCCCCCTGTTCTGCAGTAGACATTCCCTAGTGCAACATTTTTTCTTTCAGCCTTAATTGAATTTTGCAGCATTTGCTTGTACATGTAGTTGTTATCCACATAAGCCTTTCCTTTCTTTCTCTCTCTCTCTTTTTTTTATTTTAATTAGAGGCGCCATTTACAATTCGTCTTCTACCAGGTCAAAGAATAGAAGAACAGAAATCCAACTTTACATAACAACTGACAATTCAAATTGTTAAATCAAGCCAAGAGTCAGTATAATGCAATGTTAGTTTTTATAGGGTAGAAAGAATATGAAATATTTTTATAGCCCTAGTCATTAACAGAGTACTTTAGATTTATGTTTTGAAATCAGATTGTTACCAAGAGCTTTGTGTTTAAAACTATTTTATGAAGCCCAGAAAGGAAAAATCTGAGACTTACTGGGGAGCTGGGAAATTGTCACCATCTTTAACACTCTGTTATTCCTGCCCTGAATTGGCAGCTTGGGCAGTATTCTTATATGAGAAGTGGGAGAAGCTAAATCACATGAACCCTCCTACCATCTCATGCTCAGATGGCTGTGGACAAAATAGGTATTTAAATTATAGTGCCTGTTCAGTTAAACTCATTTCTTCCACTGCTGACCAGGAGCAGTAGGATTTTAGGCGTTACCTCTCCTCTTGGGCTACTTGTAATTATACATTTTCTGAACTGCCATTTGTACTTTACTGTGCACAAGAGGGAGAAGAGTTCTATCAGCTGGAGGTCTGGGTATACTCAAACTTTTTGTGGGATCTCCAATGGGTGTCCAGAAATCCTTCGGTGTTCAGTGTCAGTACTGGAACCCAGATTTATTCCCTTCCCTTTTCCAGCTTTGCTGGTATGCAAAGTCTCACAGGTGTAGACATGACAGAAAATGTAAAACACAAGAAAAAGAACACAAATCAGAAAGGCCTCTGTGCTTGCAATGACGAGCTTTTGAAGTCACAGCATCTGATACTATTTTGTCCTTTCCAAACTGAAACTACTGCCAAGAGCCTTAAAAACTCTTGTTGAGCTAAGAACAAATTGCACATACAACCAACCCTATGGCAACCTGCATGCATGTGTTCATTGCTAACCCTCTTACGTATCTGCTCTTCAGAAACTGGTCCTATTTTCTGGAAAACATCCTTGGATCCTTCCTCAACTATTCTGTCCCCATGGCTCATCAATTAGCCTCTAAGGAATGAGATGAAGGACTTCTACACTTTGTCAAAAACCACATGACCCTTTCTTTGATCCTATTACAAGACAGCAGCGTTACTGGGATAAAGCGTCTTTGTTCAAAAATGTTCATAATGTGCACTTCTCCAACATTCATCAGAGTTAGTGGCATCTCCTGTAATCAAAGTGAATAAAAACATCAGTATCATGTTTTTCACAAAGTTTGCACTTTGCAGTCACCCACACTTCCTGACAAATAATGAGCTCCCCCTACCTCATATTCCCAGGACTTTTTTTTCCTTTTTCTTTCTTTTTTTTTTATTTTTTTTTTTTAATAGAAAGTAGGGCACACAAAAAAAGACAACCTGGTCTGTCAAGTGGCTGAAAAACATCTACTAAGCCTTATCCAAATATTCCTACATAATAAAACCTCTCCTGTCAGTCCATGAGACTGAAGTTCAAGTCTTAAAGGCTCATTTTCAGTATCTCCTCACATAGTAGAAATCCAGGAAGAGATTTCTTTTGAGAATAAGCACAGCCTATGTCCATATTGCTGCTGAATTTCATTTACCTCTATGAGAAATAACTGTTTTCCTTTCTGGGAATTGCAAATAGTAGAATATATTAGTTTTCTATTTTTCTATTCCTCTTTTAAATGAAGGCAATAAGACTCAAAAAATATGAAGCTAGGACACAGATGGAAAGGGAATAAACCAACAAGAGTAAGCAAAGTCCAGAATAGCAGGGATCCAGTGACACTGGATCTGCCCTGTGAAACTGGGTGGTACTACTGGGACAGGATGGGTGAAAGGATTGGAGTGGATCAACATAAAGTGGGAGAATCCATAATAAGCCTTGTGAGCTGTAAGAAGATTGATAAGAAACATGCTGGATGGAAATAGTTGCTAAGGTTCTCTTGTAGTCTGTCACACCAGTTGGGCCCATTAATCTTTGCTGCCTCCTCCAGTTCTCTAACACAAATGACCTCATCTGAGACACCCCTGTACATAAACAGAGTCCAAGGGAGCAGAGGCAATGGGCACACACCGAAAGGCAGGAGGTTCCCCCATTTTTCACTATGGGGGCGACCGAGCACTGGGACAGGTTGCCCAGATAAGGCTGTGGAGTGTCCCTCCCTGGAGCTGTTGCTGGGCTGCTGCTGTGGGTGACACAGCTGGAGCAGGGGGGGCTGAATGAGGTGACCCCCAGAGGGCCCTGCCAGCCTCAGCCATTCAGCGATTCCGCGACACCAAAGGGTTTCACTCTACACTTGCTGCTGCTGTGGGGGTGTTGTGTCACAAATGCCTTAAACTCAGCTTCTGTACATTCTCAAAAGTCACTGGTGAGATAATTGTTTGCCTTGCTTGACTTCCTTGAGGACAAATTAGATTCTCCTCATATATGCTTTACCTTTCCTTACATTATTATCTTGCTCCTGTAGACCTTGTTCAATGAGGCAAAAACGCTGTGATTTTAATGACAATATTGCCATAGTTACTGTAGGACTGTGCCCTAGAAAATCATTAAACTTTTCTCTTCTTTTTTTGTAATTTCCATTTTAGAGGCAAATTACCTGTGGTGCTTCCTGCAGTTTATTTATGCTTCAGAGTGCAGGAATACACAAGTTACAGCTCTTTGGCTGCAAAGCCCTTCACCCTGCTGATAGCTGATATGATTGAAACCCAAGCTCTGATGTTCATAACTCATTCTTGAATTTAGTCTGGTGCCTTGTGAGGAGCCATCCAGTCTCTCTGCTCTCAGGTACGACTGGAGGGGCCTCTGCTGTGCCAACTTGACAGCTCTAGCCAACCTTGGCAGCCTCTGAGTTTTACAAGCTGCTTTGTTTTGAAAGCGGGCTGTGATGCAGGGACCAGAATAAGTACAAAATATGTTACCATCAGATATACAAACAAATCTCTGAGGCACAGGAGATGTTCTTACAAGAATGTTCTGCTCTGCTTCGTTCAGTCTTCTTGGTCTGAAACTTTTGGACTATATCAGAATTGGAGATAATTCAAAAGCTGGAAAAATAAATCTCTTCTCAGAGATACTTGATGTCATTTTCAATGAAAACTTAATTAGTTTTCTCTCCCTGTGACCAAAAAGCATGTCTTTTCCATTGTCAGACCTGGAAGAATTATGAAACTTAAGCACAAGTACATGTCGTGATGCTAATGAAGCTTTGCTTTAGTTTCAATCCACTCTATGCAGAAGCAATCAGACTAAATCACACTCAGTAAAAATAACCCACACCCAAACAACCTAAACCAGCCCAAAATCCTATTTTCTCCTATCTTTGAGGAATTTAAGGAAAGAGTGAAAAATGAAGAGGAGTCTTCTTGACTGTCTCTTGACCTCTAAAACACTTAAAAATAAATATGCAAAAAATATTTAACTTAAAGATGATCACTCTTTTCTTCTGGTTGATACATACTTATGCTCAAGAAGAGCAGCCAGAAGAAAAGTCCACTACAGAAAAGGAAATTACTACAATGGTGGTTTTTTTAATGAATACTTAAGAGAGTCTTTGTTCATGTTCATGAACTATGTATCTCCTTAAAAATAATTTATTTCATGTCATGGTTTTTGGGGAATATCTGTGGAAACACTACACATGGGGATGCAGCTGTGAAATAACTACTGCTTTTTCTAAGCCAGCTTGACATAATTAGATGGAGAAATAGCTATTTCTATTGTTTTTATTTTTAATATAGAAAGAGGGATATGCACTTCATTAAGATATGAACCAGAGGACAGGCTTAATTCTGAGACACACAACCAGAGTTAAGGTCAGTAAAGAAAGCTTTAGGAAATACCATCTTTGTGTGTCCATGTACTTTCATGCAATGCCTAGAATTTAAATAATTTCTTATATTCATATGATAAATATGAATATAAGATATTTATATATCTTATATATATGCATGGTGATATATGTGCATGGTGATATTTCCTTTATTGCACAGAATTTTACCTTTCCAGCTTGACAGAATGTTGGGATGGCTTCCCTCTAAGAGCAAGTGGGGATGCTGTCTAAATTGCTCTGAATGTGTACAGAGGGAAAAGGAGAGAGGAATAACATCTGCAAACTTCATTATGATGATAGATGTGGAAGGCTGGTGATTTATGCAAATAGTCAGGGTTCCTCTAAGGTAGGATGCACCTCCTGCAGGCTGCAAGAACAAGGCACAGGCACTTAGCAGGAAACAGAAGAACAGAACACGTGACCACTGAAATGAAGTTGTGTGTGGATGCCTTAATTGTTTTGTCTTACCCCTACTGAATATGACAGCAAACCTACAAGTAACAAGCTGATGAAATGCTCGTGTTTAAACTCAAAACAATGTTGGAGTTAACAAAATATCCTGGTGTGGAAGTGTTTGAAGATTTTATCCTAATATTTATTGCCAAAATTATTGCCTGTAAGCCCTTGACATTGAACCTCTTCACTTTGTTAACTGCTTGACAAACACAGTACAAAATCAACTGTGTCTGTTGAAGAATGCAAATATCAGGGAAGACATAAATACAGACACACCAAGGGCAGGCAAAAAAACCTGTCTGATGTCATTCTAATGTTCCCAGGCAGTGCAGGCAAAAATAAGAACAAAATAACTGAAGGGGATGAAATAGGAGGATCAGAGAAGCTGGAGGACTCTGAGCTAAGGAAGTTAAGGTGAAGATCAGGAGGCTTCTGAAGAGCAGTGAGAAGCTGGACAGAATTTATGAATATGGAAGGGATCTCAGTAATGCCCTCCTCGCTCACTAAACCAGTCAGAAATTAAGATGCTCTGACATATACAGACATTTATCTCCTTCCACTGTTCTGATTAAAATTGGTCTGCAGTTACTTGTAGCTTTGCAATGTGTTGAAATGAAGAAGGAAAAAAGTACTTTTGAGAGCATTTAATTTGGAATTAAATTAGTTTCTTCACAGATCAGAAGATATGTACATAGCAGAACCTCATTGATTTATACCAGCATGTAAGAAAGAGCAAAGGACAGTGAGACATTACTCCTCACAGAATTGCAAAGCTATATCCCAATCAAAAGCAATCAAAGCAAGAGAAAAAAAGAGTATGAAAACAATTGTGTTCTGAAGGATCTTTTTTTAAAAGTTTTTTTTTAAGGAAGGTAGAAATAAAACAGTTTGGGATTCCAGAAAGTAGTTTTCAACACAGAGTTCATTCAAGGAAGCTGGCATTTTTCCCCTGACTTTAGCAAGGGCCTTTCAAACTTAGAAGGTACCACAGCCCAGCTGGAGTAAGTCAGCTGTGCCTTGGGGGTGATGCAGAAGGTCGGATAAATCACTGGACTAGGCACAGGCTGTTGCCTGAGGAACAGGGATCTCGAGCCTGCCAGGTCCAGCCTGAGAGAAGAGAAAAGCATTCCAACCAAAACACATATCCATATGTAGTTCTGAGGGCTTCACTTTCCAAACCAGAAGAAAATACGAGGGAGATGGAATGGGAGGAAAATTCATGCAGAAAAACCTGGTTAAAACTTGTTTAAAATCAAAGCCATCCTGTGAAAAAGGAAGAGCACTCCAGGCAACTTTTGCCTCAGTAAAGAAATAAAAGCAACAATAAAAACAAAGCCTACTTGTAAATCTAGGGATGGATTAAATGAGATAGACACCAGCAGAAATTACAGGTTAGAGTACAGGAAGTTCTTATGGCTTGCTAAAGACATAAAGACTCAAATCCATGACGACCAGAGGCAAATACCTACAGCTGTTAACAGAGAGAGAGAAGAGTTGGAAGTACTTCATAAATATTCATAAAACTGAAAAAAAAAACGGACAGTGCACCTGTATCCTGTGAAAACAGGTGCTCTCCAGCCTATCAGTTGTAAAGAGGATGCTAAACCACAAGCATGGGGGATGCATGCTTTTTAGTCAAGCAATCTAGATTATTTCTACCCAGAAGCCAAAAATTTTGGGTCAGCAATTTTTACTGATTTAAATTTTTAAATACATCTTGGAATACCAGGGCACTGATAGAACACTTAGGTACCAAAATCTTGTGCCAATATTTAAAACCTTCTGTATGGTATTCTCTGCAAATGGAGTAGATTCGTAAGGAAAGCACAATTTGGGAAAAATTGAAGTGATCATGATTCAGTGAGGGAGAAAAGGAGAGAGGTAAATGTATGCATCTGGCCTGACATATGTTTTGGCTCAGCTCTGTGAAAGGAAAAAGATACATCCTGTAAAGAAATGTCACAAAGAACAAGCAATAAATAATGAATAAAGATTCTGCTTTGTTTGTTTATAGAATATCAAGAGCATCCTGCTAGGTGCATTTTCAATTATCATTCATTCTGCACAGCCCTACTGTGATTGCTTTAACCTTGATTTTAAGACAGCAGTAACAGTAATGTGCAAACATATTGGTACAGCCACAGTAGCAAGGCAAGAATGGTGGAAAGTGTATTTATAAAGCAGTAAAATCACATTAAAACTGCTATGCAATAAAAACTGCATTGTAGCAGCATCTGGGAAAAGGGTATTCACAAACCAATAATATCCTATTAAAACTAATGTGCAATAAAAGCAGATCACAGCAGAATTTCTAACAGTCTTCAGACTCAGGCTCTGGAAATGGGTTTTTGACCTTTCCCAGTACTGCTGGCTTCAACTCAGCTCTTGGGGCACTGCTCAGGAAGAACCCAGGCCACAGCTTGGGTTAAGTAACCAGGTTTTTTCCCCCATTAATCAAACCAACTCATAGGAGTGGTGAGTTAACCAATTTGGCAGCAAGTAACCTTCTCAAAAAGGACACCTGAATATAATTAATCTATTCTGATGAAGAAAAGAATGAAAATACGTGTCTGCTTCAAAATGAATGTTTCAAATGGCACATGGCTGCATTTTCACAAATATTATGCTCCTGCACCCAAACTGCAGTGAAAATAACAGCATTTGAGAATAAATAATGGGATCTTTTTGAATAACTGACTTTGCTTACAATTTGAATCACCTTTGTTGAATCTCTGATTTTTCCCTATGGAAGCTGTAATCTAAAATCCATCCAAGTTCATTGGAGTTTTTGCATGTCAGTGAGCAAATGTCAAACTCCCCACTGCTCAGATCCTGTTACACTAAGGGAACTTGATACAGAAAAGCAAGAAAAATTAAAAGTAAACACTGGAAAGCAAAATTAATGTTTGGCAGGGCTGTGGTGGCTTAAATTCAGAGGCTACTCTGCAACTGTAAACAAAGCTTCCTCAAGGTAAACAGCACACACAAAGCCATCAGGGAACAACAAAGCTCCAGAAATGTGCTCGAGAGACAAAATAATAGCAAGAAAAGAGAAATATTGTGATGCAAGTGTGATTCTGTGGTATCATGGAGATATAGTGGAAGCTGCTGAGAGTCCACGTGGGTACCAGATGAATTATTCCATTAGGGACAACATTCCACTGTCATCCACCTCTCCTGTGTCTCCTGGGGGTGCTGATGAATAGTGAACACTCTGCAGAGCATGGGACAGACATAGGGCTCAGAACCATCCCTTGCTGACTGACACCACCACAGGAGCAGGGTCTGACTGTGTTGCTGCCCCTGAGGGGACCGGGACAGGGCTCCCCACCTCCTGCATCCACAGAAACAAATGCATGTCCTGTGCTCTGCAGAACAAGGGTACCTTTCTCTGAAAGGCTCCCAGAATCCCAGGTAACAAATGGTTTTTCCTTTTCACCTAAAGAGACTTCTGCCAGGTTTCTTGAGCAAAATTGAGCACTGCTACTGCAGATGCATCACGCTCCTTGTTCCAGTGGAATTAATAACTACTGGGGACTATTTACCCTCAGTTAATGTCTTAGCCCAACCAAAGCCTGGAAATCCAGACATACTCAGTATGCCATTATAAGACTCTTAATTCTTTACCAGAAACTCATCTCATGTACATCACATACATAAATGTGCTGGCCTCATGTTTTAAACATCTGAAAAAGCCAATTAGGCTTGTCACTGATCCCATTGTTTCTTTCTTTTACATTAAGGCTTCTTTATAGTTGCGATCCCTACATGGGATATGTCTCCAACAAAAATAACATAAAAAACAAGAAGCCAAATTTTATTCCTCTTGTATAATGAGCTTCCAGTATGATGCTTACAAAGACTCTGTTCTCATGTAAAGTAAGCAGGAGGGATTAAAAAAGCAAGGGCTGTATTTTACATTCACTTATCAGCTGTGGCTCAGCTCTTCCATGAACTGTATTATCTCATTAAAAATCCACTGACTGTCACGTTGCTCTCTCAGGATATACAGGGAGCTGCTGTTCTCTTCTCTGAGTGACAGGCATCACAAGAAATGTGGCAGGCTGAGTGACACGAGTGGCTGGGAAGAATAAATCAAAATCACAATGCAGTGGAAAAATATTCTTCCAGAGTGATTCCATTTATTTTGGCAGAGATTTAGATCAAAGTTCTTAGGACCGAAATTTGGTTTGGTTTCATTTTTTTCCCAGTGCAAAACAAACAAGCAAACAAAAAAGCATAAACTGGAGATGCAGACAGGTCTTTTTTCACTGCAGGATAAGAACTGAACACAAGTTAGAGATAAGGACACACAGCTCTTCAAAGCCTGAGCACTGACCTTGAACTTCCTGAGGACTAACATCTCTGCCAAGCTTAGCATAACAGGCTCCCTGGAATAATTTGGGCTGTGGCAGCCCCAGGTACAAAAAGAAAAAAAAAATTAAGTGTTTACATATTCACTTATTCTGCACTTTTTAAACTTAAGAAACCACAAGTCACGGACTAAATTTAAATGGCTTCCTTCATCTGAAAGAGACTACCAATATCTAAGCAAATCTTTTCTCTGAGAAGAAATACATTTTGGTGTTTGGGGGTGGCAGTTTTTACTCGGGCAGGTTGCTGATGTCTGCTTTTACTTGGATGTGAAGGCACTTCCCAGTGAAGCCACAGGTGACCACTCCATGAATGAGCCCTCAGTGCATCACCCCAGAGTCCACCATTAAGCACATGCCCAAGTGCCCCCCTGAACTGATGTATTTCAACAGCCTTTGGCTCAGGACATACTTCCCAGTTACAAGAGAGGTTGCAAATACAGAGCTGGGATGACATTTGGGTGGTTCTTTAACTCAATTTGAGACCTGATTTTTTTTTCCACCAGGGAGTTTATTGGTATGAAAGGCTGGATCTGGGATTTGCACATTCAGCCCTTTCTACTGGATGAGTGCATGTCTGCCTCAGTCTTATAGGAGAATGCTGGTGATTGCAATTCTTTGCTATTGAGATTACTTCTACTTTATAATAGGACAAGTTTTTTACTGCAAAATGTGAAGTGGGGAGGAAGGCGGAAGTTTTCCATCAGAAGACAAAGAGAAATGATTGCTCTCCTCACAGATTGCAGTACTAACTGATACATTTAAAGCAATGTAGTTCAGGCCTCTGCTTTTTCTAATTATTCCCCTTCTCATAGGAAAATCACAATGATTTGATTGAAAATACTAATTAGGAAAGTTGCTGTTGTGTTTCACATCATGAGCAATTAATCTCTATTTTCCTCATCCTGTAGGAGTGAGGTAACTCAGGGCTGCAGAAAGCCAGAGTATGCATTTCCAGGCATCAGAGAAAGCCAACATCAACCTGCTGCTGCCATCAGTGAGCTACAACACATCAACCCTGCACCAGCTCCCTGGCCAGGGAATGACTGTATTTGGAACACAATGTATCCTAAAATTCCCTCTTTCTACATCCATATCATGCTGCTGCTGCTGCTGTCTAATTCTTCGACTAGCCTCACCTCAGGGCCTCTTTAATCACTACCATTTCCAATTTTCTCTTGCTCATTGAGCCTGTGTGCTCAGGAATAATCTCCCCAGGGGAGATCTCTCTGCATTTTTTTTTGAGGTTGATTTTCATTTTGCATTTCCAGTGCAATATACTTTTCTCACTAGGCACTATTTTGTTCTTTTATGCCTCTATTCCTGTAGTGTTTATAGTGCCTGTCACCTCAGTACCACCTACAAATTTTATTAATGTTCTTTTTCCCCTTCTCCAAAATGCAGGTTTTCTCAGTATTTATGATGAAGCATTTTTCCCTACCCATTGTTACCCACAGAATAACAAGATCTTTTAAAACAATGACTTAAAGAAGTAACTTTGTTTAATTGGAGAAATATCTCATTTATTTCCTTTACAGAGTCATTTAAACTTGTCTGGTTCATAAATTTGAAAAGTTTACAACTGAAAAATAGCACTATAATTCAATACTGTCAAGTCTGGAAAACAGGAACTGGTCCACACTTGTACTTGGTGGATAAAATATGTTCAATTTTCCCTAGCAAGGCTCAGACACCGATTTCAATGGCAGGGTAACACCTAAATTTGACTGCTTTTCCCTAACCATGGATAGCTGACCTGTGCAGCCTACTGATACTTTCCCACTCTTGACAGAGCCTGACCCATGTTTTTCCATTAGGAGATGATTACAAGCAATGTTTTTCCTACAATCCCCCTGAAAAACGTTCATACTGAACAATAGCACAGAATAATCACTTAAATCTATACTAGGAGAATCGAGAGGCTTTATTTTCCTCGAGTGTAGAAGAAATTGCTATGGTTTGGCAAGCTGCTCCTCATGTAAATGCTTTCTTTTCTCATCACCAATACAATGTCACAGTTATTTAAGGGTTTGCTACAATGCCACAAAGAAGCATATTTTGGTTGCACTTCAGAGACTGACAAGGATTATTTTTAAATTGGTAAACAATGCAGTAGAGTGGCTGCAAAGTAAAGACCCTGAAAGGAGGAGATAAAAATCAGGTCTTTAGGGAGGTCCAGCTGGGACTATGGGGAGATGCCCCGAAATTTTTCCCTCCAGTGACTTCAAAACAGACAGAACCATCCAGAAGAAAATCTCTTTTTCAACATCCCTGCAGCAACAGGGAGCTGGTTGCTAAAGAAAGGACAGTGGAAACCTGAGAAATATGGAAAGTATCAAAACAAAAAGAGCTTTTAGGGAGGTGCTGCAGAAAGGTGGCCTTGCAATGTAATATTGCCTCTCTGTTACAGGTTTTAAAAATTAACAGCTCAAGTTACAGCCTAGCAGACACTCTGTAGATAGCACCCTACGGTATCCCATAAACATCAGTTTATTCCAAGGAATAAATGTGCTGATCAACGCTACTCTAGAGCACAGAGAGCCCTGTGGAAGTCAAACTAAGAATTACAGTAATTAAGCTTTGTAGCCACAAGGGGCGGGGGGAGAGAATTTTTGTAAGGTCACTGCAGATAAATACAGAGAATAGCTTGGAAATGTTGTGCAGCTGTGGAAAAAACATTCCTACACTCCATCAGCCATAGATTCCTACAGACATGGCACAGTTGAAAAGACACCAGCCTTGTGTGGCAGCTGGCTAAGTGCTAAGCACTTTTTCACATGCTTCCCAGATAAAAGGTGACAAAGAAAGCAACAAGAGTTGCAGAATTAACTGATCTCCTGCAACAAAATTCTCCCTGATAGAGAAAGAGAACAAACCATCTCTGGGTCTCCAGGAAACATTATTAGTTAGGTGTAGGAGCTACTGCCAGCAACATCCCCAAGTTCCCAGTGGGAAAAGCCCTTCAGTTGTGTCACAGGCCATGACAACCAAAGGAGTTAAGGGCACCTCACCTCCCTGGATGTGACTGTGAACTTGGCACATCCTCAAAACAAAACTTAATTTTAATCCTTCCTCTCTGGCCAGACTTTTTCAAAAGGCTTTTGCAAGTTGTAAAGCAAAAGCAGTTCTATTGGAATAGAAGTTTAAAGTAGAAAAAGTCTTGTGTACAGCCAGCAAACATAGCAGTGCTGTACACACCCAACCAAATCCTGCACTATAAGCTGTGCCTATCAGCCTGAATAGGGAGGGAGGTCATGGAAGTGCAGATGAGCTCCAAGTGCCTTTCCACTGGCTTTGCTCTCACAGGAGTCTCACCATCTGTCTTCCCGTGACAGGTGTGAATATATGAAGTCAGCTTGCAAACTTCTGATGAAATTAATGGGCTGTTTTATTCTGCTTCACGTGATCCAGAGTAGTGTGTCTCCATGTACTGAATTGTAAGCATGACCATAAAAGTTAGAGAGGATATTTCATTGTCTGAAACTTCTTTATTGCAATAGATCTACTGGTTTACAACCATGGTTTTATAATCACTATTATTCACTTGTCCTGTCCTACATAACTTTATTCTCCTGGAATAACAAGGACTCTTAATCTTTCTATAGCTAGAGTTAAACGAGGAATCTCTTATCCCATGAAGGTAAGCTGGAACCCAATTATCCACTATCTGCCTCTGTGAGTGGGTAATAGGATAACACCAGAGCCCTCTGAAAATGTTCAGGTAACACTTTAATAGGACTTTCTATAGCCAAAGCAGTGTGAAGAGAAGCAATCCTGTTACCACCTCTGTAAGCAGAGGACATATCACTACTCCAACATCACTAAAAGAAAAACTGAGGCTGAGAGAGCAAACCTTTCAAAAAGCCAGATGGCTAAAATTCAAGATTAGATTCAGAATTAGGTGATCAACAGTCACCTGATGATCACATTTCAGTATTTTCTAATGCAGGCTGCTTGTTTAGGTATCTGATGGTTTCTGTTTGGATTCTGTCGTTTAGTTTGACGGCCTGTATTGTGGTTTTCCATTAAAATTGAATTACTCCTCGAACAAATAGTCACATTTCCAAACTCAAAATTGGTTTTCAGCCATTTAGACAAATGCTTATCTATCGTGTTTGCCAACTGTGTGCACATTAGGTTTAGTAAAGTCATTCATTACACAGTATGAAGAACAGAAGCAAAAGGATGCAAACACAGAAGACAGAATTTATAACCCTCAAGGAAAACATCACTGCAGTGCTAGTCCATATTTACACCCAATACTGGACCTCACATGTCTTCAAAATATTCATGTCTCACCTTAAACACCTGTAAAAATTTATCTGTGTGAGTTTACTAAAAATATAACTGTGTATTTATTTCCCTGTTCCTGGCCTCTTTCATGGGCATAAACTTCAAAGGGGTTACCCATTGTAGCTCTAGTAATTTCAGTAGTGCTGCTGATTTGTCCCTCAGCTTGTAAGAATAATAAAATTATCCCTTGAGAAGTTTTCTCAGTGTTAAATGTATTAAGTTTTGATTAAGCTATTGGTTTATATTACAACAATAAATTCATTTCAGTTTAAACTTCAGAGACAAATTAGAACTAATTTTATTTTACGAAAGGAAAAGCTCTAACACCTTTTCAAATCCAGACTTAATTTGCTTTTGATATATTAAACACAGCTAGTGTTCACATTTTAATCTGGACTGTGCTAACTTGATGAAATTACATTAGATGCAATGGGGAAAATGTTCTTCTGTGTATGAATTATTGTAATGGTATTTGCTTTTATTTGCTAAGAATGAAAGAAAGAAAGAATCAATCACAAAGCACTACCCTGATTTATGGATATCCTGACAATTCAGTAGCCCATTAAATCTTTTGGAAATCAAGAGAGAAATGTCTTGGCCAAGAAAGCACCACTGATCTACCTCTGCTTTGGAGAACTTTGCTTTCTGCCTTTGAATGCTGCCCCCACACACCTAATGCAGATCTACATTTCTGAGAAGAAATCTCTGAGTGCTGAAGAGAGCTTCTCATGAAAACTATAGCTTTAAAAGGAAAATGTGCTATCTCATGTTTTCTGGCAAATGGGGTCTCCAGCCACCCACCCTCTTTTCTTTCTCTAGCCATAATCCTTTGGACCATATTTTTCCTCTTCCCACATGTTCTGCACTGAAACTGGTGACGCCGTTCCCGATTCACTGCCATGGAAACCTAAATTTTTTTGTTTTTTCAATCTCCTTCCTGTCATGGCTCTTGGCTAAGACTAAGTGGTCTGCAGGATGCTAATCACCTGGAATATGGTCCTACTATTGACAATAACTAATGTGTTTAAAAAAAATGGTTTAGATCGGTTTCTCACGTTTAAGGAGTGTACTGGTATGTGTGATGTTTATCCTGGAAAAAGATTCCAGTTAGGTCATTGTCCTGAATTATGCCCTACGAGAAAGAAGTACAACAACATCAGATGATGCAGGCAGAGCATGGAATCCATTGCTGGGCCTTTGACTGGTGCAGCTGGCCCACAGCAAGAGTCTGAGCTAGGCAAGATGCTTGGCTGAGGGTATTCAGAGGGAAAAGAAAAGGTGGGGACGGGGACGCTGGCTTTAAATTACTGCACAAACTCACCTCAGTAACACTCATCCCTGGGCTGTGGAAGTGATGCCACAGAACTCATCTAGGAATCCTAAATTTGTTTGATATGTGGGGAGTGATGGGAGAAGGATATAATTTTTCATCTAGTTCAGACAAGGCAATTGGGTCAATGACGTTTTCCCCCATCTGCCTCTCCTTGCCTTTCCACCAGTAGTCCCTCTGCCAAATTTGCCCTGGGTTACAATCTGTGCAATCAACCTGGAAATCAAGATGGGACTGCTGGCTGCAAATAATCTCAACCTCCTCCTCAGGATGAGGAAGACTGGATAAATGTTGTTGAGGAGTGGCAGGTACTGCACAGCGTGGAGCTTGGCAAGACGGCACAAGAGCTGCCGGTTGGACAGTCCGTGCCCTGCTTTTGGACTGGGAATGAGTGCCCAGGAACTCCCTGAGTAATTACCTGGCTTATTATCTGCCAGGTATGGCTTTTCCTTCATGCTGCTGCACAGAGTGTTAGCTGAGGCTGGCAACATGAATGCTAATTGGGGCTAATATTTTATGTGAGCTGCAGAAAATACAAGCATTGAGATAACCTGGATTTCATCCCCTGGCTCTCTCCGTGCCTGGAAGCAGCAGTCACTCACCTGTAGGCCATTAAATGTAACACAAGACTTGCTTCTCCAAGTACCTGAACAATTACTTCTATCAATCAAAATTTCTGAACTTATTTCCTTGAGGTAAATAAAGCCACTAGAAGGAAAACTTTTAGAAGTGATAGAGATAATAACTGAACTGAGCTCTCAGTTGATGACTAGCGTGGCAGAGAGGGGGCTTTGCTTATGTGAGGAGCACTGTAACAGCCATAATTGCTAATGTCCTGTTGTCCTAACATAAAAGGCCATGGATTTTACAGAGACAGCAAAGCACAAGACAAAAAGCACAGAAATAAAACAAATGGTCCATGAGAATCATCTGTTGTCTGTGAGTAAATGGCTGGCAGCAATTCCGTTTGCTTACAATCTTGACAAGCATCTCCCCCTCTGACAGAGTAACTAACGTGCCTTAGCAATAGCTGCAGAAGTAGCACAAAGTGATTAAATCTCACTCTTTCTTGCAGGAAATTGCCTGTGAGTCTTGTCTCACAGCTACATTATGTCTCATTATAAGTTCTGTCTTCTATATAGATTGGACTTCAGTTTAAGAGTCCCACGGAGCATCTGCTGTTTAAGGTTTCCCACCAATATGTTGCAGATACAGGAATATATTATATATACATTACTGGAAATCTGAACAGCTTTAATCACGTCTCAAGAACAGTTGCTCTGTAATTGGAAATGTCTTTGTTTTTATTTCCATGTTTTCTTTACTGGAACCAGAGATGCTGAGAGTTTCTTTTTGTCACTTTGCTCTTGAAGGTGGAGGCATTTTCTTAAATCAGTGGAGGTAAACACCTCCAACCTAAGACAGCCAAAGAAATCCCCATTTTTTAATGACAATATTAAAAATAAAAGGAGATTCAAATTTAAAATGTCTGGTTAGTGTGCATCAAGTTTTCTAGGTGACATGGGTCCATAACTCCTCAAACAAGTGATACCTCTTACACAGACTGAAATAATGAGCTTCTCTAAATCTGAGAATGTGTAAAATTTTTTTTTTAAAATATCTGTTTTTTTTCAATGAGGCACACACCAAAATTCTAGAAGTAAATATACAGACAACTTTAAAGTAGAAACCGCTTGGAAAAATATTTTAAAATTTTTCCATATTTTACCACAGCTTTTATTGCCTTTTTAAAATTGTAACCTTTTAATCGCAAGCTGTCTAAGCTGCCTTTCAGTGCTGGGCTGAAAAAGAGATTCCACTATTCCAAAAGCCCTCTAGACAGACTGGGAATCTGATTCTGGACCAGACTGCATGGGATGGGTCTTGTAGAGGAGGAAGGACTCCTGACAGACCAGGTCTCATTAGTTCAGCACCTCCAACAGCCACCACTCAGTACTGAAGCTAAAAGAATGCTGCTGCTACCCTAGAAGGGATTTGGGAATTCAGGCTGTTCCTTAAGAGTACTTGGCAGGGCCACTTCTGCCTTGTGGTGCCAGCAACTATTAAGAGGAAAACTAACTGTCTCCAAGGGGCCCAAACCTGTCCTTGTGCCACAGGCATGTTGTAAAGGAGCTGCAGCAACAGCCCTGAAATGGCCTTTTATGTGGCAATGGCACATTTTCTGCATCATAGAAAAGGCAGGGACTTTAACTCCCCCCCTTAGCACTATGCATTCCTGAACAGCCACCACAGCCAAATGAGGCTGTATCTGCTGGGGAGCTTTGTGATGCTCTTCTCCTAAAATTCATTGCTTGGGAATTGTGAGGAATTACAGTAAATTGATACTCCAGAAACGAGGGTTTGGAGCAGACTCCTACAGTAGTAAGAACTGCCTCAGATACCGAAAGGTTTAGTAATCAGATCTGTACTTGATCATTACAGTACATTATTAAATGTAACCATACATTACTGTTGTTTATTTTCTATACTTGTAGTGTACAGTAGAAGATACCTACAGTCTTCTCTTAGGAGAGATGAAATCTTAAGCTTTAACATTTCTCCTTAAGGAAGCCCTCTGTAGAAAATGTCACCTTTTCTGGGGAACAGTAACTGCTGCATCCATTCCCTTCAGCAACATGTATTTACCCTTGAAAACCAGTTTATCCAAAATGACCATACTCAGGTGAAATATGCTACAGATGTTAACAGGGATGAACACGACTGGATTTCACTTACTCACAGAGAAGTCCTTTAATCCTATATTATGCCTTGATCATAATGAAAATGAAGTAACCAAAAGGAAGAAATCAAAAGAAAGACCAGAAAGCAGAGAGGAGAGGGCAACATGGTGCAAACCCTATTTTTTCTGCTGCCTGCATGCAGAAGGTGCTAAACTCCATTACTGTACCTGCCTGGAACAGCCATTCCTACACAACTCCCTTTTCAGCAAGGATGATCTGAATTACAGCAGCTTCTACAGACCCCTCATGAAAACTTTATTCCAAGTCCTAGACAAGCACAGGAGTAACAGCCCTGCCCAAGAGGACTGGCAATGTGAAGAGATGAATGACAAGGCAGAAAGGTATTGTATCCTACCTGAGTGTGGCACAAGGCAAAAAGGAAAACTTCAGCTGAAACCTCCCATTCCCTTAGCAACCTTACCACAGCTCCATGCCCAGGAGCAATCCATAGTGCACTCCATGGAATATTCAGTATTCACTACTCTATTAGACATTTGAGCAGAAAAACAACTGGTGGCCCCCCCAGTGCTCCATCAGGAGTCCCTGCTATTCCTCATACAAGCCAGCTCTTGGGTAATTCTGGTCCCAGTTCTCCCCCTAGGCCCAGTCAAGGAGAGGATCTTTCTTCAACTTTCTAAGTGGAACAGAGAAAACCCAGAAAAAGAGAAGAGAAAATAAAATGCTTTTTGGAACTTCTCAAAGCCAGTCCTTGTACGAGCAATAAAAACATAGTGAAATAAACAGCACTTGGTGACAGACCTGTGCAACATCTCTGCCCATCTGCATTTCAATGGGACAGACTGACATTCTCATCCCTGGCACTTCTGACAGAGCACAGCTGTACTGCCAAGGGAAAGCTGCTGCTGCTTTGGAACAGACACGGTGTAGGTGGACAAGAATAACCAGCCTCCTGCTCTGCTGTCAATAAGCCTTTCCTGAAGAGTCACAGAAGAACAGTGTGCAGCACCAACACAGACATATTTAACATTTATTGACTGAGCTGTACAAAGCCGTGCTTGCACATTCTGTGGTACCTTACGTGGAGGAAATCTGGCATTACCCTAGCTACCCCCTACAGCATCCCAAAAAAAAAATGCTACAGCCCAGCTGAGCTGTCTCTGTAGGATTCCTGCCCCCCTTCATTTGTCTCTCCGCTATTTTCTGTCAAAGCACCAAAATCAATAGCAGCACACTGATAGAACCCAAATTGGTTGGAAGATCCAGTACATGGTATCCAGTCAGTCAAGTGTGATGGATTTAATTCATGCAGCACTTATTATTCCCAAGCTTTGCTTGTCAACAGGGAAAAAAGGATAGATCTGAAAAGCAATCAGGCAGTTTTCAGAAAGACAAATCTTGTGGCGGTTCTACTTGCTCCCCCTACCTCCATTAGTTTATATTTTTTTTCTTCACTCTCATTTCTGTAGTTTTCATCTCTCTAACAATGGCATCATAATGAAGGGCAGCTGTTGTCAACTGAATGTTAAATTTTCTGGAAATTTCTGTAGGGTATGCACAAAGGTTTTAACTAGGGCATGACGACACCATTCTCTAATGGGCAAATTGTCAATCCAATATGAGGAAGCACATTGAAAGTACTGAGGATCCTACATGTAACACACAGACCCTATTTGAGAATTTGGGGCTACATTTTCAGGTGGCTTCCCTTTCTCACATGTTTTGTGAGAGCTGTATTTTGCTTTATATTTTCACAGTTAATGGCCTAATTTTGCAGGAAGAGCCCTGCATCTAAACAGAAGTATTTTGGTAAGAGCAGTAAGGGCACTGTGAATCTCAAAGTTTAAATGGGACTCCAGGGGAAACTTGAGAAGTCCATGGAAACACTTAAATATTACTAACCACAAAGAAACCATATCATTTTAACTCATTTTGGAGGCAGGCATCAGGTGAGGGCTGAAACAATTTTAAGAAATTGTCCTGGTTTTACTCTTCCCAAACACGTGCTTATATCCAGTGATGGAAAGGGAATACCAAGGTGTATGGAGCCCTTAGGCAGGCCAATTTCTACTTCTGATCAGAATGTTGGCGTGGCTTACCCTGCTCCCTTCTTCCTGGAACATGGCTTTCTAGAATGAAACCTGGCTTTCAGACATGAACAAGGAATTCCTTGTGTGCTGACCAACACACAACAGTACCAGAACACCGGGAGGTTCCCACTCCTGACATCAAGCACCAGCTGAGCTGGAGACCCAGCTGAGCTGTCTCTTTGTATTTCTGGGCACCTCAGGTGAGAACCATTTCACCATGATTTAAGCCCTGTGCTTACTGCCTGTTCAGGAATCACATTTTGCAGAGCCTCAATATTAATACTGGGGGTTCCAGGGCCATTACAGTGTGAGGGCAGCTACTGGAACCAGTGGCTTTCTAACACCCCTGAAAAGGTGAAACGTTGCTGCAGCTTTTGATTTTAAGCCATTTTTAGCAGATATTTTCCATGAGTTTTCTAATGTAAGTGGCACTGCACAATAAAAGTTTAAGGGGAATCTCATGCACCAGACATACATCTTCACTGAGGTTTCAGGAGAAGTCCCTAGTTATCACATTACTTTATCACTCAAGTTGTTCAAGTGTTGGATGAGGATATTAATTCCTGGTTTTGTCTGGTGCTAACAACAGGGTGATAAGCCTCATCCTGGAAATATTAATCTGTGTTCATATGTCAGCTTTAAGTTTCCATCTGGTAATCTGACTCCCTGCTCCACACTCCCCCATGGCTGAATGCCAAGGTTGCAAAACTAAGGTATGGCTACACCTGCACTGCCATCTGCTGCACAGCAAAGCCCTTCCAAGATCACAGTGGTGGGGCGGGAAGACAAAGAGAAAAACAACACATTTGTACTGAAAACAAGAATTGCATACCTCAATTTATATAATCAACATTTATCATATATGCAGAGTCTAAGACAGATAACTTCATTTACTGACAGGAAAAAAGGAGATCTCTGACTTAAAAATCTTGGAAGTTATGGTCACAATTACTCTCCTACTTTGTGTGTCTCCCTTGGAAGGACTGCAATCTCTCCATGACAAGGCTGATGCCCCAGCAGAATGTACTTCACATGAATTTGGCTAGCATGGCACACATGAGTGACATACAGAGTTTGATTTTAATTTATGCGTAAGGACACAGGAAGGCTTGGGAAAAAAAAATCTCTTTGTATTTTCTTTGAGTTTATATTTTGATCTATTTTATTTCAGAGTAAGATTATACAAGAATGAAAATGAAATTAAGATATTATTCAGTGAGTCATGAAAACAGATTTTTTGGAATGGACAGGGTTTAAAAGGCAAGACTATTTGTACTGCACTGGGGGATGATGATTACTTAAGATTTAGATGGCAAATAAAATACCAGAATCAATCACTCAGTTATCCTTCAAAGCAGGATGACTTAATTTCTTTTTTTCAGAAAGAAACTATCAGTAAATAGGTAAAGACCTAGTCCCAAACCTCCAGCACACCCAAAATATCCACTCTGAGAGAGGTTTCAGAGATGTCAAGTAAAGGTTTGCTACAATTTTACATACAAGTTTTTAAATTACTATGGTGATGCATACTTGCAAAAAATCTTAAAACCAAGTCTTCCCAGCAAATTAGTAGAGGTTTCTGAGTTGTTTTTAACATGACTCCTCGGCTTAAGAGTGGCAGTTTCATGAATCAGGGTCATGAATAATTTCTGACCTTAAGTAAAGGTAGACAGGCTACTGCTGTCATTAAGCCAGACTTCTCATCAGCTGTCTGAAACTCTGGATCTTCAAGGAAACCCAGGCTAAAGGGCCCCAGTCCTTCCCACTGTTCCACGACAGAAAGGTTATATTCAGCACTTTTCTTCAGCCAAGTACACCCACGACATTCCTGTTCTATATCAAGTAACTGGTTACATCAATGCTCCCACATCACAGATTTCAGCAAATGAAAACTTTCATGCTCTTCAATGAACATCACTGATACCATCTCCTAATCTTCCTGATAATTTGCTGTAGGCACTGAACTTCCACACCTTCCTCCCTCTTGCCCAGGATGCTTCCTGAAGCATTTGTTTCAAGGGCTGGATGGTCTGGAGGTAACAGAGTTTGGGACTGGATGTGATAGGAATCACCTCAGGCTGCACAGAGAGGACTCGAGGCTGTCCTGGCCTCTGAACACTGATTCGTTTTTGTACCACAATCATCCAAACCCCATGACCGTGCACCTCTCTACCACCCAGCACCATTGCTGTGTGCACCAGGAACACAAAAATGACTCCCAGGAGGGAATAAAAAAATCACATAATTCAAAACCCCTGGGGGAACTTCAGTCTGCACTAAGAATAGGCATCCTAAAAATCTGCATCCAGTTAGTTCTATTAATAACCCAGTGTTCAAGTCAGTATTATCCTATTAATTATGTGTCAATATTTCATATCGAAGGATGCTCAGCTCCCTAAATGCAAGGTGAGATCAGAAATGGGTTTCAAAACCAGAAACACTTATTTTCCACAGCCACTGGGAGAAAATAAACTCTAGGCTAAAGCCAGCATCCAAAGTTGAACATTTGCTACTGCTTCAATTTCGTTTTTTCTCTCCAGAACAAACTTAGTGACCAAACAGAGGTTACAGGCACCTAGTCCATGACAGCGTTAGTTGGTTCTTAAAAAAACTCCCTTTTCTTTTTGCAACTCTTGCCTTGTTTCTGCCAAAGGCTGTCCCTGCACTCCGGCCCTGCTGAGCCCGCAGCCAGACAGCTGAGACAATAGCTCCAAAGGAGGTGTGACTGTCTGCCCACTGCCGAGTTGCTCACTTCGGAGCCTGGATGTGTTCATTTACATGCTAACGCTATTAACGAGTAAGCAAAACACAAATGGAGTTGGTTTTTTTAAGGCAGCTGCGCCTGTTTGGGGATTTTGACAGTGAAGACACACAAGACAAAACAAAACCCAGCATACAAAACAAAACCAACCCAGATGTCATGTGGCAGCTTAGAGGAATTAAAAAAAAAAAAAAAAAA
>WBNO01010977.1:153538-223740 GCA_013400575.1 Peucedramus taeniatus
GTTTTCTAAACTGCTGCTTCGGAGCTTTTATCTAGATTTAACGGATGCATTAATTCAATTGACGTGCAGTTTAACCAGCCGACAACATATGAATACCTTCCACAAATGGTAGGATTTGCCTTCTCTCCCCATGCAGAGACATTACCACAGATGTGAGCTTTTTCCTTCTGCTCTTTTCCTTCCCCCATCCCTCTCTTTGTAATATTTTAGCAAATAATGAAATGTACCACGTCTCCCAACATTCAGGCACGGTAACAGTGAAATGAGCTGCTCCCAGCTCCACACTGCAGTTTCTTCATTAAATGTCTCAGTCTCTTAATGCAATTTTATTGGCTTTTTAAATTTTTGATGGACAAATATTGATATGCTAATGACTTTCAAACCAGTACTCAAGAACATATTCTCTTAGTGAAAAGAAAAAAAAAAAACCCAAACAGATTTTTTTTACCTGGGATTGGCATGATGTCCAAGGACAGGCATAAAAAGAAGCAAAACTGGGTGTTGGGGAAACAGGGACATGGTTAGAGAAATTCTCATTAAACGGGGAAAAAAGGAATGAGAATAAAGGAATGAATGCAAAAATACAGCAAAAGAAAGGAAAAAGCCAGTACTGGAAGAGAAATCTGACATTTAAACCTCGGCTCCTGGCTGGTGCCCATGGCAACTCCTCTGACAAGTTGGTAAAAACTATTCTCTCCTTTGACTGCTTTCAAGGATAATCCTTGCTTCTCTTTCCTGGGAACCATGACAGATTTTCTCTCTTTGGGGACGGTGCTGGAGTTCCTTTTATAATGGCTCTAATAAATAATGGAGTGTTAATGTCTTTTAGGATGACTAGCTGTGAAGTTGGGCCTGTTTAGGACACATTTTCATACTTGTGTCCAAGTGAGGCATTATGTGGCAAGGAATACAGGTACCTTCAAATGCTTTGTATCACACGTTTGTGCTGTTTTAAAAATTCTAAAGGGAATCCAGCATTTAAAAAAAAAAATCATTTAAAGGAAAACAACTTGAATTGCTCCATTGAGCTCAGCATGTGGTATTCACGGTTTCTAAATTTAAATAAGGTTTCCATCTGCTCTGTTGTTCAGGCATCTTAGGGAAAACTATTAGAGAGCAGGATGGGGGGGAGAGCAAGCATGCAAGTATTGAGACAAGGTTATGCTTTCTGTGTGGAATACTTTTGAAGCAAAGCACTGTACTGTGCTGGCTGTTCCTCTGACACACAGAGCCCCACAGCCCCAGTCCAGCAGCTGGGGCTGTACCTGGGAACACCAGAGTGCCATGGAACTTCCCTAAGGTCTGCCCCGCACTTCCTACTGCTCATCCAGGGCTTTCAGGTGTGCCAGCAGCTGCCTGAAGACAGTGGGAAGGATCTCTCCTTCAAACAGTGTCTTCACTGCAGTTTGTGAGGGATAGCCTAGCCTACTGAACCCCTTCCAAACATCAGACACTGCCTCCTCAGGTGTAAGGTAAACTGGGTTCCTTTGGAGAATGGATGGATCAGCTGCAGGAATGAAGGTTCTCATACATGGGCCTATTGCTCTTATTTCTTCACTGAAATACAAGAAAAAAATTTACCATTTCCAGTAACTTTCAACGCATTGAGTAGAAAGAGTAGTGTCAAAAACTGTACAGCCTTCTATTAAAAAGTCAAAGTCAGCAAGATAAAATGCACTCAGAAATCCCTGGCAGCATGAACAAGATGCATAGCTCTAGCCCAGAAGAGAAAAAACACAGTGTAAGTAAGCTATAAACCATGTATGTTTAAAGAGAGTCATAAGGTTTTATACTGGCCTTAGAATAAAAGCTTTTAATATATTTAACAACCATCTGGAAAATGGGCAGGACACAAATGTGATATTATAAAATGCAGAAAACAAACATGTCTAGAAGGACACAGAGAAGCCCAAGAAAGCTTGGGGCAGAAGGGAAGCATGACAGCAGATGGAATTAGTTGTGAGTAAAAGCAAAGTAAAATATAACCACTAATCATAACTTCAAACTTTGCACTTTCTGTGCATTTAAATGAGTTAATCATCCAAGAAAGACAAGAGAATGCCACTGAGGGACAGTGCCATTAAAACCTACTGTGTCTGTGCCATAGAGCTTCTAAAAGCAATTTCTCACTGAGAGGTTGGTAGTGGCACGTCAGTGTTGCAGGACTCTAAATCCTTTTCAAACCCTCCGAGAATGCTGAAGAAATGGGGTAGGAACACCATTTGTTATGCAAATCTGCAGTGCACTTCCCCAAAACATTTTGTTCATTTCTCGTCGTTGGTAACAGACACACACAAAGTTTTTGGGGGAAAGGGACAGCAGACTCTAAAAGGATCGATTTAAATGATTAAAGGAACGAGGACATTTCCATATGAAGGACGATTTACAAGTTCTGGGGCTGGTCTCTGTGTTCTTCTTGTGCAGCGCTCACTATAATGCACTGCCAACCACAACAGTAATGAGAAGCAGGACAAGGAGATCAGCACTGCCCTGATTAAAGAGGATACATCTTAGGGAAGCCGTGATACCAGGCTACAAAGGACTGTGCAGATCAGCCCTGCATTTTATAGGCCTTCTTAAAACACAAGATCAAGGACTGTCACTGTAGGACACAACGCAAACAACGCGGAGCAGCTCTTTTCAAGGCAAACGAAAAACTGTTTATTAAAAAATCTGACTCTATTTTTATGTCTTCTTGAAATGCCAGTGTCATTGGAGGGTGACAGTGTCACCTCTTCAATGCCACTGGGCAACCCAACAGTCCATTAGGTTGCTTGTCCCCCATAAAAGAATGAAAACAATAAGTTATTTACATAAAGTGTGTGAGAAAGTTTTGTACAAAAATGTAAACATCAGAAGGCTTGAGAAAACTTGAAAAAATCAGGGCGACAAAGGAGGATGTTTGAAAGCCAGAAATGTAAAACTGATACAAAGTGCTGCATAATGAACCCATCACCACAATCACCGAAGGCAAGGGCTCAATAAGGTTTGAAAAGTTGGCTGTTTTTACAGCTATGAAAGCCACACCTCTTTCTGTAAACAATTAAAAACTTTCCTAATAACACAATCATAAAATACTATAGGATGTGATGAAGGAAGAGCACCTCATTCTTCAAGCACTGATTCAAGAATGTAGTCAAGGATTAACCTCATTTTCACTTGTGGATATCACCAAGTAGAGCATGACAGTAACTCACACACTCAAAATTAGGAGGAAGTTTAAGCAGCCTGTGCAAATTGATGACTGACTGATGAAAGTGCAAGAGACACTCTTCCAGTGTGGATGTATCATGCTGTAACCTTAATTCATAGTAAGATTTTCTTCCCTCAGAAGCCATAGCTGGTCCAGCAACAGAATATTTGACAAGGTGGAGGCTGGATTAATTTTTCCAGAACATGCTTAAAAAGTAATTTAGTGAGTGGTAACAGGTTTTAGAAAATGTGCTTGCTTTTAAAGCAGAAAGAGGTTAGACAAGGATGGAATAAATAGCCTGGAAAAAGCAGATGGTATGGTGGTTGTGATGGACTATCAAGAATGTCTCACTGCAATGGGAATGCAAACTAAATGTGCCTCAGCAGTCCTACCTTTTAATAGAGGCTCATCCAACAGTTATGCCAAAAATATGGCTTGCTTTCCCTACAGGGTTGTTTTTTTTTCAGCAGTGCAGCCATGGCAAATGACCACACAGTTATGGATTAGCTGAAAAATTTGAGCAGTAATTAGTTTAGTGATTAGTACAGATTTAAAATACAGATTTTAAAAATATTTAAATATGAAAAGAAGGAATACAAACATTCTGCTCTTCAAAACCAACTGATAGAAGAGTTTTTAAGCAACCACAAAACAATCTTTAAAACTTTTGTTTTTAAAGAACATTGACGCTCCTTTTTCAGCTGCTTGAGTACAGAACTGACACTTGAAGAAAAATGTCAAATACTGCAGCAATCACAAATTACATAAAATGTAATCACAGGGTCTGGCATCACTGTGCTAGAACGTTAAAATATGCCCAAAATACATCCTGTTCTAGTGGGGAGAGCATTCGGCTGAGAAGGATGAGGCAGGATCTATTTGTGGCTTTCAGCAGTGGCTTTTGGGGCAATTATAAAAACCACCTGTAGAGCTGCTTCCCACTTTTATTTTGAGACACAGTGTTGCATTGACAAGTCTGTACAATGCTTAGTAAAAATGGTTCCCAGTTTCAACTGGGGTTGTATGTGTAACTTCACTATAAATAACAGCAAGAAAAATATTCCAAAGCCCTGTATTTAATTCCTTGTGAGAATACCAAGTCACAGGTAATCTTAGCTGTGCTTCCAGATAGGCAGAGAGCAAGGGTTCAGCAATCTCAGCAGCAGCTGCTTCTTCCTCCTGTGAATAGACAGTGCATGGTGGTTCTAATGCACTCTTTCCCTGCCTTCTCTGCTCCTTGGGATTGAGTGCAGACATAATAATAATAATACATGAATACAGACATTACGGCCCAAAGCTACTCTTTTTATCCCCAAAGCTTCATATTGCAGGTGGTATTTATACTGTTTGCTCCGTAAAGAAATCTCTGGAAAGCAAAATGAGGAGTTTCCAGCCTTTTAAAAGATAAACAGCTTGCTGTGTGAAGGGGAGGAAGCACTAATAGCTTGCATGCACATAACTTGAGCACATTATTCTTTGATGTATTACAGTAAAGTCATTTCCATGACATGCTAACATTGTTCCTTTAGGTACTGCTTCAGGAAGAGAGTATTTCTGGTAAAATCCTCAGAGAGCAGTAAAAACCCCAGCTGCCTGCCCTCAAGACATGCTAAGTGATGATTTGAGTATTGGAAACATCAGTGATTCAGATCTGAGGTACCTGAGAGTTATCCAGGAGCACCCCATTCTCCAGACATCACATTTGGACTGTAAAATAACCCACTGCTTGTTTCTGCTGGACTCAGCTTTAAAAGAGTAACACACCTGCTTTAGGACAGAGCAGTTACAGACTCACACACTGTGAGATGGGTGACACTTTCACATGCAGATAATCAGCCTTCTTAAACTAGGGCCTTGAGAATCACTTCTTGGAAGCCCATACCTAAGCAGAGCTGGTGGTAGAGGTGCAGAAGGGATCAGACACATAGGGACAGGGCAGCAGACTCTGGAAAGTGGGGAATTGGAGTTTAAAGGAGAAGTGGGGAAAAGAAGACATTTTACCTCACTTTTTCTGACTGTAAATATGAATAATTTATATTCCCTTTTGATGAGTTACTCAAATATTTGTAATTTACAGGTAATCTGAGTTACAGTCACAAAATTATGAGAAGTCAGACGTGGTAAGAAACCAATACAACTGGGCATTACACTACAAGCTGCTTCCATTCTGCATTTGGATTAGGCATCGCCTTTGCAAACCAACAAGAAGGTTTTAAATTTGTAAATGGAAACCTCAAAGCAGCAGGAGCTGAAAGGAAGTACTAAAGTTTCCAACCTCATGCTACAAAATGTCTTGTCTTTGCAGCAAAGAGAAACCTGAACCGAGTGCATGACCATGGCTACTCCTGCTCCTGTGAGTCCCAAGCATCCAAACTCACAGCTATGTGGGAGGTCCCAGGAATGAAATGACCATCTCGGAGCCTGAGGCCCTCCAGGTACTACAGCTGATTAATCCCCTACAACTGCAGGCTCGGTGACCCCTGAAGAGCATAAAACCAGCAGGAAGGAGTGGCTTCCTTGGCAGTGTGTGTGGTACATGCATGAGCCAGGTGATGTCACTCCCAGCCAGAACAGGCCTCCCACACTTCCTTCCCCAGTTCCCCCCAAAAAGGCCCTTCTGGCCTTTGAAACAGCAAACAGGGGCTCCAGCTCTCAACAGACTGCTGTGCTGTCAGAACTGTATTGTAATTTCCCCAGCAACTCCTTTCTCGGTGCCTCTGGTACACCATGGCCAGCCAGTCTGCATTTCTCTCTCCTCATGTGACTCCTTCTAGGGATCTCTCATCTGCTCCATTCCTATCATCCTGACACAGCTCCCTAGCTCCAGCTCCCCTTTTGGATTGCACATCAGCTCCCTTCTAAATGCTCTACCAGGACAAAGTCATGTCTGTGTGTGACAGGGAAGGAAAAGCTTTATCTGCTGGGTTACTTAAAATCTATTCCAATCTTCAAAAATGTCTGCCAGCAACAGAGGTAAAACCAATGCTTTTCAGTGAAGGTTTAAAACCACGTATCTTTAGCGAACTTCAGAACATCCCACAGGAAGCAGGACTAGATTTCACTGAACCTACCACCCCCCCCACATGGTTTCTGTGAGAGATGGAGCCTTACCAAAGCACCACTGACCTAACAGCAAGGTGTGCTCAGGGCACCTCTTGTCCCATGGATAAAGCTGCCAGAAGACTCTAGATGAAAGTCAGTGACAAACTGGGAGCAATAGCTGGACTCTGTTTATGCTAAGGAAGTACAATGGGATAAAAAAAACTCCCTGCACTCTCAGTGCCCTCCAGCCGAGCTCAGAAGAAGCCACAAGTCTTGTACTGGTATGCTGCTCTTGCATAACACCATCAGATATACTGCTCTTCTGGTCATGCCTAATGTTTTGGAGGACAGTTTTATTTGTTGATATAGAAACAATTGAGAAAGTAAATTTTTCCCCCTCAAGACAGACAGTGAAACATCAGTGTATGGATCAGTGTTACCATATCTGCTCCATTCATGATCAGCAATTGCCTCTGCCACAGCCAAAACAGAAATGTAAGCAGCTTGAGCTAAAGCCTTTAACTCAACAAGTGAGATGAGAAATGAGGAAAAAAATCCTACACATTCCCCAGGAAACCATAAGTAGGCAGAAATCAAGCCCCCAGTTCAGCAGAACTCTTTATGCTTGAGTGTTCTGAAGACACTTGAAGAAGACAAACCCTGCAGTGGCACGGAGCCGCTCAGTGCTGGTCAGCACTTGATTCAGTGACAGCTCACAGAGCAAAGCTCCTGAAAGTGCCAACATCATTCCATGGAACTGCCCCAGTGGCTCCAGTTGCAGCCCCAGTCCAGGGTGATTCTCGTCAGGCAGAGCAGCAGATGGGGCACCGAGCAGACAGACAAACTGAAGCCAGGACAAAGAAACAGCACTAAGCTTTGCCTTTACCTTTCCAGCAGGAACACCAGCACAAAGACTGTGGAACAATATCTCAAACAAAAAAAACCCAAATTAATAAGGGAACCGGTCACATGCTTTGTGCCTGACATTTCTATACTGTATGTAAGCAAATGTTAGCTCAAAATATCTTGCTGCTGGCAACATATTATCCTATCAGTGCCTGATTTGACATGTGCTTTCCTTTAACAACCAGAAAGGCAATAAGCAGAATCTATGGAGCTTCTCTCAGCTTGAATTCCTCTGCAACTCAGAGGGATACTGCAACTGCAATCCACCACACATATGGAGTCATAAAATACTCATCACTTATTCTCAGGAGCAGGTTCCATTATTTTGGATTTAGATTGGCACTTCAGCTCCTTGACAAAGTTTACTAGCACTTAATTTTATAAATCTTAAGAACAAATGAGGGAGAGATCACAGTGTTTCTTCCTTTGGCAGCCCACAAGAATGATGACATCCTTCCTAAACCTCAACCAAGTCTAAGGTTATAGATACAACATTTAATCTCCTTCTGCTTTTAGCACATCTGTATTATTGCTTTATACAGCAGTTCTGTAAAGATTCCCTGTAGACTTCAAAAAATTTTTGTTTCAAAACTGATTTACGAACTGAGAGTCATGTTCAGTGCTTATGGTATTCTTATCCCTAAAAATGAAAAGCTGAGAGTGAGTGATATCTATCTCCTGTTAACAGGACTTTATTTGTTTTCCATTTTAATCTCCCTGCACAGTCATAAATTGGTGTCAGATTTATTCAATGACCCAGATATTACTACTTCCACAACTTGGTCATTTTTATCTCCTGATCAAAATGGTTGCAATACAGGAAGGATCTTTATGTCTTTTTCTATCAAGTTGCTGTGCCAGTTATTTGCTACATAGATGCTAAAATGGCCACGTCACAGGAAAGTTATCATTTTTATTGCAAACAGAACAGAATTAGCCACAGCTGCAGACTAAAATTTTATTCCTCAGCCTTTTTATTTAATTAGCTCACTTTATCATCTGGTGTCCAATTATCCCTCAGACAGACAAACTGCATTTTCCACACAGAAGATAAAAGCAGACTGAACATCTCCTTCACTGGAACAGTATTTCCCTTTTGGTCCCTCTTGGTAAGATGAAGGTAAAAATAGCCATGCACACTCCTCTGTACTACACAGGAAGCTTTCCATCTGTCCACAACTAAGGGCTCATTTTTATTGCTTTGGACATTTCCTAGGGAACAGAAAGTACCACTGCCAATTTCTGTCCCAGGAAGTAGGATATTTGATTTTAATTGTATTTCCAGAGCTTTTTAGGACTACAGCATTTCTAATTACTAGTGCAAACTGAAGGTATCAGGACGGGATGCCTTCCTGACATCCTAAGGACAGCAAAACAGCTGAGCTGATCACATCATTCCCCACCTCAGGGTATGGATCAATGTCAAAGGAGGATAATAGACTATAGAAACCTCTCATGTGCACTGGGAAAAGGCATCTGAGGAGATGCTTTACTCTGATGGGAGGTCCCATCAGAGCATTCTGCTACAGGAGAGAAACAAATTCTGAATGGTGGCACCACCAAAGTCCTGCAGAAACCTGGTGAAAGCCCTCTGGAATACCTGAATCCCACATTTCTGAATGAAAAAAAAAATAAATCCTAAAACCCTGGACAGTGAATACACTGCTGAGACTACATACTCCTCTTGTATGTTAACAAGTGGGTGAGAATGGGAAGAAACTATTCCTTAAGTTACCTATTTATCCTCTCACTGCTCACCCTCCCCCTGCTCCACTCTCCTGGCTTAGTGCCTGCAGAGGATCCCAGTTTGGTATCCATGTTCTGAAAACAGTAACAGAACTTACCCAAAAACCAACTGGAGAGACTGTTGGAATAATACAGCAAAGATTAAGTCTTTCTAAGAATTACTGCCAACTACAAAAAAAAAAAAAAAAAAAAAAGGTTTTTACCTCTTATTTTTTCAGTTACAAAACCAAGAAAAGTTTTAACTGAAAATAATTACAGTTCCCTAAACCTTGGAAAGCAATGGATTTAGTTAATATGCAAAAATTCTCTTTGGTGCTATGCAAATAATTGGGTTATGGAGATGCATGTGAGAAGGGTTTGTATCATGAATCAAGGTAAGAGAATTTCATCACAAAAGAACAGATGTTCCAGGGACTGACTTCTGAAAATGAAGTTGTGCAAAAAAAAAGTCAAAAAGGCTCCCTGGAAATATTCAATATTCAGGATAGCCACAGCTTCCTACTCTTGCATTGCTTCCCTGCAGAATTGATGCTAGAACTCAGCTGTACCCAGACATAGATGGTTTCATTCAGGTGATTCTGCTGACTAGATTTGGGAGCCATGTTTTGGAATTCCAGCAGAACACATCATTGAGTCTAAGAGTTTTACAAATGCTCTGCATGAGCAGTGCACCAGCCTTCATTTGAAGTCTCCTGTGTGGGCAGCACCCACAGAACAGGACAAATTACTGGGTTTTTTTGTCGCGATTGCTGAAACACAACACTCTCCAGGAGTGACAGTGCCTGTGTTCACGAGAGGCCAGTGAAGACACTCAGCCACCAGAGGCAGGTTAAAAACCCAGTTATTTTTCTATCCACTGCTACCCAGAGCTATTATTACAGCTTCTCTCCTCTTTGGAAACCAATCTAAATAACACATCACAAACCTGTAACGTGACTTTCTCAGCCTGCTGTCTGGTTTAAGCAAAGTCACAGGGATGCCAGGTCCCTAAGGCCCCACAGAGAGGGCTCACCAGCCTTTTGCTTGGTAAAGTCTTTCTCAGTGCTATTCTTCTCTCATATGTCTAAAATGCACTCTCCCAAGACCTTATGCATGCTCTGGCCATATTCTGACTTCACCTCAGGATACAGGGGCAGTGCTCTTTCCCTTTCCCAAGGCTTGAGAAGATAACTGTGCAAGTAAGACAGTACTGCTGCAGATGCTGCCCAGGCCCTGAGGACACTGCAGGCCTCACCAGTACACGCAGTCAGACCTTTTCTCACAAGTTACCTTCTCTAGCACATTTAATTCACAGTATTTGCATTAACTGGTTTTCTAAAATCACCGAGTGAGTGCAAGTGTGGTACTTTGTTGGCACATGGATGTTCTTAAGCACATTCCAGAGCCCTGCTGGAATGAAAGAGCCAGTTTTCCTATGGAACATTAATTACATTGTTCTGTGATTACATTGTTCCAGCAAACTCAGGATTGCTGGAATTCACAAGGGACTTCCTCCTTAGATAGATTTTTCTGCTAATTTCAGTTGTTTGTTCACCTAACTAATTACACATAGAGCAGCCATTGCATTACCATCCTTGAGCACTGTAAATTGTCTAGATACAGTAATAAATACTACCTCAGAGTTTAAACTTGGCTTACTTGGTTATTTGCTCTGAAACACTGTTTTAGACCATGGTGCCCAAGTCTCTCTCAGTGACTGGGTAATGTTAGAGTGCTTTAGCTCTGCAACATGTAAAGGAGATGCCTGTTATTCCAGATGTTCAGTATGTGCCAGAGACCCAGGCAGATATATTCCCAGGCTCCTACACCCACTCTGTCACTACTTCCAGTATCATAAATGCATGTATGAACTACAGAGATCCGCTTCAAATAATGCACTGCAGGCACACAATAAATTCACAATGAGCTCTTCATTAGAGAGGGCATTCACAGGCAGAACTGGCTCTGCTCTCCTCTGGAATTTGCAGCAATACTTTTTTCAGCTATTTTCTCGACTGTGAGTTTTTTGACTGATTTTTCTCTTTCACTTACTTAATTGTTGGTTTCTTTCTGCTTCCTGGCCAACGCCTTGTACCTCAGCCTGCTTGAAGAGCTCTGGCTCCAGGTGTGCTCCCCACCGTGCTGTGTTGGAGCCCTGCTCTGGAAGGGAGAGGATCTGAGCCCCTGGATTACAATTGTTGAACTGGGACTGCAAAATATCTTGCAGCTCCACACAAATATGTCCATGTCACTAATTCTACTTGGTAAATAATTAATTGACCCACAACCCAGATGGCAATGTTAGGTCATTCATTTCTGAAGGAACCAAGTTAATGCTTGAGAAACTGAATCAAAATCATAAAAATCCTATATGAGTTCACTGTTCAGATATGTGTAGCTAAAAATACAAAAAAAAAAAAAAGAGGAGGAATCGGAATCTGCAGTTCTTACTGCTTTGAATTAATCTACTTGACAGATGTGTACTATACTTTTATATCAACAAAGATAATCTAATTTTATAGGAAGAAAACTAGAAATACAAGTTACATTGTACCTGTACCAGAACTGATTTATAATTAAGATTGAAAACTCTGCTGCTGCATTCCTCATGTTTTGTTGTTGTAACGATACAACCATAAGAAGCATTTTTACTTTGAAAGCACTTACATAAATATGCCATCCACTCAGAAGACCTGTTTTACTTGAGCATTCTGACATGCCTTTGCAATTTTAATGATTAAAATAGGCCCTCTGTGCTTTTTATTGCTGATGCCATCAGAAAGTCAGAGCATGAATAGAACAGGTCAATCCTCCTTATTATGATCCACAGAGTAATTTACTAAATTAAGTAAGCTCTTCCATCTCAAGTAATTTAATGCATATAAACATACACCTCACATTTATTTTTGAAAAAAAAAAAAAAAAGAAAAAAGAAAAAAAAAAAGAGAAGGATTTTAGAAACCAGATAGGCATTCCTTTGTTAGCCAAGAAGAATTTCCAAGAATTTGGAAGAAATTGATGTTTTATGTCAGTAAGTGAAACAAATTTTAAAATGAGATCAATATATCAGCAGGAAGACAGCTGCTAGATATCAGTGAGTGCATCCTCCTGCGAAGGAGGGCTCTGAGAAAAGAGGCATGAGCAAAGATTTCTGGCTTTGCCTGAAATGCAGTAGGAAAGAGGAGGCAAGCAAGGAATATCAGAAGCCCAGACAGGCCAGAGACAGAATGGCCATCCAGGCTTGGGACTCCTAATTGACAGGGCAATCAGCTGGGTAATTAGGGACCTAGCTGTGCAAATCCTTATTCAGGTTTTATCAGATTAATCTCTGCCTTAACACACCTGTAACCTGGTCTCCCTTGAAGCTTGAAATTAATTCTAAATCAGAAGTTAACCTCTTCCATTTAAAAACTGGTATAAATAGTAGGAAAATTACTCTTTTTGTCTTTGTTTACCAGTCTAGGGAGGTGAACTCACGATGGTCTGCTATTAGTTGACACAAATATTCAGAGACTACTGGCATGCAAATTAATTGCAGAGTTAATAAGAAAACAATTGGCATGTGTCATGGAAAAATACAAAGGATATAAAATTCAGTTCTCATTATCTGGGAAAGTTTTTGATTTGTGAAAAGAAAACACTAATGAATGCTTGCTGAGAACCAGTGCTTTTTACTACATCCTTGATTTTGCTGGTGCCATCAATTTTTCACACCACTTCAACTCAAGCTAAACATCAGGGGATTCTGTTTCTGACTCGGGGAGAAGACAGCAATCAACAGATCACAGGCACATCACAGTGAAGCCAGGGTGTTCCTTCAGGTGGACACCATGACAAAGTGAATTGGACATGAACTTGTAATTATGCTCCAAAAGCCATGGTCTCCACTCCCTGCTCCCCCCCAGCTGTCTGAAGCAGCCTAAGTTATCTTAAGCAAGGGACTGGCTGCATGTCTCAGCAACACAAGCTAACGAGGGCTTGGTGAACCAAGTGTCACAAAAAAAGAGAAGCTGCAAGAGCAGTGGAGTGAACACGCACATCCATCACACACACTTTCTTCCCCTATAACTCACCATAAATTCTAGGGCTGGAGGAGGCCCACAGGTTTGATACAGGGCCTGAGATAAATGACACATCCCAGCTTGTCCTTCCAATAGGAAAGTAGGTGCAGTCGTGCTATTAACAAAAATTACCTGTAGCACTGTGACATCCTACCCTTAAGGAGAAGGGACACCCCTCAGACATCCACAGACTCCTCAGACATCAGCCCCATGAGAGGAGCAGCACTTGATGGGGCTGTGTTGGATACTGGAGCTCCAGAGCTGACGGAGCTTCTCCCTGCAGCTCTATGTCAGGAATGTCTGTGGCCACAGGAACTGGGGCTTCTTTTGACATCCTTGCATGAAGTCATGTGAACACTGGTAAACATCCCAAATGAACCTTGGTACAGGCATAATTTACAAATTCTCCTCACTCAGCACTGACATCACAAGTGAGAATCTTAGGCCAGATCCACCACAACAATATGAACCACAAAAAAAAAGTCTTTCTAGTTATTCAGTGGATCAGGGTTTTCGTCACCCTCTCTTATTTTTTCCTGTTTTAATACATCAGGATAGCTGTAGGCTTTGCCTTAAGCTTTGACTGATATTTTGGCAGCCTTTCTCCACAGAATAAATCTATAGAGATCAACAAAACAGTCTGATAAACTTTTTCCTTAGCAAACATAAAACAAAAATGTGCAACTTATTGTGCTCACAGATATACTTTTTAAAAGGTTACTATGTCTCTTCTGGGGAAAGAAAGAGGAAAAAATAGAGAAAAAAAAACCAGGAAGAATAGAGAGAAAAAAGAAAAAGCTTAACAGCCTAGATACCACTTTTATTTTCAAAGATATTTTTTGTCAGTGAAGTAAAATAAACTACTTTTGCCCAAATGAATCATTTTTGCTGGGGTTGTACATAATCTAGATAGTGGAGTTCACCAAAATCAGTTCACAGGAATAGAAAGTGGAAAGCTCACATCAGTGGTGAAGGACAGCTTTACATTGCTCACCTAATGAATGAACTAAGGATGAGAGAAGCAGCAATAAAAATTGGGTTTATCCTAAAATGAAAGTCAGCAGCACCATTTCCACTCGAGTGCTCAGCAATTTAGTGCCACATTCTGACATGGGACATGTGATGTGGTAACCCAGAGGAAGCACAGAGGAGCTGGGGGCTGCTGAAAAAACACCAGATTATTTTAAAGAGTTCAGTATACTAAAATCTATGATAGAAAGACCTCACCTGGGTTTTAAAATATTTTATTTCATCTAAATGAAATAACTATTTCAGTTAGTAATCAACTAGCTATTTATTCAGCCTTCCCATGTTTCAAAGTCCTCAGCCTACTCAATGATCATCTCATTGAAGCAGTATGATATTTTGGTGTTTAAATAAATCATATCACTGAGGACACTTGGAGTGCCTATTGCTTGTTAGTGCCTCATCCCTATGCTCCAGAGGATGCGTGGCTGAGAGCCAGCTGCAGGAAAAGGTAAGCTCCATGGAAAAGCTCACATAAAACCCCAGCCTGTCATCACTTCAAAATTTCTGCTTCACAGAAAAGAAATAACAAGAAAAAGTATTTTCAGATGCAAGACTGGCAAAAGAAATCCAGCTTCTCAATCCTTATCAAGTCTATTCCTACAGCCCTTATTTGAGACACTCTGTGTGAACTTGTAACAGGCTTCCAAAAGGGTGCAAGAAATCATCATACACAAGACTCTGTGTAGACAAAAGGCAATTCCCTCAAACTTTGACCCAGAGCTTAGAAATTTCTCTCTTCCCAGTGCAAGCCTGAAGCAGCTTCAAATCAGATCTGCTCATTAGAGACCAGTTTCTTAAGAAAAGAACACAAGGAAGCCAACTCAAAAAAGAGTTACTGCCAGCTGAAGTATTTCCTTGGCCTCTGGAAGAGTTTTTCCGAGAGAGGATGATTTTTTAGAAGGCAGAATTCAGAGATTTAGTGTGTCCCTTTCTAAAAGCAGCATATCTATCAAAATCACAAAGTTAATGAAAGGAAAAGTGGGTAATTATTGTTATTCATACAACAGTAATAGCAAGATAAATTCTATCTATTGGCTTCACTGCATTAGAAATCCCACACATAATGTGTCTCACCACACCTTCCCAGATTTACAGCATTGCAGAACACAGCACTAAAAACCTTTTGCTTAATTTTTTTTCTCTTTCTGGGAAAGTACCACCCATTCCAAATGATCAGCCATGGCAGCTACAGTCCACAGCAAGAAATAGCAACAGCACCTTTCATTACAGAGAACCTGATGAAGATGAATTATCTTTAACTTGCTCCTATGAATTCATACATACATTGTTTGATTTGTGCTCTACAAATGGAGAGCAGTTTTGGAAAAATGCAGATAATAACATGATGAACAGCAAGGTGCAGAAAAATCAGATTTTTAAAATTGTATGTTAAAGTCTTTATTAGTAATGTTACAGGAGGGTTGTGCAAACAGGGGTAGCAAAACCTGACCTTGTGTAAAGCAAAAAGTAACTACAAAAGAGGGAACTTAAGTACTAGAATTGCAGTGTACAAAAAGCCATTCACTTACAGATACACATATTTATGCACATTACAGACTCATTCTCAGTGCATCACTGTTGGAGAGTTTATTGTAGAAGTGTGTTTAAGAGGAAGAAGAAATTAAGGGTAAGCAGCTGGTACACAGAACAGATGTTCCACACCTGAGCACATCAGAGACTGTGGCGACAGACGTGGCACTTATTGAAAATAGGGGAGGCAAAGACCAGAAACTAAAAATAAAAATTAGCACCAAGTCCAAGGAGTCCAAGCTCAAAACCCAAAGTAAAAGGTCTGAAATTCACAAGTGACTTGCTCGTCATACAAGGGCAAATTGGTTTTCTCCCTTTTATGCCCCTGTATAAATGGGAACCTGTCAGTTCAGAAGTGCATAACCCATCTTTGCAAGTGCTTCCCACTAATTAACATAAACTTTCTTTGATATCAGTAGTTTGAAATTCTTCTGATATCAGAGGATCTTTTAATAGTGGATTTCCATTGTGCCACAAGCATTTGTGATCTCTAAATCCTTTCTCTGTTTGATCCCCTCTGGGGAAGTGTGTATGCCCCATGTACTTTTATTTATCACAGCAAGGGAGATTTGTCTAGAAGGGATAATTACAGAATAACATGGCCACAGGGTGTTCAGGTGTTTCTTTTAACTTAGGTAAAGGCTTCCTACCTCAGTGTTATGGGAACAGCTTGTCCTTTCATGTGACACTTGGCTCATGTCACAAGTATGTATGAAATGTCTACTTCAGGAAAGGTTTTGAGAACTCAGTCAAAGATAAAAGGTCAGATAGCTAAAGCAGCTAAGTTTTTATTTTCATTTTCTTTGAAGTTTTAATTCAGCAGCAAAAATCTGTCAAATAGGAGTACAAGCTTTTTTTTCCTATTTTTCTGGCTTGGCTTTTCAGTGCATCAACATTTTAGAAAAACAAAGTAAACAGGGAAGACAAAAAGAGGCTGCCTGCAATTTCTTCAAAGTGTAGTCGTATCCACAGCTCTTTGTGCCATGATTTTCCTTGGAGAATTTTGGGCAGGAGGCATTGAAAGGATTTTATGAACATCAGTCCATTTAAATGCGGCCCCAGGGAGATGGGGAAGCACTGTCCCCCCTCAGCAGATGGAGATCACTGAAAAAGAGGCCAAATGGTTTGCCCAAAGATATCCAAGTTAGCAGGCTGGAAGTCTGGGGATGTTTAGAAAGCAGGACATGAAATAAACATATCAGAGAGAAAAAAAATAAGAAGTGGTAAGAGGCGAACTTCCAGAAAAAAATATTTTTGGCAGATTAATGATGTCTCCAGGATAAACAGAGAAAACACATTAATGGAAAACTTCACCAAAATTTGATAAAATGCAAATAATCTAGTATTTCTGATAAATCATGTTGCGGCTGATTTTCTAAGAGGAATTGCAAATGAATGTGGAATGTTATTTCATGTTCTAAAGTGTTTTTCCATCATCTATTACAAAATTAATTTAAGATTTATTCACTGCTAAAATACGAAGGAAGTCCTTAAAGAAAAAAAAAGAATAGAGAAAGCCTGGGAGTTCTTCAGAAATAAGTTTATCTTTGCACCAGTATCATCATCACTTTTAAATTGACAATCTTAAATGATTCCTACACATTGCAGGCTGGAATCCCACTCAAACTGAGCCATCAGAGTTTTTGGTGTGGTTTTTTATGTCCTTTTCATACTGGGACAGTATTTTCCTGCTATCCTTTGTGGTTTTGGATTACAGTGGTCCCTTTTGTTTCAGCCAGATGGAGATGCAGGGACTTGCTGTGATCCAAGCACAAAGCAGAAGCGCTTTGCCTTAAGAAGAAAGATTGAGCCCAGCCTGCAGTGAAAGAATTCTGTTACCTCTCCCTTCACCTGTACAGGAACTTTCAAGAGACTGTGGAAACTTGCACATCCAAATAAACACAGTGTGACAGATCTTAAAATCAGCAGTTTCTAAATAAAAAAGGCAAAGCAATAAGAAATACTTGTTGTCTTACTCTGCATCTCCTAAGGGACCTTTATTCATTTTGTTTTTAAAAACAGCATCAGCAGAGATTTGTAGAAAAAGATAGGGCTGCCTATCACCTACCAGCTTCCACTTCAAAATGAGTAAAATAAATCCTCCTGCCTAAAAGCAAGGCTTGGTGTGTTTGAGCCACAGCTCTGTAAGAGGTATTATCTTCATCAAAACAAAGAGAATGATTACATCTTACTATGAGGGCTTCTTCCATTTACTTCAGCTAGGAAGGACTCCGCTTAAACTGGAATTTGTGAGTGAAAAGGAATAATTTACTCCAACTCAATATTTGTAGAAGCACATCTGGAGGAAGAAAGGGTCATTCCTCCCATTGTGGGAGGAAGCTACATCCAGTTTCATGCTCACTGTTCTATTTCCAACACTGGAGGGCTGCTATTTCTGCCAAAGCACACAGTATTCCAAGCCAGCAACTGGTAGGAAAACACATGGTGGTAAATCAAGGCCACTGACTGTGCAGCTTGGGAATATACTTTCATGAGTGGAAGAGAGTCAGCTATGGCCTAGAAATAGATCTTAAAACCCTCAACTCATCCATATGATATAACAAAATATAACCAAAACATTTTTTTTGCATCTGCGGTTTATTAATTTTAGATTTTCATAATTATTTTGAGTTTTGAAAAGAGAAAAGGAAAACCTCAGGCTAAATATAGTATTTCTATTGTCTCATGGTTTCTAGGAAAGCCTCAGTTCTCACTGCATTCCCTGGAACATCTGTCCTGAAGATGTAAGCACTGGAGCAGTAAAAACAGCACAACAAATATGTAGCAATGTAAGTGAAGTTGACAAGGACTATCTTCATCAAGAAGATTCAAACTGCAAGGAGGAACAAAACATTTCTGGAAGTTTCTGGCCCTTTCATATCAATCCACATTGGGAACCCTTAGCAGATTCCAGATTAAGAAATGCTTTGGCAGTTTTTGGGGTAAAGAAGGTAGAACTAATGATTAGACTTGATTGGCAGGAAAGGCTGATGTGTTCGTAAGTATTTGCTAAAGGTCTAGGATATTCCAGAAGACAAAATTACTGACTTGATACAACACTTCTTGCTAAATGACTGGCCAAGATTTAAGTGAATAGCAGTTTAACGTCTCTCATTTCCATCAGACTGTGAAGGGGAAGAAAGAATATTTCAGCTTGCAATTTGAAAGCTGACACAGAGCTGTCAGACATTTCCTTTCAGCTAATCCTCCCTAGGAAATGCAGTGTGTGAGCTCTGAATTCCCTTTGAGTTTATCGATCTCGCTTTTGCCATATAAACAAGTGACATCAGCCTTGCACATCTGTCACCACAAAGTAAAATGGCAGTTCCTCGTATCCAGATGCAGGAGGGTTGGTTTGTTTGTTTGAACTGAATGACACAAGATGCTGAAGGTACCTCAGCAGATCCAGAGTGCAACAGCTGCCAGGATGTGACCCTTCCCTCAGTCACTCACAAACTGAAGACAACCTCATGGAAGAGCTGTTTATAAATGGCAATTTTTGTATAATGAGTGCAGGTCACTCAGTGATGAAGTAGCCCATGACATTTGTTTTAACTATAGTTGACAACACAGTGCTAAATTGACTAGAGCTAATCCAGCACCAATATACTTGGACATGCAGATGTGAAAGAAGCAGCTTCCTGAATATTTAAATGGACAATGTCAAGGCAGTCACAAATACTGTATCACATTAGCATGACTAACACAGTTTGCTATCTGGAATTATGGAAAAAAGTCCTCATTGCTGAGCATAATACTTTGTGTAGCCTATTAGTACTTACTGAGCATCTCCTGTCTGCCCTCATTCTCTGGCCAGGCTGCTCATTTATCAGGGGCTCTGTGCAGCCAAGATACTCAGGGAGGCAGCCCAGCACAGGCTGCCCATACATCATGGAACCCATTAGCCATGCACATTTCTTCCCCTGACTCCAAATGAGCTGCACCAATTTGTTACACAGCTCACCCGTGGGAGTGAAAGGTATATAGAGCAGTCTAGTGCCAAATATATGTAGCTCAATTACAACAAGTAGAACAATACAATTACATAAATATGGAGGATAATTAATTGCTTGGAGACTATGCCTTCAGACATGAACTGTTCTCCCAGTACCAGAGCAGAGCACAAGCAGATGGACAATAAAATGCAGATATAAGCATCCTAAGTGTAATTTCACATTTCCATTTAGTATGGGTGCATTTCTTTGGGGAAACTGAGTCTAAAACCCTCTGACTCAACTTCACACTGCAAACAGAGCAACAAAACCACTTGTCAGCATTGTCTTACTAACAAGACAATGTTGCTTTGGAGAACAGTCCATGACCTAATTGCTGAATGACCTCTCTCTCAGACACGAACACCAAACAGTTTGCTACTTCTATTATTTTAACAGTTCCCAAGTCTGCTGTAGAACATTTTAAAAGGAACCAAGAAAACGGTTCTTTAGAAACAGTTGTTTTATTTACACTCTTACAAAAAAGTAGGTATTTTCTAATAATATTTTTGAACTATATTCTGTAAGGTGCTTTTCCCAATATTTAATTTCATTAGCTACTTTTCCTAGGCAAAAGATTCATCCTTTGACTTCTTGAGCATTTTCTGAGTGTTTGTTTTCATGATGTTGCAATTTCTGTTTGTGAAGTTGGTTTCAAGGCAGCACAGTTCAATCTGGGAAGCACAAATGCTCACAGGGGTGACATTCCTTCTGAGGGCTTCATATCCAGCTATTCCTCTTTCCTCCAAATGCCTTTTGCCCTGTGCTGTTTATCATGTTTCCTGGTTTCATTTCTGTTGACTTTTCCAAATATGCTCTTTCATTATGCAGGAGAGACAGGCAGCCCAAAACTTGCACACCAAGGCTGTGCTCCAGGAGGGTGCCAGGAGATGGGACTGAGTTGCCCCCTCACAGAAGACCCTCACACAGCCTTACCAATGGTCCCACGTGGCACTGCCCACCTAGCTCCTCTCCCAGCACACCTGCCTGCCAAGGAGCCACTCCTGGCTCCTTTTAAACTAACAAATACTGAGGGTCACTGAGCAATGAAGCTTCAGCCACCAATGCTCTTCATGCAGGCGCCATGCACACGCATCTCAGACAGTACTCCTAGAGACCAGCTGTAAACTTGCAAATAAATTTTGCAGTATTCCAGCTTATAACAGGATGTAATTTATAACATTAAAAAATTGCAAGTTACGGTAAAACAGAATTATAATTATTTTTCTCCTGTGTCCTAGGGTGACGTTCTGATGTTTGTATCCCCAATCATCTGTTCTGTTATGCTGGATATTATGCTCTGTACCTTCAAGACCGGCTCTGAAAAACGAAGTTTGTTTTGTTATCAGCCTGCTCAGTCCCACATGGACGGCGAGACACAGACTGTACATAGGGCTGCTTTTGTTTTTTTTTTGCTCTCTTTTGCTTTTTGCCCTTGCTTTGCTCTGGCTTCTGCTTTTCTCTCTTGCTTTTGCTTGTTAGCTAGTTTAGCTAGGCAGTCCAAATTTTTTCCTGGACTGTTTTATTTTTTTGTTTTGTTTTTGTTTTGTTTTTTTTTTCCCCTTCCTTGGAACCATATGAACCTGCTCTGGACTGGGCCCTGGCAAACACCAAGAGCCTGCCCTTTGTGGCCTGCCCTGCAGCAGCCGTTCCCAGCGCCAGAGAGGCCGATAACAGAGCGACCACTCCCCAGGAGAGACTGACTGAATTTGAGATCTCTTCAGAACGGTCAAAGAGTTTTGTCATCCAGTATTGTTCATTTTGTGTGTTGGGGGGTGCGTTGCCTGTTAAATAAACAGGTTCTTTCCACTTCTCTCTGAGGAATCTTTTCCCAAACCCCAGTTGGGGAGAGGGGCCGTGTGGGTTGGCTTTTCTGAAGGGGCCCCTTTGGGGGTTTTCTCCCAAATTTGCCTAAACTAGGACATCCTGCTAAAAGGTACATCTTAACAAACGGATTACAAAACATAGACACCAGAATTTATTCTACTTCTAATGCAAACTGCTAAGAGGCATAGGAGATACTTCTTGTACTCCTTACAAGGACGAAGAGGAAGGAATTCTGATAATTTAGAAAAGATACCCACATTTTCATAACATTGAGCCTACATTACAAGAAAAACAAGGTGTGCTATGGTGGACTAGGCACATCCTGTTACGAATGAAAAGTGCTGCTCTGTTTTTCACACACTGGGAATGCAGAGAAGGGTTCAACATCTCTGCCAATCCCTTGTGTGACTTGAGTCTTAGCACTTCACCTGCTTTGAAGGGGGGAAACTTCTGACATGAAATACATATTATTGAAGGAAGTTTTTTTCTCTAGGGCACAAACTTCTCTACTAGACAGATAATAGCATAGGATGGTATGGCCAAAGACTGTAATTCTGTTTGAGTGAAAATGAAAATGTTATTTGATATAGACTAGAAAGACATGAAAGCAAAGAGATTTTACTGCCTTAGGCTCAATGTCGTGCTTGGCAATGTTTTTCTCTTGGCAGCAGTGAAGGCCAAGGTGAGGGGTGTGAGTATCACCCAAGCTTGCATGAAGGGCTACCTGCATTACCTAATGGTGTGTGCTGGGCACTTAATGAGCCGTTCCTCAGCTCTGGCTGCTTTAAGAGGAAAAACAAGTTCCTCTGAAAAGTGCATTTGTCATTAGGGGGTGAGTGGGTTTGATGCTTACTACCATAAAGAAATTCCACTGGATGTAAATATATCCATCCATATGCACTCCAGAGTGCATTTTTTCCCTTTTACTGAGCACAGTATTAACAAGACAGAGCATTACACTCATCTATTAAACATTTTTTATAATGTATGCTGTCTTCGAAGCTACACAAAGGTGATTTGTGACATAATTAATGAACTTTGCCTTAGGTGTGCTAAAAAATGTATAAGCTGTGTGAAGTACTACCCATTTCTTCATTATGGCAAATAAGTTCCATTTACTGTGAAAAAAGTCCAGAATATCCCTGTAATACAGAATTACAGTTCTCAGGTCAGTGATTCTTATACTGTAGAATTTGCTTTAGCTGAATGATCCCTTTAATAACACCTCTTACTGCTTGGTCCACAAGCAGAGACCAGAATGTCCTGAGAATAACAGGTTTGTTGGCCACCACCAGCCAATGCAAAGTAGTGCCCCAAAGGGAAAGAAATCAACCAGGCTCAAACACCCCAAGAGTTCAGCCTGTTGTTTCTGGGAATAATCAAAGGCTCAGTTCATTAAAGTTCATGTCCACACACACACACTTTGAAATCCTACTTGTTTCAAGTGCTGCATTGCTGTGTTCCTTCTGAAATTTAAGAAATTTGACCTGCTACAGTGCTCAGCACCCTAAAGACACAAAGATTTGTCCTCAGTGTGAAATACCATTAAGCCCTTAAAAAATGCAATGATTTATTCTTCATATTACAGCAGTTAATAAATGTGTTACTGAATTGAATCAAAAAACAAAGCAGAGGAAATTCTTTTTTAGGCTCCAAATTTTGTTCCATTACTTGGATTTTATGCCTCATTAGGACACCAAAACACCCCACCTAACTCAACACAGGATTTCTTGGAAGAGTCTCCCATATGGTTGAAGAAACCAGAGGAACACAAAACTGCATTTAACACCTTAAATAGACAGTTTGGGTGTGTTTCTGCCAATTTTCATCTTCAGAAGTACTTTAGTAAAGCACATATTTTGGTATACTGTTCCCTAATAATGGTTGCTAATTGTTTGTTGTATCTACAAACACATATTTGCATTATATTTGCTAATTCAAGTTATTAAGACAACAACTCTTTTTTCTTAAAGGTGAGAAATGAAGACTCACTCCCAGCTTCTGTCTACCTACTTATTCAAGCAGAAGTTGAACAAAATCTCATTCATATGCCAATTAGCATATATTTAGCAGAGACAATTTTACACAGCTCACAGCTTGTGTCCAAAGATCAATCTTCACTTGTTTTGGAAAGAATGCCAACCAGCCTTAGTAGTTTAAGTTGTTCTAAAACTACATGATGTTTCCATTTCACTTGGCTAACAGAGCCTTGCTGACGATCTTGGTTATAATGTCTGTCTTTCAGCAAAAACCCCCACATCATTCTCTGGACTCTGCAGGAGCAGTTTCAGGTAGTATTTGTTATCATGGATAAAGCTGTCATGTTTTGAGAGTATTACCACCTTCTGCAACAGCTCCCACAGGACTGAGTTTATGCAGAATTCACAACAACAAACAAAAACCCAAACAACTGTCTTGCCTAAGTTGTATATTTTAGTTCACCAAGAGGCAAAATTCAGCAAAGCACAGCTCCAGCCCCTCAAAGAGTGGCTGACACATTCCTATTTGCATGAAATATTATGCAAAGAAACAAAAGCCAGTTGACATCTCAGCCACATCTAACATCAAATGTTAAACAGCACAACCAGGTCTTCCTCCACTTTGATTCACTAAAGCTTTCATCTATTCTTATTTTCCAGTCTTCCTTCCTCCATCTGAAAGCAGTGCATTCCCCAGAAACCCTGTTCTTCCAATAAACAGTCTGAAGAGCCCATTATCCTGGCGGGATTCCACCTTTTGAGGATGAACACACAAGGTTGTGTTTATCAGGGTCAGGGGAAAGGGCACGTGTAAGGCAGTCAGGAGAACTGGCTCTATACTCAGCTCCCTAATTACAATCAATTTTTGAGACACTTTTTCCCTGGCAGGCAGGCAATGACTTTGGTGACTAATTCTTGAAAGAGGAGATTGTCTCTGCAGTTATTCCATGTGTGTGTGAGCAGAAATCCAACCTTCGCTTATATAACAATCCCACTTTGCATCACTGGCTCTGCCTCTGTTACCTTCTCTCATTTGGCATGTTGGCAATCTTCCTTTTAGCAGAGGGATGCTGATAAAAAGAAAATAAAAAGAAACACCACACTCTTATTTCTTTGTCTTCCCACAGCTCTGTAGATAATTCAGATGCTAAAAATTATTTTTATAAAGTCTTACATTTCCAAGCTTCGGGCATGTAGTGGAGATCCAAGTTTTGCTACTGTCTGTCAACATCCTTTGTCTAATAAAGCATCTCAGGACAGCTCAAGCACCATTTAAACTGTTTTTATAGCTCCCCAAATATAATTTTACTAACCTGCTTTTTAAATTCCAATTGCCCACTGGCCTGCTTGCTGGTGGGGAAAACCTTCCATCCATTATTCAGCACAGACTCATGCAAGCATTACTATTAACAAGGGAGAAGTTAGCTAATGACTGGCAGCTTAAAGAATAATGAAACTGTTAATATTTGAGGCCCTCCTCCCTGCTTCTGTCTATCACAAGTGCTGGAATCGCTTAAATTAAATACTTTATGTCACTAAAACACACTTCAGATGATAAAATGAGCTACAGCTATGGCTGTTGAATGCATCTATCATTTCTAAAGTCAGGCTTAAGTCCGCCTGCCCACTGAGGGCTCAATTTTGCCCTAAATTACACATGGATAATTCCACCACAGTGAATCATATGATAGGAGGTACATTAGGGGACTATTTCATTCCTGTAAAGTATTTTGCTACAGGTTTTTGAAAAATTAATTCAATTCCAATAATTTTTACATTTTTTTAAAAGAGATTCAATTAGAGAAAGCAGTATTGGAGAGAAAAGTGCTGCTGGTTTGATGAGACTAAAGTTACACAGTCATGTGCAACAGAGTTTTGTAAAAGACTATTTTTGCAAATGCAAAATATTTAGTTCAAATGAGATTTATCAAAATGGATATACCAGAAACAAACCATTAAAATACTCCTTTTTGCCCAAAGGGAAAACCTCTGCAATCACAGAATTTCATGTTACCAGTCTTTAGCTAGTTCTGCAGAAGTGGAGGAAGTTTTGAGCCTTGCAAGGTATGGGATGTGGGGAGTCAATGTCCCACAGGCATTCTTGGGTGACCCCATTCCACGATTCCCCTGGATTTTTAGACACAAGATATAACACTCCCATTTATTCCTGCCAGTGCTGTTTTTCCAGGGCAGGCTTAGGAGCATAACCAGGCTTCCCCTCCTCCATGCAGAGCTGATCAGAATACCAATAGAGAAAACATATTTCAAATTAAACAATGTCATTAAGTATTCACAAGACGCCCAATTACCACTGTACCCAAGTGTGCTTGCTGTCCATGTGTATTAGCTAAGAAATTGATAGAAGGCTAGAGTTGACCCAGAAATTGTCACAACTTGTGATCTTTGTCAATTCAGCTGAGTGACAGGCTGAGCCATGTAAATAACTGGACCTCCTGCCATTAAAAAGATCATTTCAGGTCACTTGAAGCAAAACTTTTATTTTCTCAGAGAAAAAAAAAAAAACCTCAAAGCTTTCTCTGACTGACCAAAGTTTGTTTAGTCAGTGTGGTTTTATTTCCAAATTTTAACAAGTGAAACATTTCTAAAACAATTTTTGAAATACATTTTCAGAGTGAAATGAAACCTTCCCAAAATGTTCTGAAGTAACCATGGCTGGGAATTAACTTGCACCAAGTGTAATTGTGGATCTTTGCGATATTTTAAGGAAGTGTTCCAGAGCACTCTGGGTGCACCAGGGTGAGATAAACAGGCAACCTCCTTCCCATGGACTGGCTGCTCCTTCCCAACCCTTTCCATTGATGTCCTGAGCCAACAAAGAGTAACAGCTTTACTGCTCAGTGCGCCCTGCAGTCTTAGGAGCTGGAATTGTTTCCCCTGGAAAGCTGAGCTCTTGCTCTCCCCTTTCATCATCAGACTGGTGGCTGTTCTGCAACACCCATGGTAATCTTTGATCAAAGACACCATGTGCTCATCTGCCATTTATCACCTGCTAAATCTGCACTCCCATTTGGCTGCCAGCTGGTGTTTCATGGAATTGTACCTGGATATGTTTATGGATCACACCTTTATCAGCATTCCCACAGCTCCCACATATGTTAGTCGTGGCAGAGAGGGAAAGATTTCTTCCTTAACTTCCAGGACAAGGTTAACACCTGACCCAGAACCGACTGAATCCTGGAAGCCTATGAAGTACTTGGTGGCTGGTTTTAACAGGTGAAAGTGCTCCTCTAGCAGGCCCAGCGGGCTGGATTGTGTTAAAGGTGCTTTGATTAATCCCATGTAATTCAGGTGCTTTATCAAGCTGGCAGTATTTAGAACAGCTCTCCTGCTCTCCTGGTGTACCTCAGTTCCTTGCTTTGCATTATAAGATATCCTGTAGATCAACATCCATAATGTATGAGCTCAGCCTTGACAAGGTGACAGAGCTGCACAGACCTGAAGTGGACAGGATGCTAAGAGGAGGTTTTCTGCTCCCTTCCCAGGGGGTGCCTCCCCAGCTCACTGTGGAGCCCACAGCTGCCAGGCTGGTTATGTGTGCTGACACTAAGCACAGCCAGCCACCCAGAAGAAAATGAAATCTGACACACTGAGAAAGGACCTACTATCAGTTAAGCTCGCAATGAGCTGTAACTCTTCAAAGTACCATCAGCAAGGCCAGTTTTGGGGTTTTATTGTTGCTCAGTATAAGAGATTCCCTCTCTAAGCCATGTTTGCCCTTGAAGAAGATATTGGGGTTACCCAATGTACTTTGTAACTTCCAGTTTTCTCATAAATAGTCACTAAGTTCAGAGCAAAGATATCCAGTTTCTTGGGGAAGCAAGAATGATAACAGTAACTGGCAAATCAAGAAACTAGTGGTGAGTAAGTACAGTCTGAACAACTCAAAGAAACTCCAGAGCCAATTAGGTCTTGCTGGCAGAATACATCAACAGAGGAACCTCACTTCACAGCAGCATCCATCATCTCAATATATTCTCTTATTCCTATTTTCTAGAGTCAAACTTTTCAATCACATTATTGAAATTTTTTTGACTGATTGAATCATTAGACTCTTTAATTCCTGAACATGTGAATATGTGCCAAGATTTCTTCTTCAGTGCAGGATTGTACAACAGAAATTTCAATATTTTTCTATCTTATTCAGAATGGTTTTGTGATATGCGTTATGAAATAATTCATGCTCATATGAAATATAGATGTAATAAGTTGTGCATGTATGAAAAATCTCTTAAAGTTTTAAACCCACAAGCTGGGGAAAGACTGCTTCACAGAATTAGGAAACCGTGGATGGCAGCAGAGGGGAAACCTAATTAACAAACTAAAAGACAGGGCTCCAGCAGAGATGAATCCCTTCCTGGGACAGATGGGGAACACCCGGGTGCTGATCAGTCGATAAGTACCCACGATCCAGATAACCAGGGTCGCCCTTCGCATCTGAATACCAGGTTCCCCTAACTCGGCATCTGATCTCATCACTGCCCAGAAACAGCTTTGTCCAGTCCAGCAAGGAGAAAAGAAAACCTCATGAATACGTGAAGCAACAAAGGAATAGGAGAACCTCTGCCCCAGGTGAAGAACACTGTATAAAAACCGACCCGATGGAGGCAGCACTGGTGAACAGAGGGGCTTTGACGCGGTAGAGGTCAGACCAGAGCTCACCCAGCGCCGATCCCGGGCTCGACGCTGTCTCTTTGATTGTGGCTATCAGAGACCGTATCTTGGTCACAAAATAAAATCTCTAATTTTTGATTATTAGTTCGGCTGTATCATTTTATTACTCATAACAGTTTCCTATTTAAAAATCCCCATCTTTTGCTTTGAATTTGATGACAAACAGAAAATAAACAAGAGACTCCCCCTTTCTGTGATAGTGCCCCAGCTGCACTGAGACAGAAGTTTTGTTAAAATTAGTGTATCAGCAAATTCAGTTAGTAGCAAAACTCCTCAAATCAAGCCCAATTTAAAGCCTTCCATCCAAAGTAATAATTTTTTGGTTCAGTCTCAATTTCCTTTTCCATATTCTTCAAAGAAAAAAGGGAGAGATGAAGGCTTCACAAAATGCACTGAATTACATACAACTGACACAAACCAGCATGTGCAACTAAAGTTTCACAAAAACATTTATTTCATTTAAAAACCCTTTTTAGATGATGCTATGCCTTTTTTTTACCTTTCTAAAATGAAATAGAATTTCTAGCAGTTTCTCTATGAAAATCCTATAATTGAAAATAGCTTTTTCAAAAATATGTATCTTTCAAGAAATTTCATGCAGCTTTTTTTGCGTCGTTTACTGCCATCAGCATTGAAAACCTTAGAAAACATCGTCAGAAGCCTGAGCTGCATTATATTGAACTTGTCTAAACTGTGTTTTAGAGGTTATTTCATTATACTAGTGCAAACACTTCTGTGCACCCATTTAAATAATTTTAAATTTGGTTTATATTGATTTAGTATGTCAAGCCCTTCTCAGTTTAAGGGAAGTCAATACAGGACAGGTTTAATCCACTTGATAGCTCTCTGAACAAGAGCTTAATACAATCAGTCCAGCACTCAAACTTGATTAATCAGGGCAATCCTGCAAGTTGCCAAACCACCAGAAGTAGAGGTACTGGACTATTTCATCACCTGAAAATATACTAGTAGAAAAAAAGAAAGCTGCTGAAAGAGATTACATTTATATCCTCAGATATCTACCCATATCTACTCAGGGAGGCTGAAGTCACACACTGATAGGAAAATGCTGCATCTGTAATTAGCCCACAATTAACAAAGCTTTGGATAACTTCTCTAAAAATAAATGAGTGAATGGTGTTTCAAAACTGTGCAGAAGTTTGGTAGGAAAGAACCAGAGGAAAGACATGAAAGTCCAAAGTGCTCTCCTGCTGAACTGCACACTCTTGCTCAAGGCAAACATTTCCAGATTACAAACCAAAATCAAATCATTAGGAAAAGCAGAATGCTGCTCACTAATATACTTTAATGACACAATGGGCAACAATGGCTGATTCAACACAACTGCTTGCAGTTGTGCAAGGGTGGCTGGGCCCTTGGTCCTGCTTTTCTCAAATCAAACAATGCTGCCAAGAGAATGAGGAACAGATGCTAAATACGCACGTCTCACATGCTGCTTCAATTTGTTCATCACCAACTTCCTTCGGGATAAAAGAGATATTGTCAAAATGATAATGATGGTGTAAACATTTGGCCACTTCAAGCATTTTCTGAATGCCAGATAAATTGAGAATAATTTTTTGCAGTAGGCTTGCCAGAACATCAGCTGAAGCCTTCATTATAGCTATTCATATCCCTATAATAAAGGTTGCATCAGCAATTCCATTATAAATGCTCTTTCAGAAAGGGTTTGATAATTTGGCTGCAAAAAATATTTTTGGCTGAAGCCTGGCGTGTAAGTTGTCTTAGATACAATTTTTCAACAAAGTTTTAAACTGTTCAGCTGTTTTCTGCATTAAGATGGAAGAAACAAAGAGGGTTTAGCTGGTTTAAATAGATCTTTTTTTGGTCCTACATAAAAAAAAGCACCATTGGTCCTACATTAAAAAGCATCAAAGTATTTCCTTCAAGGCAGAACCTCTGCTAAGGAAAAAAGCAAGGAGTCACATACACTTAGCACACACTTACACTTGGATACATGCTAATTGTGAGCACTCTGGTTAACTGTAGCATGATCTGGATTAGGTGCTAGGGAAGAAATTACTTGGAGGAATTGTGACACAGAAAGTCACTCAAGCTTTTATTACCCCAAGAAAGGGTAACACTGATAAAATCGCCAGTCTGAGGTCAAGAACTGTTCTTGTAGAACACTGAGTGCAATGGGACAGTAAATTCATAAATGTGGCTACGAAGGAAAAACTTGAAAATTCTTCAGGTTTAATTTTAACACAAAATTAGTAAACTGAGTTGGAAATCAATATTTTGATGGCACTGATCCTCCACAGTGTCTATAAATACATTAACTTTTTAAAAGATTATGAGGACTAAACAGATTCCAGCAGGTGTGTCCCTACTATAAGCTCAGAAGTGAGAAAATGGAAGGAAACCCTCAAATATGCTTTGTCCTGACAAAAGAAAGCTTCACAGAATCCTACCCCATGCTAAGTTCATTTTACCAGTCTTCTTACACTCTGTTACTCTGGCTAGCAATGAAGGAAATCTCCTAAAAATGAGGATTATTTTGTTTTCCTCCGATTATTTTGCCTCAGCCAGAGTAACTTGGAGGTATTTTTTTTCACTCTGAGGTGGCTCAGGGCTATTACTCCCTTGGTGGGCGGGTCAGCCCAAGCTTCCTTGATAAAACCCCTGCATTTCACTGCACTTGTCTGCCATCTTTACCAGCAGCTACATCTTCCTGGGACAGCTGATGTAACTGCATCTTCCAGGCAGGGACAAATTTCCCTGTCAGAGTTTTCATCTCCAGAGCTCTGGAAGGAGTGGAACAACCTCTACACAGTTGTAATATATGTTATGGAATTATTTGTGCTCTGAAATATAAATGTAATAAGTTGTGTATGCATGAAAAATCTTTGAAAGCCTTAACCCACAAGCAGCTGCTGGGGAAAGATTGCTTCACAAAATCATGAAAGCATGGGAGGCAGCGGAGAGAAAAACTAATTAACAGGTTAAAAGACAGCTCCAGTGGAGATGGGCTCTTCCCCGGGACAGTTTGGGAATCACCCTGAGGATGATCTGCAGTCAAGATAGCCAGGGTCATCAAAACACCAGCATCTCAATGCTGGTTCCCATAACTCAATATCAGCATTCATCACTTCCCAGAAACGGCTTTGTCCAGCCCAGCACAGAGAAACAGAGACTACATGAATACGTGGAGCAGAAAAAGAATAGGAGAACCTCTGCCCCAGGTGAAAAAAACTGTATAAAAACCGACCCGATGGAGGCAGCACTGGTGAACAGAGGGGCTTTGACACGGTAGAGGTCAGACCAGAGCTCACCCAGCGCCGATCCCGGGCTCAACGCTGTCTCTTTGATTGTGGCTGTCCAAATTGTATCTTGATCGTGAAATAAAATCTCAAATTTTTCATTATTAATTCCGCTGCATCATTTTATTACTCATAACACAGTGATCATGAAAACACATGTGGCAAATGATAGCAACTTCTGTGTGATGCACTCAAGTTTGGAAGTGCTATGCTTTCAGTGAATGCAGTTATCAACAGAGGGGTTACTGCTGGAAAAGGGGGAAAGAGAACTTTGTAACAGTGAAATCAATCTGGGTTAAAGTCACTTTAACAAAAAAATGTGTATCAAAGGACTTACAATTATTAGAGAATGAACATCTGCTTGCAGGAGACAGAAATGCAGTACAGAAATCAACCTTTAGGTTCTTTTTGAGCAGAGATCTGTATCTGTTCATACACTCCATTAGTGCCACAGGGCAGGGCTCCATTTGCACTTTTTGGCCATACTGTCCGAAGAATCTGCTCCCTTCCACTTCAGCACAGGCCAAGAATTACAGTACATATTTGTAATAGATGGTATGGATTAATCCATGCTCCTATGAAATACAGAAATGATTGTGAAATAACTCATGTTCATAAACAAGTTGTGCATGTATGAAAAATCTCTAAAGGTTTAAACCCACAAGCAGAGGCTGGGGAAGGTTGCTTCACAGGATTGTGAAATCCCAAGCTGCAATGAAGGAGAGCTTAATTTACAAACCAAAAGACATGGCTCCAGTGGAGATGAACCTCTTCCTGGGACTGATTGGGGAACACTGGCTGACAAGCACCCACGATCCAGATAACCAGGATCGTTAGCCCTTCGCATCTGAATACCAGGTTCTGTAACTCGGCATCTGATCTCATCACTGCCCAGAAACGGCTTTGTCCAGTCCAGCACGGAAAAAAGGAAACCTACTGAATAAGTAGAACAACAAAAGAATAGGAGAACCTCTGCCTCAGGCTGAAGAAACCGTATAAAAACCGACCCGATGGAGGCGGCATTCCTGAACAGAGGGGTTCTGATGCGATAGAGGTCAGACCAGAGCTCACCCAGCGCCGATCCCGGGCTCGGCATTGTCCCTATTAATTGTGGCTATCCAAATTGTATCTTGATCACAAAATAAAATCTTAATTTTTTTTATTATTACTAAATTGGCTGAATCACTAATTTACCTATAACAATGTTTGACCTTTCTTTTCTGAGGTGGATTAAATCACTTTCAATTACCAAAAAACCTAAGGTGCTTGACAGATGGCTTCAAAGCACCATCCTTCACGGTTCATTACCAGGTTCTTGTAAAGAGGAATAGGCTTTTCTTACCTGCCTGTAAAGATGCTGCTGAATGTTTTATTTCTGGAAATGCTGCCTATAAATATGACAGTGTTATTTTGTGACACAGAACTTCCAGAAACTGTTTTCCTCCCTGCAAATTAGCTATAGTGAGACTATTTTGAACTTAGAACTGGGTAGAAAATTTTAATACTCTCACATTTCTAAATGTAAATCTGCCTTTACACAGTGTCAAATGTGTTCCAGATACTTTGTCACACACACTTAAAAAATAAAAAATGAAGCACAATCCCATTGGAACCATGCTGGATTTTCTCTTAGCAAGTGGCAGAACTTACATTTCCATCCATGAGCTGAAGTTCCCAGAACTCAGTCCTCAATTCCTCTGCAATAACAACAGCTACACTAGGCATTGGAAACAGCACACTTTCTACTAAAGCTTGATGCCACAATCAGAATGGATGTTGAAATATACTGTCTGTTATTTCTATATTTATAGACATAATATATATATATTGTATATTGTCCAATGGGCAATAGTGACAACCATGCAGAAATCAATCCTCGGTACTCTGTGCTCCCTTCTCCCTCCAAAAGCACTTGGCTACTCTGGCAAGGCCCCAGCCATCTCCAGGAGTGTCCTGACCCAAGTGCCCTGGCAGGAATGGCAGCCCTTGCCCTGGCACAGAGCCCACAGTAATCTTCAAACCTGAAGGACAGTTTTATCTTGGCCATATGCTCTCCCTACAGAAATTCTTCAGCATTCCAAACAAAGGTGCTACATTTACCATGGAAATCAATAATGGCTGCAATAGCCAGAATTATTTGTTTTATATCTGAAGTGACCTAATCTTAGTATTCTCTCCAAATTGCTAGAACTTCTCATATCTAGTGTATTGATATTTTACTGTTAATGTATGAGGGAATTAGAGACATCTTCAGGATGAATGTTTGTTGTTTTAGCAGCTGGCAGACATGGAACAGCTGGGGATTAGGCACTCAAAAAACACAGGGAACAGCTTACAATCTGTGTGTTTGATTAGGTAAATGTCTCAGGTGACAGCAGTAAGAGTTAACAATGTCTTCTTTGAGAAAAAGATACTTTTAGCTGCTATTAATTCAGTTCAGCAAATATAAATGGAGAGGAGGATGACAATGTCTGATCGCTTGGTTTGTTTGGAGCAAGAAACTGGTAAACAGGGTAAAGGGATAGAAACGAGGAACATCATCTCTCCCTAACAAATAAGGTTCTACCCTAAGCAGAGCAAAACACAAGTGAATTCAAAAGAGCCATCCTGAAACATCATTACAATTACGTGCCTTTTTTGAACTTCTGCATTTGAGCACAGCCATGCACATTTAAACTTAAAACTCCTGTTCAAGGTTGGAACCTCTTCCTGTGGTCTTGGTCCAGAAACAGCTATCCACAGATGCAAAGTATTTATTTGATGTAATTAAGCAATTCTGCCTTTATTGAAGTTTTTCTTTCTGCTTTCATGGCTAGTAACACACAAAGGAAGTTTACAATTCATTTTGTTTACTAAACGTTGCTGCACGCCACTCTAGACAGCCCTAGGCAGCTTCAGAGGCTTCATGTTTAGTTGAAGCTAAAACTTTAGATCCACCACCAAGTTTTGAATTCCCAGCTTCTAAGTAAGTACCACTGTAATCTACAGATAGCCCAGCTCACTCCCATAGGAAAAGCCTACAGAGCATCACTAAGGGTGGCAGGACCCAGCCCTGTCTGGCTGTGCCAGCATCAGATAAATCACTGATGTTCTAGAGGAAAAGCTCAAGGGCTGCGACTTTCTGGGGTCTTGCTGCAAAGAACGTGCCATGGGAAGAGCATTCAGGCTACTGAAAATGTAGAGTTATCTGGCTTTGATTTTTTATACTATGATGTGATGACAGAGAGGTACAGAAAACTTCTCGCATTTCTGGGTTGGGATCTCAAAAGCAAGCATTGCTCTGAACTGCTGGGATAGACACCAGGAGAGAGATTATTTCTAGTATTTTGCATGAGGTACAGGCTGGATCCAGAGCCTGACCTACAAAGAATCTCTACACAGACTGTAACAGCTCTGCTCAATTCTCACTATAAGATACTGCCTATAAACCCTCCATTCATACACCTTGTACTCCAGAAAAATTCTTGTGTTATGTCAAAGTCCCTATACTGATGCTTTTGGCGCTGCAGCTCCAAAACTCACCACAGCCAGTAACACAAGAGCAGTGCTAGGAAAAGCACAGCTGAGTTGTGGGAGTCTCCTCAAGCACCAACTCCTTCAAGCATCCCAGTAACTGTGGAAACTAAAATCATGCATGAATAAAGACCAAATCTCCCCTGCTACAAACACCTCCCCTTTGCAGCACAGTGCTGTTAGAAAATTTCCTTGTTGCTGTTCAGGCTGTTGTCTCAGACTTTCTGGTACCTTTCTTGTGACTGGCATTAGAAACTTTTTTTTTTAATGGAGGGCAACAGAACATATAGATGAAAATTAAATTGGGGGTTTGCCAAGAGTTAAGTATTTTTCATGTTCTTCCTCCCCCTTTTGGGCTATAAAGCAGAGCAATAGGGATAGGAGTGCCAGACTCATTTTTGCACATGATCTATGGTGTGAGTGAACACCTGTCTGCACAAATGGAAAGCCAGTTTATTATTCTGTCACACCACCTAACCCCTGATGTGATGTCAATGAAAGCATCACAAAACCAATCTAACAAAACTGGGAACGTTTTTGTAAATAGTATTGGTTTTATTCCATGTGTGGAATATTGATGCATAGAAGACAAAATAAGAACAGGAAACATCCAGCTGCTTTTATAGAAAAGCTCATTTTTTTTAGGAACTGCTTCTTAAAGGAACAAAAAGCAGGATGTGTTTCAGCTGGTTTTAGAAGGATCACTTTCCCTCTCCAACCCTTCTATCTACCAGATAAATCCTCCAGGCTCTTTCCCAGTGCCTTGCCCAGAGACACTATAATGGGTAGTGCACTCAATCACTCACTGCAGGAACTCCCTCACCCCTTTTCCTTCTGAGGGATTGGAAGGATGATCAGTGGATCTGCTGCTAATTTAGAAAGATTATCCACTCCTTAAAAGAAGCAGGTGCTAAATCCCACATAAGGCAGCAGCTTTGCACTCTCCAGTATGAGCTTTCCTGCTCCTGCTGGTCTTCTGGCCCTTGTGCTGAACACTGCAAGGCCTGTACTGGAAGAAATAAAAGCTTCTCTGCAGAATTCTACTGGCAAAATTAGGCCAGATACAACAACAAAAATATTGGAAGCTACCCACTGGGTATATTTCTCATTAGCTTTGCGTTAAACCAGTACTGTGGAGAGGAAAATTCCTTAAAATTTGTTTAAAATTTAAACCAAAACCAACTTCAAATTTGAGCTGGAATGACAGACTGACTGCCACAGGAACTTTTCTAACAAATCTCATCACTAGATTAAAAAAAAAAAAAGCTTTCTAACAGTAACACATGTAAACAAAGAATGCAAATAAAATCAGACATTAATATTGAGGCACTAAACTGCTTATCACACACAAGCAGCATCCATGTGTGGCATGCAGTGCTTATGTTTGGTTTTGAAACCCTAGGTACTGAAGGACACAGACTCAAAAAACGTTGATCCTATTCGATTCCTTAAGTGCTAAATTCGCTGCATTCAGGCTCAGGTAATTTTCTTCACATTTGTCCTGCCCTCATGCTGTTAATGCAAATGTGAATTACAGCTTCATCAATGCTTAGAACCTCTAGCTTAATTCCGCTCTTCTCTCATAAAGCACATCTGAACAGGTAAACAGGGGATAAAAAATTCTTCAAAAACTCTACCCATTCTGTCACAGCCCAGTAAAATTCTCCTCAAAGGCGTCTGAGTTGGACTCTGCAGAGCAGAGCACGGCATATGTTACTGTGAGGAGGAGGAAGTGACAGATGTTGACAGCGTTTCGCAACAACACAATTGGGTCCATAGATAGATACAACTGTATCTGATTAGGCAGACAGCTCCATTCATCTCTCTGTACACCAGCCAGGAGGTCTCTAATTGTTTTGCAGATCACTTAGCAATTAATGATGCTGTTGCCCATGGACAGATCATGCTACAGATCAGTATTTTCTGTCCAAGTCAAAGCACTGAGGAGATATAGGGATACCAAAGTTACTCTGTCAATAGAGCCCACTGCAAAGATTTGAGGGGCGGGGGGGAACTTCTTGGGTAAGAATTGATTTCTGTAACAAACATGAATCTTCTCTTGCAAGTTCTCATGTCAAATAACCACAACCCTTTACAAATTCCATTTCACAAAATTAAGCCTACACAAAATTTTGCACCAAGTCAGAAGCACAGCTGGAAAAAGAAGAGGTTGAAGAGTGAACAGAAGTGGGAGTCTTAAAACTGGGCTGGAATGATCCTACAGGGATCAAAAGCAGAAGGGCTACAGAGGGTAAGAGAACCTGGGTGAAATGTCTCCCAGCACATGTGTACTGTGGATATTGCTGAAAGTGTAACAGCTTTCTTTTTAAGAGATAATCCCCATGCCCTAAGCATTAAAATTCTTCATCAGAGACACTGACTTATCTCTACCAACAAAGCAAGTCTGCAAAAAGCACTCTGGAACTAAAGTGACCAGCCTAGTGGCACACAGTAAGCTCATCAGAGCCAGGACTGATATTATTTCCCTCATTCTCAGATGAAATCTCAGGTATAGGGCACTGGGTAAGATTGGGTGTCATTGTAGCCAATGATAAAGTTTGAGCTGATGACACCACAGTGGGGCTTTTTATCCAGTATTTCCCAATAAGAAAAATGGCCTTCAATTTCCTGACTGGAACACATTTGAAAACCAAATCAAAATCAACTTTAATCCAATAAAAAACTAAAGTTAGGCAACTTACTATAAAAAGGATAGTTTTCTATAGCTCATATGACTCAAAATGGTTATTGAATCTAAAATATCAAGTGAGGACTTGCTTGTATTTCTATTACAATTTTAAATTATAGCTTTTGAGTGCCTCAGGATAATTTTAATTGAGAAAGAACTGTAGTTTGAAAATCAATTATTTTCAGTAATCATCTGTTTCAGTTCTTCATTAATGACCCATACAGCTATCTGTATAAAACAAATCTTATTAGCCTGGTATCAACTACTTGAGAGCATCTCAATGAACAACCCCGTGTCTCCCACACTCGGTACTATCTGAGTAGCCACAAATTCTCCAGCGGTGGGAGTCCATTAAATCCATTAGGATTATACCAACCATGTGGCCACAAGAACCTGCCTGGGGGCACAAGTGTGGTCTGCTCCTCACTTCAGCCACGGTGTCTGGTCTGTGACAGCAGTTTGGACTGAACAAGGTGCTGCAAGCCAAGAGCGGGGAGCCAGAGGAGGAGCTCTAGGTGCTGCCCACCACCCTTCCCACTGCTTAAACTCACAAAAGCATTCCTCAAAGCAAGGGCTGGAGAAGGGGAAGTCAGGTGAGGATCCCTGTATTTCTGGCCAAAGAATTTGCCTGGTGTGGACACCAAAAAGAAGCTGATTTGCAGTTTCTATGATTTTACCGCTGCTCAGTTTTATTATTTAGAATGGCATATTTTCATTTAAAGTCAACCATGTTCCAATGATTAATTAACTTCTCCATTAGGAAATTTTCCTAATGTACAAGATAAATTTAATTGTATTTTAAGTGTATTTTTTCCTATCCATAATGCACATCATAATTTCTCCCTTGCCATGCTGAAACTACCTTTCATGCACAATCCCTTTATCTTCTCACTGTGAAGTAGCTCCAGAAGTCTTTCCCCAGAGGGCTGATTTTGGAACTCTGCTCTTTCTCATCTCCTGTGTCTTCCCTTCATTCTGCACAGACTTTGCCTTGCAGTGCTGTGTCCTGACTCTGCCCAGGGACTCTGGATGAGATCCTACCCATGCTGAGCAGAGCAAAGGGATTAGTGCACACCTTTCCTGAGGGGCACTGCCTACCAGACAATTCCCCCTGCAACAACTGCTTTCTTGGTAACAGCCTGCTCTGGCTCCTTGGGAGGGCTTGAAATCCCACATCCTATTCTAATGAAGGGATTCCTAGAAATTCAGCTCCAATATTTCAGAGGAGACTTCATACCACCTGTGAAGTCTTGTACCCACCTGTTTTACCTGTGGGTAAAACCTTAAAGTGAAGATTTAGATTAAAAAATCTTCATTTTATCATTTTGACTGCTTAACTTTTATTTTTGTTTGCTTCTGTAATTTGTAGATTATAAGAGCTTTATTTTAAGCTTTCCATTATTTTCATGCTACAATTGCTGATATTAGCTTGCACTAAAACTACAAACAATTTTATACTTCTAAGCCATTTTATGCATTATGGGAAAACTATATATTACATTATTATACACATTCAGATACTTGTGTATTTGCAGAAAAAGGCAGCCAGCTTTGCTTGCCCATATTTGTCCTTCAGAAGCCTGCACAGTATGGAATTATGCAAATGAATTTAAGGTTTTCTATATACTAAATTATAGTTGTCTTTCTTCCACATTCACATTCTCTTAAGCACATTAAAGAACATGAGAATACAGAAATACAAATTATGTTCAGGAAAGAAGGTAGGGTCAGCATAATTGTTTTCAGTGGTTCACATTTTCTTGATATACGCTTCCTACTCTACAGCTTTTTTTGTTAAGAATTATTTGGAAGCAGTTAAATAGGTAGGCAAAATGGAGCATACTGTATAAGTAAGCAAAATATTAAATGAGGTTTTGACTCAAATCTCTCCTTAAGCATGACCAAGACACATTACTAACAATACTGATTTCTATGGACTTTTATGGATTTGGTCCTGATTTTTTCCACAGAGTTAAGAGGTTTTCCTGGAGGACATGGACACATGGAATCAGTGAAAATCCTGAGCTGGAATGCACACAACTGTTCACCTTGAAGGGCATGCAACACTGACTCTGAAGAGTGCAGGTCACACACTTACAATGATGTCTCTATGAAAAGGTAGCTGCTTGAGCCACTGTTGATTCCTGCTGGACACACATAACCCTTCCCAGGCACTCTGTCAAAGCAAATACCCGAGGCTGCTGTGGAAGATCAACATCTTGCCAAAGCACATGGTGAACCAGCAGGTTCCAGCTCCTGAGAACTCTGTTTATTATAGGCTTGGCCAAATCACCAGAGAGCTGAGAGCTCAGCATGAGGTTCAGGCAGGAGCAAAACAATCGAGGTAGATCGATGTCCACATGCTGAGAGTGGGAATGGCACCCCATCTTCCTCCATGCTAAGGAAAAATTACGAGTGGGAAATCTGTACTGGAGCATAACAGCAAAATTGACAACAGCAAGAATCCACAGAGCTAATCCAAATGTTGGAATGAATCCAAGAAAAATCTGCAAAGGAAACTTGCAATAACTCTCAAAACACTCATCAGTATGTCTTAACTGTTTGATCAAAAGCATTACAGTCATTACTGTTTATCATTTGGAGGAAAAATTGAGAGACCTTGCAAGCAGGAAAAATTGAAAATTTTCCCTCATATAAATAAGGTTGAGGAACTCAGGAAGCTTATTTTCTAGCAGGGGTTTTAGGCAGGAAGGCGAAAAGGTATCTGTTCTCTATTAATGATCAATGTTTCATTGGTTTACCTGCTGCCTGTATGGGGCATGCTGGGTCAACAGCTCTTCAAAGAGAGTTTAGCTCTGACTCATAAGGTGAGACAGATTTTTGCATTTTCAGGTCTCCTGTGTACAACATCCAGGTTGCTGATGAATAAAAAAAATCCCTTTCCAATGAATATATGAGACCAATTCTCAGCTGACAAGGATTTATATTACATAAATAAAACCCATCAAAACTGGGTTGGCAAACTCTCTGGCAGTTTCAAATGAAAGCCAAGAATTTATTGGACACAGAGACAAACAATTTTTCCATTCCGAAGATGAATTCCTGCAAGTCAAGGTTGAGTTACATTTAACATTGCCTAGAGGATTTTCATTTCTGGGAGTGTTTGCCTGGGACTTATAATAAAGACTAGGGAGAATATCCTAGGGTTCTGTTTTACTGAGATTTTTACACAATGTCCATCACCATGGTAGCTGGTTGATATATGTGAGCCACGGGGCTCTTCCAATTCAGATGGCTCATTATTCATAACAACGACTCCCAGATTACATGCACAGAGAAGGAATTCTTGCTCCCCTTCTTACAGCAAAGCATCTTTTCCAGAGCTTGGCCCAGTCAGAGAAAAATTGTTAAATCACATCTTTGTTTTACTATCTGGCAGTTCTGTGGAGAGATCTACCTAAACACCACTAGTCACTTGTCAGGCCGTTTTAAAGGAAGAGAGTTGGTGATTTATTGAGAGGGTAAGTTCACCTCAACACATCTCTGGTTTAAAATTTTGTCCTTCTAGGTAATTAAGACCTAAGTTGCACTGAGACAGCCATTCATTTATTCCAAAACCATGTAAACAAATTCAGGCTATTTGAGGTCAATGAAGGAGTGCATTCCATAGCCAAGGAACCCTCAAAGAACAATCTCTGCAAACAGCAGGCTCTCCTGTAAACTGGCTGAACTTTGCAAACCCTCTTTGCTTTTGAAGACAGACCCAGAAGAAGAAGGTGTTCAGCAGGCACACAAGTGAGGAGGGGATGAGCTAAGGCACGCCCGGCATTGCTAAGTGATATCTCCAGAAATTCAGTATGGAAACATAGAAGTGTGGCTTTAACAACCTTCTGAAGGAGACAGGAGGCCACAGGAGAGGACTTTAGGTTTTGTCTGCTTTCGTAAAAACCTTGACAAGAGGAGCTTAACAAGAAGCAGGGCAGCTGCACGGGATGGCTTTATGTGAATCACTGAGGCCCACTAAAGTGGACTGTGGCCTCTGGAAGATCTCAAGAGATCTGCAATATGGCTGTATTTGTAGAATACTTTTCTCATTTCCAACATTTTTTTATTAGCTTAGAAACTCCCCAAAATCCAAAGTGAGTGCAAATTATTATATGCAGACAGGAGAAAATGAAAATGCAGTTCTGAAGAGCTCCCTTTTTATCAAGCTTCCCAGCACCACAGCAGTGTGTGCTGTCCCTCTGTCCCCCTCCACCTGCAACCTGCATTTTAAAATCTGCTACAGAAGGGGCACAGAATGCACATGAATGAAAAATGAGAAATAAAGCAGAAACAGACAAGTAACATCTGAAATTAACTCATGAAATTATGGGAATCATCCGTACGAAAAAAAATCCCCTTCATTATTTCACAGGAGTGAAACTATTGGAAAATCCACAGAGCGTGCTAAAATTTAAAATCTAGAGGGTCAAGGCTACCATGAGGGTAAAAAATTTAGTAAAATATTTAGATACAGAATTACTCAGTGCTGTGTACTCCTGGAATTGTCCTTGATAATATTACATTACTTTATATGTTGTGTTCAATTTTCAAAGCTGTGCATCTTGTCTCCAGCACCAGTGACTCTCTTTGCCTCCAGAATCACAGACATCATGTCCAAATTACCCTAACTGCTGCCACTTACTGCCCTAACAGGCTATTACTGTAATGCCATGCACAAATTCAGCACTTGTACAACTGCTGTGCTGGAGCCATTGCTCTTTTCCCAAAATTCAGTGTTCTGGTTTTACTCACCTGTCTCTTGCATCCACCCGTTCTCTTTCCAAAAAGTGCTGCCTTTAAATAAATGAAAACCAGTAATTTTATTCTTATCTCCCTGCATTTACTAGGAGCCTGAAAGTATTGACCTGATATAGAAGCTTCAATTGCCTCTTGAAGGACAGAGAAAATCCTCAAATTGACTGGAAATGGGAAAGCATCCAATACTTTTCAGAAGAGAGCAGCATCTTGTGACCATGCTGGGCAGCAGGAAGGTTATTTATAAGCCCATTCTACTGAAAGAAAATGAGGGCTACAGCCATGTTTAATACATTATGTAGGAGGTCAAGACTCAGGTGTGTTCCTCCTTTTCTGATACTAAAGTCTATGATTAACTTCAGAGACTGGAACAAGGAAATAACTTGTTACAAACTGAACATGGATTTTTCCCTATCAAAACACAGGATGACAGGAGATACAAAACCAGGAATGAAATTACTAAATGGCTTTAGAGAATTCCCCTACAAAAAACCAAAACAACAACAACAACAACAACAACAACAACAACAACAAAAAAACCAACAACAACAGAGCACAGAAAACGAAAATGCATGCAGCTAAACAGAAAATAGGATACAACTTTAAAATAAATGTATCTGTTCACAATACATCCATCAACAGAGCCAGTAGTTCTTATGAACTGATTAGAAGTCTGCAGGCAAAACTACTCCCATAGCATAGGCTAACAGGGACTACCAAAAAGAGCTCCAGGTCTGCACCTTTACATCAACTAATAATTCAAACAATCCAACTACTTTATTAAAGCTGACTCATTGTCGAGGCTGCAGCTTCTGCTAATGACGATAGAAGGCAAAACAGAGGAAATTATCTGGAGAGAAATGAAAATCATGGGCGAGGTATAAGGAGGAGAAAAGGAAAGCAAAATGCTGGTTAAGTGTACAAGGCAAAAATCTACCATGAAGTGAAATGAAACTCCTGTCTGGCAGAAAAGCAATTTAGCTTTATGAACAGCTGCATCACAGGGAGTCAGGCACACCAGCAATTAAAATTAAACAAGTTGATTTTAATATGCCTTAGTAACTGTGACTGATCTCACAGAACTGCTGTTGACTGTACACTAAGAAACAATTTAGGATCCAGGTTAAAACTAGGTTTATAATCCTCCTTTAATGGATTTTAGTACCTGAGGCAGTACAGAGTTCCAAAAATTATTAAAATGTACCCTGTCTCTGTGTAATCAATAAGCTTCCCACTGTAAGGCTGGTGCAGTTCCAGGCACTCCTCAGAATGCCTGGCCATGCTGTGTCTGTAGAATTCCAAATAAGTCATCTATCATTATTTCTATACACAGGACTCATTAAACACCTCATCCTTCAGCTTATTAGCACTCAAGTCTGCCAGACAACCAAAATAAAAGGTCACCTTTTATCAATGCAGACTTTGCCCAAAACATACACCAAAACCCTGGCAGATTTATGTACAAATATAGCAAGGATGGGTAAACGAATGATACAAACATTCAAGATGAGAACTGCAAATTACCGATAAATGGAAATTGGGATAATTCACTCTGGTTTACCAGGTAAAGTCTAAAATGTCATGGTAAGAAACAGGTCACACATCAGATGGGAGAAGGAAACCCCACCTGTCTGACCATCCAAACTCTCACACTCCTGAAAGCTCATTTGTTATTTTTAAAATCTGCTTTTCTTTGTGTCAAAAATCAAGACAGGGATCTGGAATCAGACTTGGAGCTTTGTATAGGGAAAAAGCAACAAGCTAACACTTAAATATTAAATAGCCTATTACATGGATAAAGAACAAACGAAAGCACACTTCTGGCATCAGATTAAAGGCAAACCTGAAATGTGAATTTTGAAGAAATCTGAAGAAGTGTTGTCACTGCCTGAACTTCTACACAATGAAAATTCACATGAAGCAAGATCACATATTCTCTGTATCACTTATTTTGTTCTACCGCTTCATGTCCCCTGCCTTTTTGGTTTTAACGGAGAAATAAATAAAACCCTTCATGTGTGACAAGGAAAAATACCTTTTCTTGGATAAAAGCTTGTTTTGCTTTCCCATCAATCTAAATGTCACTTCCATATCTTTCGTATCTCAAAATAAACAGCACACCTGTGTCTCCTTCCTATTTTGTCTGCTTTGAAAATGGTGTGATTTTTCATTACATAAAGCAAAGTTTCTAATATGAAGATGAAGCATCTTTTAAATCAAGCAATTCAGAAATGAATTATCTCCTTGTGCATCTTTTGGCATTGCAAACACACTGATGTTCTTGGATTTAATCTGATTCGTTGCTTCATCCTGTATTTGGCATAGAGCAAGTTATTATTCTAATCAAAATATTAAAAGCCACAATTTTTGTTTTTCATAGCTGCAGACTTTGCTTTACCAGCCTTAGCTCTCTGTTCTTTTATCTGAGCATTCACCACATATTATTGTCTGGGGTCATGGGCAAAAAGCTGTGTTTTCCTGCAAAAATTTCATAATGATGAAATGGATCCTGCTGAGAAACTTCACAAGAAGATGTTTTCAAGACCTTGCATCTCTAGCCTGTGGGAGATCTGGTTTGGTATTTCTCTATAATTACTGTAATCTATATACAATCAAGCACAAAAAACAATGATAAGGCAGAACACACAGGGGAAGAAAAAATACTTAAATATGAAGAAGTGGCTGACCTAAAGAAGCAACTGTTTTCATGCTTGCTCAACTAACAGTAAATGAGGTGTTTGAGGGGCAGAAGGAAAAACTAAAGTTCACAGTAAAGTGTAAGATTCTCCAGAAAAATATAGCAGGAGGCAAGGAACTTTCCTCCAATTACCTGTTTACTCTTTATTCCCTTACTCAGAGTTTTGGCTGTCATTATCACACAGAGTTTAAGGAGTAACTGAATTTTCAAGAACCCTCACAGCCCCCTGTGAGAACAAAGAGTAATTTTTTACCTCACCCAAATTTACTGTGTTTTATGGGCCAGCTCCATCTCAGCTCATGAAAGGGTAACAGATGTGTCAGAGGCCACAGAATTGCTATGCCAGGGTTCTTCAAAGGACAGTAAATCTTTAGAGATTATGATTTATGCTTTCCTCAAATGCTGTCCTGGATATGTACCTTTCCTTAAAGCCATGTGAGAAATTGTCTCATATTCACAATATCCAAAAACGTTACTCTGATGTAAGGAAGTTTTTCCAGGAGTCCCTGATACATTAATTTTGCTTTTTTCTCTGTCCTCATCTCTTAAACGCTCATGTACCTCTTCCTCCCTACTTCTTCTAATTGTATTAATTATACATAAAGAAAAGACATTACAATGTTCTGCTCATGCAAAATTATTGTTATATTAAAAATGTAAAGGTAATTACAGTTGACAATTTCATTTCCTTTAGCATAATCATGGAAATTGAGTCATGGATTAAGGTTTTAACAGTTCTTTACTCCCCATTAGAGCTTTCTCCTGATGAAATATTGCTACAAACATCCTGAAAAATAAACTTGCTGGGGGTTTTTTGGTTATATCACTGCCCTGGAAGAAGAAGAGGGGATGTCACATAACATTTGGGTGAACATTGGCCAACCAGAGATTAAAAACATACAAATGAAATGAAAAAAGCACAGAACACATTTTTTGGCCTGATCCTGCACATTTCCCCATTATGTTCAGTAGTAGCAGAAGCCTACTGGAAGGGAAAACCATCTATACAAATTGCAGGGTTGCTTCCTTTAATTAAATATATCTTTTCAAGCAATAAGCCCTAGATGTAGGAAATACTAATTGGTACTTATGTACCAAAACAACCAGTGATAACAGCTTGTATCTCACCAGCACCTTCCAAATGAAACCGGTTAACTAAGTCGTTAATTAAAATAATTAGTAATGATTCGTATAACCTAAGGGACATAAACATATTTTTCTTTATCTTTACATCTACTAGATTTCATGCTAATATTCTTACCTACATAAATTTTCATTTGTTTTCTGAAATAAGCAATTCCTATGTGTAAAAAAAGACCCTATTTAAATACTGTCATAAAAAAAACTTTAAACTGAAAAAAGAAAAAAAAGAAATTTGGATTTCTGTCATCCAAGTCCACCTCCCATAGACACTTCCCTAGCATGCAGGCCTTAGCATTTGTAAGAGTATTAAAAATACAAACTGGCCACTAGCCATTTGAATAATCTATTAAAATGGGTTTCCCAGTACGATAAATGCTAATCTTTTGGGAACAATTCCCCAAACACATAATATAGAATTCTGTGAGGAATTAAGACACAATTAAATAAAAAATATGTTTGAGCTAATTATGAATTTAATTATGCTCAATTTACTTGAAGAATAATGGGTAATAAATAACACTAAGTTCTTATATGAAAGATATGAAGGGCATACCTTCCAATTCAATTCTTATTCAATTATACATTTCAGATTAAAAGAGGCTTTTTTATACACCAAGACCAAATCTACTAAACAATTCAATCAACTATATTACAAAGTCACTAAAGGTAATGAAAACAGTCGTTTGTTCTTTCATGAAATCACAACAGACAACACCTTTAAACTCCAGGTCTATTTCTGGCCTAAGAGAAAATTAGAGAAATTATTGAAACAAAAAGAAAGATAAACAAGGGTACTACAATGTATTTGTCCAGTACTAATCTGACATTTTTAATGTACATCATTGATTGATTTCTTCACTTAAAGTAGTAAAATATCTATTTTTTGATTGATTGATTGATTGATTGAATGATTGATTTCTTCACTTAACGTAGTAAAATCTCTATTTTTTTCAGTTTGTTCCAGTGCTTCCTCTGTGCCCTTTTCCCTGAGCAGGGGCAGAGCTGCGGCCTGGAGACAGCCAGGTCACTTCTCATGGCAGAGAAGAGTTTCTGAAGCCCTGGCCCTGGCACAGGGCACCACAAAGCACATGTTTTACCAGAGTTACCAGGCTGCTCAGGGGCAGTGTGATTCCAGAGAAATGCTCTTGTCATTCCATTCCTTTTGCTAGGGCCAGCCAAGAGGCCATGGAAGCAATGCTGAAATGCACACAGCTCAGAGTGGCTTTTCATCACTCATTAAAATAAATGAGATCATTTGAGTCTTTTATGAATGAGTGGTGTCCAAGGAAAGTTTTGTGGATCCTAATTTGCATAATTAGCAGTGTAAAAATCCTCAGCCATTCACCCTCTGAGCCTTGACAATCCAGTGAGTTGGCAGGAAATGAAAGGCCTTGCTGGAGAGGAGGGTTAGATTCTTCTGGGAAGGTTTCTGAGTAGGCTGGGGCTCAAGAGCTCAAGACTGGAAACAATTTTGAAGCAACTGGTGCTTGCACAGTTGCTGGAAGCGAAGGAATGACGGTGCTGGAGAAGCACCCTGGATTTCTGCTGACAGAAGGAATTCTCGGTAGCACCAATTTATTAGTACTTCCAGTAAGTTCTGCATGAAGTCTTTCATGATGATGGGCAGTAAAAGAGTCCCCACCAGCAAACAAGGGCTGGCATCTGAGCTAACTTCAAAGAGCAGGAAGCAGGCAAAGCTTCCAGCCCAACCACCTCAGCTTGTTGGCCCTCAGAGCAGCAGGGCAGCCTGAACTGTGACACTGGGCTTTAGCAGACACCGAAGAAGTCTGCAACACGATGAAGAAAAGACTCTTGAAACTGGGACCATTCCATCATCAGATCAAACTTTTACTCAATGCCTGGAGGCTCATTTCAGCAGCCAACATTTCATCAGAAAAAGACAACGCCTACTTCACATGTCCTTAAGATGAATGTGAATGAATGCACTTAGGAGTCTGACTACGCACAGCTTCAAATCAGGGCTGTGTACATGCAGCACAAAGGACAGCATCCTTTATAGACTGAAGGACTGTTTTTTAGGGCTGAGAGAGAAAAGCATCATCAAATCCTTTTTAAACAGAATAACTGTGACTAACATAATGGTTACAACAGTTAGAAAGAATCTTAGTGCATTGAAAGAGACAGCACTGCCCATTTGGATGCTTTCATTAAGGGAAGAAGTACAGCCCGCAGTGCTTTGCTGCAATCCCTGAATTCTTTCTCCATTAAACATCAATTTTTGAGAGTCTGATTATCAACAGGTGAAAAAATGCCACACAGTGGATGACTTAGCCTCTCTCAAGGATGCATAAGCAATTCAAAAGAATGATATTGATTATTCTATATCTTCACCTGCAGTTCCTAGATTTATGACAGGGGTATCAGAGAATTACAGTATTATTTTAAAGAAATGCATTCAACAAATATTTGTACTACTAACCTGCATGCCCACTCTTTTCAGTGTCATACATTCTCAGTTCAGCTGACCTTTAAATTTACTTTCTCAGTCCCTAAATAAAGAGCAGACTGTATACCTTGCATGCTGTCCAGTTATTAGCTCAGAAATGTACTTTAAATTCCACTAAATGAGTTATTTTACATAGTAAGTCCCATGGTTACAACTAAACTGCCTCTAGAAAATTGAGGTTGAGCAGCAGCAGACTGGCTGAGCAGTCAAGCAGCAAGAGGCAAAGGTCTGGTGTAACACTTTGCACCAGCAGGAGCTACTTACATGTTTCTTCAGGTGAGGGAAACTTTCATTTTGAACAAAAGAAATCACCGATTGGACGGCAAGGCGAGACACGTTCTGCAGAGTTTACCTATATGTAGTGAGAGAGTCACTGTATCACAGTTACAGCATGACATCCAGGTGTCCTGGAATTTAACAGAAGTTTATTTAAGGTGAAATTCTCCTCATTTGCCCTGGGTTGTTTTGGTTGCTTTGTGGGTTATGTTGTCATTTTTGTTTGCTTGGTTTTTGTTTCTTTTCCTTTTTGAATTTGATGCTGATTAATGCAATAATGAGTGATTCAGGTAATGGTTTTAAACAATTGTTAGGAAATACTCCAGAGATTCCAGTTCTCAGTTTCAATTTCCAACACCTAAGAAGCTTTATTTAGAGAATGAAATCAGCTTTAATCAAACTGATAGAAGCTCTGTGAATTTCAAATTTTATCATACAGCATTATGTAGCAGGAATAAAATTACTTTCTGTTGACTGTTTCATTAGCTCTCATTATGCAGTTCTATCATACATAAATGGAAAAATCTTACTTAATCTTTACGAAATGCGACAAAGACCTTGAGTGAACCACTTTAAGTTTAGATCTTATCAGAAGTCTTCATGTTAAAGGCATAGAGAGCTTTGATTCTAAAGAAACTGTCTGGGCAAGAATACTTACATAATAAATGAGATTATTTCAACCCCAGAACTCAACATCACCAGAAATCTTTTCGGAAACTAAATTCTCAGATGTCTAATAAAATATAAAAGCAGCTGTGCCTTCAAAGTGGCTCTGACCTATAGAACTAAACCAGACTGCTCTTAAGTGACACATTCGCTTCTATACCAGTTCCACATCTCTGACAAAGCACTGAGTTGGCTTTAGATTGTGAGTAAAGCTGGAATTTGGTTTTTCCAGCTACAGCCAGCCAAAGTGGCTCAGCAGAGTGCAACAACCCTGGAGCCAGCACAAGGAAGGGAGTCAGCCTGAGGACTGGGAGAAGGAATACTCCTTTCAGTGGCAAGGAACAATGCCATTTGCTCAGCCACAGCACATCGTTTTACCCAAGCATAAAACATCCCAAGTCAGCTTTGTCTGAGCTCACTGGAATCGCGATCATTTACACTGGGGATTTATATTCAGAAATCCATACTTCTAAGAACATACAACTCAAGGGCATATACTGTGAAAGGAAGAGATGGCTCATTCCTCAAAGTAGTCACAGGAGTTTGCTCAACAACAGCTTTTGTCAACAGCTACTTGTCCTATTCAATAATCAAACCATTCTGAAAGGCTGGTGGAAAAGCTTCCCCAAGAAAGCATCTCCATTCCCCTCCCTCCTCTGCTATTCTGCCTCCCTTTCTTTTGCTTCCTGACCCTATGCCTTGATGATCCCATCCTGCTCCTTATATCCAACCTCCTCCCTTTTGCACCAGCTTTGGGACTTCTCATATCCCTCACTGACTTGCTTTAATTTCCAAAGTCTGCAGGAAAAAGACTCCCAGGAAAATTATTTACACACACATTGTTTTATCTTCCTGCCAGCTCAGTGAGTTGCACAGGCTCCCAGAGGGGTGTGCTTAAAGGCAAAACTTGTGCAATGAAGTGCCCAGAGCATGTGGGCAGCAACTGAGGGGGGAGTGCGTATGTGGAGACGGCAAATGCAGTGCTGGGAACGCTCCCTTTGGCAAAGCGAGGTAATAATGGGCTCATAAACATAGTCAATCTGTACTTTGAGGCCAGCAGATACTTGGACTGCTGTTTGAACCAGTTTACAGCAGCACCAGACATCAATCATTTGGCCTTGGCTGCTAAGTTTTGTATTTAAACCATAGAAAGGCATCTCTGCCCAAGAATTCCATGTGCCACACCACCTGTTTACCACGTAACCAAAAGACAAGGACACCTAAGTCCATCCTGAATGAGGAAAAGGGAACAATAAATGCTTTTTGCACTTTCAACACAGGGCTTTCTTCCAATAAAAGGCACCAAACAGCACTCACTGGACTTGAGGCCAGTGTAATGACTTCAGTAAACATTAGGAAGGAGATAAAAATCAAAGCACATATTTTACTTGTTTCAACACAGTATGTTTCAAAATGACTCCTCAAGGACGCACAGAAGCAGCAGATCACGTAGTGTTAAAAATGAGAACGCAGAGAGAACACTGTATCTCCCATTTCCTGAGCAGCTTCAAGCAGGCAGGCTTTCTGCAAGGCTTTTTCTAACATACAACGGCCACAAGAGCAATCTGACTTTGCTGCACCTTTGCTCTGCCCTCCTGTGTGGCTGCCTCAGCTGTGCGTTTGTCTCCCTGCATTTCCAGCACCTCCTACATGGACAAACTGATTGAATGGCTCCCTGCAGCTCTGACCTGCTATCCCCTGCCTTGGAATGAGCAACAGGATACGACATGACAAGATGGTATTGCAGAAAACCCTTCATAGCCCAAAAGCTGCCAGGGTCTATCCTCATTGCAGTCCAGGTCTGAACCCTCTGCACTCACAGGCATGGGCTCTGTCAGTGTTAACAGGGGAAATCCCACCAATATCACTGGAGTTGCACCACACATCCCGAGCCAGGGCACAGACAGACCAGACTTTAGAATCCCCTGAAGAACCTCCTCAGTTTTAGACAGTTGAAAAGTGAAAATTCCAAGTTCATTTCCAGATGATTTTTCCTGTTTGTCTTGGTTTGTTTGGTTTCTGTTTTTACTTAGTTATCTGCTAAGCCCTCTTTATTGGTCATAGGCTTTTAAAATTCTCTATCTACCCTCTATTTGCAAATCAATGAAATGGAAGCTGGAATGAGTAAGTATTCAACCCCTTATGTCTAGGTTTGTTGGGATTTTTTATCGTTGTGCATAAAATACATGGACAGACTTCCTAATCAATGAAAAGGTGTAATTCCCTTTTCTATTTGCAGTTAGATATGCGCAAGTGATATTCAGACACAGCAATCCTCTAGGAAAAGATTCCAATCTGCTGAATGTACATGTTGCAAATCAGGTCAGGGACCTCTGGGAGAGCTGGTCACAGTTGCCACAAGCTCTGACCAAACTCCTGTGCTAACAAAGTCTTTCACTTGGAGTAGCAAAGGCAGCACAGCACAAACCCTTCAAGACTGCTCTCTGCTGTGCCCCAAAGGTTGCAAAAAGAAAAAGAAAGATATGTAGAGAAGTTCAATACCACTGAAAAAACTTCTCTTTAAACACCAACCACTAAATAGTGTGACTGGGACAATAAAATTAAATTTCTACATTAATAAAGTCTCTTGATTTCCAGCTTTCTATGCTATACCAATGTTTCGGATTTATATGGCTATCATACTTATCCTCAGAGATAGTACCCAGATTTGTCACCCTAACCCTTATTATGTAAGGTATTTTCTGTGAGAATTTAGTGCCCTAACACGCTTCTATAGATTTCTCCATTATCCTGACCTGGAGCTTATTGTTGAAGGCAGTGTCTGCAAAAACCCGGGCTGAACTGTGGAGGCTATGCTGCTGGGATAAACAACACACTGATCACTTGTTTATTCCATCTGCTCTAAGAAGAAGAATCAAGTGCACTTGGAAGAAAACAACACTTTTAACAATCCTGTTACTTACTCCTTTTTAACCCCAGTGTGGGGGTGGAACAACTTGCTAACAAGGCTTAATGAAAAGCTACAAAACTTGACCCCAAATGACTAAAGGGATATCCAGAGGCTGCTGCCACTGAAGAACACCAGCTGTGAATCTGAACTTCGGTGGATTAAGATTTTGACATAAAAATGCAGTTGAAAACCTGATCGTTTTTGTAAACCCTTATGACTGATGCACACAGAGAAGCCTAAATCTCTGTTTCAGTGCTGGCAAATGATATATGAGATGGCTCTAGCTGGCATATTACAATAAGGGATTGTAATTCCTTAAATTCACATGGAAAAGGCTACTGATGTTAATGCAAGAGGTTAGAAGCCTAATCTAATAAATGAAATTAATTAATGTGGTATTATGGACAGAATTCACCTCACTTAATGTGTGTTGTCTCTAAAGTGTCTATGGGAGCTTTGTTCAGTTAGTGAAGAGGCAGACACTGGCACGATTCTGCTTCACAGACTGAGGCTTCTCTATAGGATGCCATTAACTACAGCCTAAAAATGCTTCTTTTGCTTCATTTACTATAAAAGGAATGTAGATGACAAGCTCAGATATAGATATAATACATGCCTACACTTGGGCAGCTGAATCCTGTCTTAATGTTGTAAAAAGTTTTGGAAAAGGAGTGTATAATTAAGATTTTTTGCTTTTACATTTATACCACTGAAATTTCATGGTTTGCCTTGATATAAAATCACATTTGGTTGTTGAAGGGATAGCTTTCATATATTCAAAGAATTTTAATTATTTAAAAAAACCTGTTAGCATGGGTTTGGATTAAAAACAGATTGGAGGCTATAAGTTAAGACTGTGGCTGAATACCAGGCATGGAGCAAGAAGGGACACGGAATTTGGAACAGCCCACATACCTGGTTGTGATTAATTTTGTCACTAGGCAGCTGGAAATAAGCAGCAACACTATTTCAATCAGTCTGTCCATAATAGTAAGTTTCAATGAAATTGAAAGTCTAATGTGGATTAAAGAAAACATTATTAGGGAAACGGAAGAAAATAGGCAAGAGTTCCCCCAGGAAAAAAAGATTCAGACTGGAATACATGCAAGCTAATAGCTGGAGAATGAAAATCCAAAATAAGGGTAATTCAAGAGATGTGAAAACTTGGAAATCAGTAATTTTGAAACAAACCTAGGGGTGATAGTGGAAAGATAATTAGGCCTTTATTGGTTGTGCGGTGTGTAAGTCTGAAAGGTTAATGCAATTTTGTGCTGCAGAGACACACACATTATAGAAACCACAAAGAACTAACAGTCTGCTCTCCACAGCCTGACTACACCTGACACATCGCCTTGGGTTCTCAGGAAGTTGTTACTGTGATTTAGAAGAGCAAATTATGACACTTAATCTCAATGTTTTTTAACAACTAGGTTCAGATGACATTTCTCAAGCAGTTTTATGAGGATTTTGTCAACTTTAATAAGCTGCACACTAGATAAAACAGAATGACTACATGATCCATAATGACTAACCATGTTTTCCATCTGATTTTAGTCTATTTTGAAAGTTTTCCAGGCCTAATTCAAACTTTGCCAATTAACAGCTCCATAAGCAACAAATTCTAGACACTGCATCATCTCCCCTTCTAAAGATACTGCTTAGGTACTGGTCACATGCATCTGGGATACTGGTGACTGACCAGCAGGCTGTGATGTTACAAATTTCAATGTTTTTTTTTAAAGTACACTGACATTCAGTTCATTAACATATTGGTTAAGCAGAGCCCACTGTGTTATTATTTCCTCATTGCTCTACCTGTGCTAGCAATCCAACTACTGCAGTCAGTACTTCAAAAGCCCTTGCTCATATCACTGGGAATTTCAGGAACTGCTATTATCCTTTGGGAATTAAATAGTAAAATTTGAAACTGTCTTTCAAAATAATTTGAAGTGAGACTTGCCAAGTTCATAAGCTCAGGGTGCTTGTTTGTAAGAATTTTAATCCCTGGAGCTAGGCTGGCTGTAAATTTCAACATGCCATTGATTTTCTCTCTACAGAAAGGAAGCTTCAGTTTGGATCTGCAGCCTCTACCCACACACATTTGAAAAGTAGATGATTGTAATTTTCTAGCTTAAGAGGAGTTCTATAAATACAGCCCAACATTCAGTTCTACTAAAGATGATGTGTCTGGAAGAACTATGTGCACAAGTGTTCTGCTACTGTGAGTGAGTCTTGCTGAGAAAATGACACCCAAACTCGTATTTTTTCTGTAGCCTGCCCATGTGTCATCAGAAGCCATTTCAGCAAAGGACTGTTCCATGAAAAACGTATGTGCCACACAATCAAGCTCAAAAGAAATTGTGAAATCAGCAGGTGATTTGTGAGGTTAGCCAATGCTGATGTAAACTGAAACAGGGATTTTTTCTCTGCTACTTCCATTGAAGCAGGGTATTATTACACTGCACTGGGAGAGAGAGCTGAAGCAGTAAATGCTCTCAGCTACACCACCCCAGCAGCTCTGTACTCACCACAACACTGCCCAGTGTGTAGCCAGCACAAACCTTCTCCTGTACCATCACCTCACATTTTCACATCCCACAGAGTGGCACAGCTCCAGTGAGTGCAACCTACCAGCTAAAATCCCAAATGCCTCTTAAAAGGTTAACTGCAATCAGTGACACTAACAAATACGCTGATGATGAAAAAGAAAATCTAAACCCACTTCCTTACCCAGGATATATCAGCTCTAATGAACATGTTGTTCTTAACATTGCATTTATTTGAGGAAACTGAGCTGGCTAATTGCACAAAATGTAAGGGATGATATTTAGTGAAGAAGACCATAAGTAAAGTAAAACCCTTTAATCAAACTTACTTTCCTTCCTTCATATATTGAGGAGAAAAATCAGTCAGGGCTTTTTTCTTACTTTTCTGCCTTTAAAAAACACCAGTAGAAGCTAAGAAGAGGTTTCCTTCAGCATTCAGAAGACGCATTTTGTCAGCTAACTCCAGATCACAGATATTTCAAGGTATTTTCTAAATAGAATTCAACAGTCAGGGATCCTGTTCATACCCATCAATGTTGAAAGACTCTTCTATTTCAAAATTGTTAAAATCTTTCAATTTAATGTCTTTGTGCTATGAAGTGATTCAGATGAAAATGTGAAAAATCAGAAGTGATGAAACATGATGACTGCATAACTAGTGCTGCTGTAGACAAATACCGGCCAAGAGGCGCTTCCCTAGGCTTTTCTATTGTGCCATCCTGGCTGGCAACCTCTCCTGATGGGGAAAACAAGAACATGAAAAGGGCAAAAAACCCTGAAGTATTTCCAACCTGATTACCTGACATTGCAGATTACAGCACACTAGTCAGCTTGTATAAGCATGTTTGAAAAAAAGAAAACTTTTACAGACCACTAAGGTTTTCTCTTGCACTCAAGCACATTGGTTTATTTTATTTTAAATAAATAACTACACTTGATGAAGAGCCCTTTTGTTGCCGCTTCCCAAAAGCAGCTGAGACGAGGCAGAAGTGCCCATTTCCATATGCAGAATATGGCAGGGGTGGCTGCACAAGCCCATGCCCCTGAATGCTGATTATCCTGGAGTCCAGGGAAAGGCAGAGCCAGGCTCATCAGCATGCAGGTGTCACTCAGGCATGCCCGGCTCTCTGCGCCTGCCAGCACCGCTGGTAACTGAGCTGCAAAGGGCCCCACTGCTCCAGGCAAGGGAAACAGCAGTCCCTAATGCTTGGCAAATATGCTGGAGAGGAATCTTGTCAAGCCAATTATCGACTAAGATCTCTTCAGATTGTTTTTGGCAATGATTTATTAAACAAGTTTGGTGTTCGTCTCCAGCAGGATGTTTCCAAGCAAAATTTTGTGTCTAACTGAAAACAGATGCTTCATAGGGGTGTTTCAGGAGAAAGCTCTCTTTGTTTTTATTTTATGGAAGGAATCTGGGGTTTGTTGAGTGGAATGGAGTCAGTTTCTTAAAAGATATGTGGGAAGTTAAAACATTCAGATTTGCCAATCCACAAAGCGGCTTTCCGCTTGGCATATGCTTTCCCTGACATGAGGAGCAGTCCTTGCAGGATAGCTGTGCTGCTGCCACAGCCTCTCTGTCTGACCTGTTCCTATTCATCACTTGCAAGTTAACACAAAATCCCACAAGCAGTGATCAACAACACACACCATCCATCTTTTTCCTCCACTATCTGAACCCTTCACCAAGTCCCCTCAAAGCCAGGGCAGTGGCTGGCAAGGCTTTCAATGTATGTGGAAAAAACCTGGCCAAGAGCTCAGCTGAACAGGTTATGTCTACCTGAAAGTAATTTCTCCAGTGCTAGAGAAGCTCTAATTGGTGACATCCACCATCTTCACACTACCAGGATACTCTTAACCTCTGCCTTTCAGTATTTCTACACCTTTTATGCACATACACATACAATTTGCACAACACAGTGCAAGTGGAGGCAAGGTTGCTCCTTTTGCTCTCTGAGATGAGAGGAAAACCTCAGCTCAAAAGAAAACCATGTGACAGCCTAAGTGCTACATCCTCTCCATTTATTATCTTGTGCTAGCATTGAAAAGAAAGCTGATGCATGCCCAAGCCACACTTCAAAATTGTTTGAGAAGGTGTTAAGTCAGGTTTAACCAGGCTGAGTCTTTTTGTCAGTTTAACAGCCGAGGTGAATCAGGTGCAGATATAGAAATGTTTGCATCATCAGAAAAGTTCAGCACACCAAACACATTCAGGAAAACAACAGAAACTCACCAGTTCACTTCAATCTCTTTTCTTCCCAGCTGGACACAGGACCCACATGTGAGCCCCAGTTCCATTGTCTTAATATGCAAAGGTGAAGTGCAAATGACTGAAATGAAAGGCTAGGCCAGCTACACCCCCTTCTCCCAGCTCCTGAGTCTCATTTCATCTCTTCTCAGTCTTCATTTTACAACAGCAAGCTGACAACCAAAGCTCTGTTGCATGAGACAGACTTCTGTTTGTAAATCCTTTTCACCTAAGCACAAGCATTTCTTAGGTATTTTTAACAGCATTGTCCTGCCTTATCTCTCAGAGAAAAAAGTGAAGTTTCCTTTACACTTATATTTTTTTGCTTCACTGCATCTCTACCTGAACATACCCCATCCTCCAGTGCATCAGGTGAGACGCATACAGAGCCTGAAATGCACAGAGAACCTCACGGTTCATGTTGTATTTTACACCCCCTTATAGCTCTGAAAGTAAGCACACATAAACTTACATTTCCTAGGAAATCTTCTCGCTAATAGGGCCTGTTCTGAAACAAGACATTATGGCCTGCATACACAAAAGATTATTCACTACAGGAACTGAGGAGAGACTTCTCTGTGTACAGCAGGAAACAAGCCAGTGGAACTGACTTACAAACACAGCAAGAGGGGTTCAATCTGTGAGTGATTTTAAGAAATGAGTGACATAAAAAGGATAAAGTAATTACATAAGAGAAGGGAGTGCAAACAACAGAATAGCAAATGGGCACACAGAGCATGGAAAGGCTCTGCTGTCTTTCAGCTCCCAAGATGTTCCACATAATCATTTACTATTAACTCTAATTGACTTCAGTGCAACAAAAGCACAAGGCATTTTTGGACAAGCAAAATACACAGGCACTGCTGGGTAGCAGCACAAAAGAAGTGTAACTACTTCAGGGAAGTCATGGCTTGGGAGCTGATGAAAAGAAAGGAGGTAAGAGTTATTCTCTGCATATTTTTCTTAAGCCTATACAGTATACAACTACCTCATACAAACAATGCCACCTACCTTACATGACCACCCTAGGGAAAAGGTAATTAAGTTACCTTGTAGAGACTGCTGCTTAACTCAAAGTCAAACAAAACTGTATTCAGAAACCTCAGCAACATATTCATGTTTATTCCTGTGCCAGAAAGTTGCTATTGAATGTGGCTCCTATTGTGGGCTTTACCACTTTTCATAATCCTTACCTGCTGCTGACCATTTAATCATCACATTTCTCAACTGAATTTGACATTGACACACCGTCTTCCACCACCACACTTTAATAACACAACTCAAAAGCTGAATTTTTATTGTTAGCCTAGCAATGTAATAGAAAAGGAGAATAGGAAAAGACTGCAGTTCTTGCAAAATGAACCATGGTACATATGTTTGCTCATACATCACTCACTGTACTGTATGGACACTTATTAGCAGTTATTCTCATACTAAATTATGTTGGTTTTGCTAACATGCAAGAATGATTTAGCTTTTGTGTTACATGTGGCTAAATATTGTGCATTCTTTGTACTAGAGCCTAAAGAAATACATGTCACTACAAAAGCAAAAGCCTGAAAAAGTAACCCTTGAATAACTCCTGTATCAGCATGAACTCTGAGTATGAATGCTAGGTACTGATGTTGAAAGTAGTAAAATTAATGAACAAGTTTATCAATAACAGACAAGAGTGAAAATTACCTATCACTGAAGTTTATAAACACATGAGATTTCAGCATTTCTGCAATTTAAAGCCAGGGATATCTTTCAGAAACGCAGCAATTTAACATTTAAAAACAAACCAACATTCATCCTTTCCTTTCTCCACTTTTACATTTCAACACCCAACATTTTGAACAGGATATTAACACTGACAAGTCTAGGACTGTACATAAATACTTCCAAAGCATATGAACAGTCATTCTTTTAAAGAAAAAAGAACTTTGACAAAGGCATTTTCAAGTTGAATCATAAATACTTATTGACAGCTAAAAATACCTCTGATACAGTTTAAAAGGTGCACAAATGCATTATTGTGCATTTGTACAGAAATCTCTGAGGATTAAATCTATAGCACAGAGCTGAGATTCAATTGAGAGCAGTAGGACAAGTAACTGAATAAAAAAATTTGGTCACAAAGAACTCCCTGCGAGACAAAACTGTCTCTAGTACTTGGTTTTGGTTGCTGTGTCTCCTCTGTCACTCACTGACCGCAGCACTGCTGCTGCACCTATGTGCGGCATGCCCAGGTGCAAGAGGAATAAACATGGAATCTTCCCAAAGTGAGGATGAATTGGTGCAGCTGGAGAAGGAAAAACAAAGGCTTGGATGCAGTCTCTCCTATTATAGCAGCCCAGGGAAGCACAGCTGGGCTGCAACACCACATCCTCTGTCACTTCCTGGTGTTGAATAGGACCTGCTGTTGCACAGAGGAACATCCAGACTCTCTGAATGGCAAACAGGATAGAAGACAGACCAAAGCAGTCTGGAAATGCCAGGGTTACGTTGGGTTTGTATTACTTATGGCTTGAATTCTCTGAGGTTTGAAAATGCCTGATGTCATGGCTTCGCTGTGCCTCAGCAGACACAAAGCACAGGGTGTCCTAAGGCAAACAACACCCAGATCTCAGTGTCACAGTCAGAGACAGGTATAGAATGCAATCCTCAACAGCAGAAATCAATTCTGTTTGACTGCACCAACACCCAGGGTAATGAATATTTATCAGTCCCAACTGATGCTTCTAATTTTAGCCTGATTTACTTTTCTAAACAAAGAAGAAACCTGCTTGTTCAGGAGTCTTTGGTAATTTAGATACAGCACTTTTTAAACAATTACAGAAAACCTGTACACCTGTAGCCACACAGTTTGTACATGTGTGTGTCCATCAAAACAGGGAAAATCATGAGGAATTATGTCACTTGCAGTCAGTTATGGGAATCACTTGCTATGGCTGGGTCAGTAACTGAACTCTCACAGTTCAAGATATGGCATTCTGTAGTGCCATATTAGAAAAGAAAATATGTATCTTTAAAAACACTTTTAAAAATTATTTTGACCTGTTTAAAGTGTTATTTCAGAGCTCATTTAAGGAAATATACAGGGAAGAGTTGGCAGAACATTTATTTTACTAGCCTCTCTCTATCCAATATACATTAACTATTAACAAGGTACAGAAAAAAAATTAAAAAAGAATACAGAAAATGGTCTGGTGCCTGGAAAGCTTGCTCCAGCAAGCTGAGCTACAGCTCCATTTACTGCCCTGCCCCATGGCACACATTTCAATGTATCATTTCACACCACTCCAGCGCATCTTAAATGATATTTTTATTTGCTGTCAATAAAAGGCCTTTCTGGAATGCAACTCAGTTATCCACACTGCTGAACAATTCTGGAGAAAGCACTAAGGGAGACAGGGGAACCAGAGTACACAGGCCTTCAAAACACCAGGCCAAGGACCTTCTGCTCCAGCACTTACTGTAATTAATGGAAGCCTTTCTACTGATTTCTGTGAGTTTTTGGGTCGCATACAATTAGCACAATTCCAGATGTTTTCACTCCCATGACCCTCTCCAAACTCCTAGAGACCAACTCCACCCAGACAGAGCCTCATCATGAATAACACATATGGAATTAAGCATAATCTTCACATTGCTTTCCAATGCTCAAGTTTTCACTCCCTGAGAAAAAGTGTACATCTGAGACACACCACAACCAAAGACCCTCAATTTAACAGACTTCTTGTTTTCTGAGGTGAAACTTCCTAGTGCCTAATGCAGCAGGAAGGAATCACTACAATACATCAGATCATGTAGGAAATGCCATAGCCCAAATCAGCTTTTACACTGTCCACCTCATGCTTTCATAACAAGAGCTATGAAGCTGCTGAGATTTTTGTGTAGTCTGCAATATTTGTAAGAAGTTTAACATAACTTTAGCTGTTTTCTGCTCAAGCAGTGTTTCCAATTTGCCCCAAGACAGAGTTACTTAAATGGCATCTTCCCATCTTGGAGAGATTCTCAGTGGCTGATGAGTGCATTAGAATGCAAGACAGACTCTAACTGTGATTATATAACCCTGTCCTACACTTGGGACAAAGATAATGACAAGAACAGAAAATGCATCTGCTCTATTCTCCTGACTGCCAGTTTTTTTCCTAATGGTCAGTTATGCAAGTGTCCCACGGGAATCTTTCATAGTAATTTCGCTACAATGAACATAGTCAGCTCAAAAGACTTCTTCTTTTCTACCCCAAGGAGCAATAAAAATGAGAGATGATAGAGTTGCTAGGTCACCTTACCCTTTATTCTACTCTTCACTTAAGACTATGTTCCATGCAGTTATATTTATTACTGGTCTGCCACTGAAAGAATTTCTCTGATTTAGATCACTGAAATCCCATGGGAAGGAAGTGGACGAAAAATTATTTACTTCAGATGATGATCTAGTTTATTCTCCTTGGTAAAACAAAACATTCACATAAATACATTCACATCAACAATTTCAGTCAGAAAAGACCATGGTTTATAAAGTGTTTTTTTGGAGCTGTTCCCATTCTGCTGATTTTTAGATCTGTTTGTGGTNTTTTTTTAAAGCAAGGTCAAGGAGATGGTAAATGTGAAATCAACAAATTATAACAAATTTTTGGTTTTAAAAACACTCCTTTGCCTTTCAGTAATAGAAATCATTAACTCCTCTTACCGATTTTCTTTTTCAGCCAAACACTAAAATCATAGATACGTAAAATCAATTCCAAATTGCCCTTGTGCCAAAACTGAGAAACACAACTTTAGAGCTCAACCTTGAACAACTCAAAAAATTAATACCCACCTTTAATTAATAATTTATTTACTCGAACTGGTATGGGTTTATTTCGCATAAAACTAAGGCTTGCTAAAATTTAAACATTTTTAAAGCAGAAAATACTCAATACAGACCATGGAAGAATGTTCTCAAACTGCACGTTGCATACAAAGATGTTAGGATGTGTTATTTATGCCATCAACTCAGAGACAACAGAACAACATTAAAAAACTCAAAATATGCCATTTGAGATAAATGCTCCAGGGGCCTGCTTAGCCAGAGTTCTGCACAGATGAAGTTGCTAAAACTAGTTTGAATAATTGGCTATTATCTTTTTCCATCAGCAAATCTTTGGAAATCTCAAATGAACCTAAATACTGAAACTGTTAATTCACTTGCAGCAGAAATTCCAAGCTAAAGATGACTAAAGATTACCAAAGCTGTCTGTACTTTTAAGCATCTCAGGCCTAACGCGGTCCATGGATTTGCTGATAGCTCTAGAAAAAACAAGTGCCAACTGAGCGCTGAGTCAGAACTAAATGATACAGGGAGAAAGGAGTAATAAAGCAGAGATGAAACACAAAGCCAGATGGGCATCAGCTGCTCCAGCCACAAGAGAATCAACCACTACACCACAAAACTTGCTTACCTCCTCTAGTGCTGTGAAGTTTAATAACTCAGCTTTGCAAATAGTTCTAAGGTGGGGGATGGAAACTGTGAGAAACCTACAGACCAAACTAAAGGAGAAAGGAAGCATTTTATTGAACTGCACAAAAGCTGAGGTTGCAAAATGACTACTTTTTAGATCACAATTGCCATTGGAGATATAAAAGCTACTTCACTGAAGAACCTGAAAATCTGTTTGGCTCATTATAACTGAAATTCCATACTGAGGTGTATGTTTTAGCCCTGAGATCTGCAAATTACAGAAAATAAAAGTTCAGGTATTTGGAAGCTGTAATTTACTTGCAACTGCACTAGCTCTGAACAGTTCCAGTCAGAATCTGGGCCCCAAGATTCACACATTCCCCTCCCATTTAAGATAAATTCTCTAAATTTCTTTCCAAAACAACTCTTACATATTCTGTGTCATCTCCCTTAACTTGATATTCAGCACAAGCAACTTTACTTCACTTCCAAAATGCCTGTGGACTGCAGATGTGGGATTGTGAATTTTCACTTTACACTGTATATGTACTATTAGATCTTGTCTCCATGTGTTGGCAGCTGGTTGGAGAAAGCTGGAATTTCTGGTACATTCAGACAATTCTCCTGGTGAATGAAATGGTATTGACAGTTACTCATTCAAGATCTGAAGAGATCTCAGAAAACAGGAACTTGTCAAGGTCACAAGAGTCACCTAAGTAACTTTCAAAAACATCTTAAAATAACTTCTAATTTGAATGTTATTCTGGCACAAGTGTTATTTGCTAGTGGAACTTTTTCAGAATTAAATAATGAATAGGGATTTAGCTTTGTGGGGGAATTAAAGCCAGCAGACTCTCACAATAATGTTCAAAAGAACAAAATAGGGAATGAAGGAAAAAGACGTAGTGAAGATTTGTATCAACCCAGGCTGTCTTGTCCCAAAACCTGAGATCTACCTCTTTTATTTGACAGTGGTTAGTAACTAAACCAAAAGAAAAATTAAGTTAAAAAAAAAATGGAAGATACTTCAAACGAATTGTGTTGCACAAACCTCACAGCAGATGTTGAAAGAACTTCCCTTGCACCACAGCTCGATGAGAACTCAGTAAGGAGAATGCCCAGTCAGTAACAGCATCTGCACATCTGACTGTGTTGACATTGAACAAGTCAGTGCATTGCCCTGGAATCCAAGGGGGTTCACAACTATGGATTTTCTTCTCCATCCCCCCCAAATAAATATATTTTCTGGTCCCAATCCATGATATTACCACTCTGTTACAGTAACAGTAACCTGGAGCTTGGAATGAGCTAGTAGACATGATTTTTGTAGTTGCAGTATAGGTTTAAATATTCCACAGTTTAACATAAGTAAACTACAATGCTACAGTTGCTCAACAGCTTGCAATCCAACTTATGGGAGGTTTTCTAGGCTATTTTCTGCCACTTCTGGCTGTTTTATCCTCACCATTAGAACATATCAATAGCTGTCCAACATCCTCATGCCCACAAACCTGCAATCAAGCTATAAAGACCCAATTGGAGAGCACCAGCTATGTTTATACTGCATACAGCACAGGGGGTTCTTAGGGATAAGAGCCCCTTGCTTCCTGAAATATTCCTGGTGCTGCCTCACTAGCATCTTTATCTGCTACCTCCTTGTAGCGAAATGAGGGAGCAGTGTCTAATTTTTTACACAAATGGACAGAGAATTTAGACACTGAGTATTTCTGAGTGTTCTGGGTAAAGTCAAGCTGATGTGAGGGACCAAAGTTTTACTAACTTCAAGAGCAGAAGATTTATTCCTCTGCATCTGCCTGCACTCTTCTACCAGTTACCCATCACCATGCTTTTTAAGTATTCTCGTCCCTCAGATGATGAACACATGGCCAAAACATACATGTACTTAAGTATAAATATACATTAATTTTTCTTTTAACTGAATTTCCTTCCCTCTCATTCAGTAACTCTGAATTATTTTTAAATTTATAATACACCTCTGCAGAAACATTAAGAGACTTTTATCTTTGCCATGTTCAGCTCATGCCATAAACCCTTATCTAACTCAATTTAATTCCACTATTTGGGACAATGATGGGTAGGAGTAACACCACCCCTGAAATATCTTCCCTCTGCTTTAAGGAAGTGAACCTTTTTGCACAAGGATCATTTGCATCTTCTTTTTGCATAAAAAAAATAATTTGTAAGAATGCGTAAATCAAGAAGTGGCCACTGTGAAATTTTAAATATATAAGACTATACATGTAGGCATTAGAAATTAGATTTAACAACTACTCAGACTCATTTAAGATCATAATATCCCACTGAGCATTGCAATGAGAAAATAGTGAGGATTCAATAGAAAACACAGGAATTTCCTCAGTAAATGTGGTGATTTCTGGCACATTGCTTGAATAGAATAGTCCCAGTATGTGGAACAGGAGAGCATGAGTAAAATGCACAGGGAAAGAGAAAGAGAAGGAAACAGGTACACACAGAAAGAACAGCTTTAGAGATAATGCTGTTGTGGTATTCCCACTTCTATGAGCATCATTCTTTGTAACATTCAATTCCCTACTCTAAATTTATGAGGGATCTTTGTAGAGGACAATGACAACATTTCTCACCCAGTGCTCCAGGGCCGGGCATGCAGCATGAGGGAAGCCTTCACGCCTGCTGCCCTTCCCCACATCTGGTGCTTTGGCAGAAGAATCCTTTTCCTGACACACCTCAAAGCCCTTTCAAGCACAGATCAGAAGTGCAAGCATCTGTTTCTAAAACCCTATCTATCTCACCTCTTCATACCCAATTAAAATCCCATAAAACTGTTGCATGTTCAGCTAAAATTGACATTGGAGCTCTGGCCCCAGAGGTCATCAGCATTTCCAAAGGTCATACATACAGAGGAGATACAAGACTTTTCATTTCAGAAGCTGTCCTGAAACATACAACTCACAATTATATTAGATCATAAAAGCAAAACTCATTTAAACAGGCAAAAAAAACATGCTTGGAAGTAAAGGACCAACCTGTAGAGAGTTTTACAACACAAAAGGCTGAGGCTAGCTGACTGCCTTCATGTCATGTCATGTCATGATATGTTATCTTTTACACACATTAATTCTGCTAACCACTGCCAAGGGATTTTCACAGCCATTTCAGCACCTCCAAGGTGACACCTAAGGGGAATTACATTTCACATCAATAACTAAGTGTAAAAGCACATAAAAATGTGTGTGGATATGTGCTAAAACTCACTATCACAGAATCCCTTAAAGTCCTTTAAATCTGGTCCTTGCTCTTCATCTACCTAATACACTAATAATTTATATCTTTTTAATCAAGGTTCTCCACTCTACAGAATGGAAAAAGGAAAAAAAATAATCAGCATGGAAATAAAGTAGAAAATTATGCAAGAAGGACTGAGTTGTTCTTGCAAAGATTATGCTGTGGTTGTGCAGTGTATAGCTTTTTATAATGTGGGTTACAATGTGATTCTCCAAGACAAGTACTTTTGGATTTCCCACTGACAAATGATGCCAGTTCTGTGAATCTGAACAGACCTTTCCCTGTTTCCTGGCTGCCTTTCTTTGTTTTCTGTTTTCTCCACCTTCCACTTCCCATACTGTTGCCGTGGTGATCTACTTGCAGTCCAGGGAGAAAGGAGGTGGCCCTTGGAGACCAGGTGTCAGCAGGGCTGATGAGAGCAATGGGAAGGCTTACAGTGACAGAAAGGCTGAAGAAATTCTTCAACTCATTTAAAGCTGACTTAACACTAGGCAGTTAGAAATATTTATTAGAAGTTATATATATGTTCTAATAGCATTTCTACATACTTTATATCATATTAAAACACCATGACTTATTTTAATAATTGGGTTATAACAAATTGAAGCTACTGAACTGCACAATGTTTATAAGCATTAATTATAGTTGTTTTTTCTGGCATGCCCTTTTTAAAAAAAAAATCATTATCAATTGCTTAACATTTTGCAGGCTTTGAACACCTTGGGCAACAGTCCATAAAAACTGGTTTAGGAAGTTTAAAAAATAAAAGGCTCAGCTTTTTCCAAAAACAAAACCAGAGAAAATACCTAAGTTTAACAAATAAAAACAAGCAAACGAACTTGGAAGTGCTTAGTTAAGGAGCTTTCCAGCACTCATATTTTTGGAGTGTGCAGTGGATTACTTTCTACTGCTAAATTACTGGCAAAGATTCAGGAATTATGGATGCTTATTGACGTCCAACAAATCTGCCCAATTTTCACTGAATTGCAGCGTCTGAAGCTGCCATTTGCAAATATTCAGTGGAAAAATAATTAAAGACTGGCAAGGAAATTCTCAGAGGAGCCTGTAATGATACCAGCACTCAGAATGAGTTGTGAAGATAAAATTGTTAACATTTGTGAAACGCTCCAACGCTACGATAATGAACTGCACAGAAAGCCCCTGAGACCAGGATTAAATCTGTAACTAAGTGTGATATTAGAACACTGTGTAGTAAATAGAACTGTGCACGTCACACTGAACACTAAAAAACAACTGAATTTCCCCACAGTCACTGGCAGGTATCTGTGGGCTGCCTAAAAGGAGCACCATAGAAACAAGAGGTGTATATACTGATACAGGAGACAGAAATAAGGGTTGGGTAAATTTCATACACAGAAGTGCCAGGCTAAATTCAGAGATTCAAAACTATGACTCTGTACTTCAGCTTTTGATGGTTTGCCTTTGCCAACCCAATCCCTGAGTGTTATTAAACCACAGGAGCTTTTTCTCTCTCTGATGGGGCAGTGTCATCACAGCACCTGAGCAGCCCAGAACAGCAGCCTGCCAATGAAGTGTGCCAGCTGGCTGAATAGAGTCAATTATTTTTACTCATACAGGTAGCACATAGAAATTAGTGTAGTCCAGTCTAAAAGCTCATCCTCTGAGAAGAAGTCACAATTTCTTAAAATGTCATCCTCAAGCAAAGGCTGGAGCCACTGCTGCACTTACAGCTGCGGCTGAGCTTCCTGCATGTTTGTACAGATTTATGGACTGCACATTCTGTTCCCTACCAGATCCTTGACCTATTCAACACTATAAATTTATTTTCCCTGGCAGCCAAAAGGGAATGATTAAACCTGGTGAAGTGATTACAATAATATATTCATGTATTAAAAAACAGCTTAAATACTTTTATCTTGGATGCCTCCCAATGTTCATATTCATACCTGTATCTGTGTTATTTCATTTTATTTTGTGCTGAGACACCAAGTTCAAACAAACAGAACAGGTTCAATTGTAAAGGCTTTTTTACTTTTGCCCAAATTGAACTCCTTCAGCAGTACAAATAGATATAAGCCAATATTTCTCCAAACTTATGTCTCCTTTCTTTATATAAACATCCGTTGATTAGATTACAAAACTCTCAAGTATTTTTTTTTTTCAACTATCAACCAGACATGCAAACATGAGAGAAAAAAAATCCATCTGCCTTTGAGGAAGAGCATCGCAGCATATACAGAAACCCACACCTCTGGAGCTCCTCCATGCACACCTCGGGAGGTTCTTCAACTGGAAAAAGTGTAGGAATCAGCTGCTTCCTGAGAAAGCTGCAGGTAGAGTCAAAGTATTCATTCTCTGAGCAGGGAAAGAGAAAGCTGTCTCTCTGCATCTTCAATATAGTGATGGTGCTGAAGGGTAAAATGTTTATCTTAAGCTTAAATCCATTAAATTTAGAGAACAATGAAAAACAAAAGCAGTATTTTATGTATCTATCTTTTTAATTTGTTGTAATTCTGTGCAGCGTTTTCAATTCTTTTACAGGGGGAGTGAAAGAAGGAAGGGCTTTCAAAACTTTTCATTAAAAGAAACTTCTGTGATGGAAATTATTCACTAAGTCTGCTGTTCCATAGAAGAGAAGCCAGTTAATGGAAGACACAAATTGTTTAGTTTACTGTCTGGAACAACAGAATAAACAAAACTAACACAGATCAGCTGGGACTTGTATGTGCCTTCAGATTTCGTTCTACAAGAGAATATTCCTCTGAAGATAGTTGCCATGTTTGCCTGATGAGTTAGGGTAAACAGACAAGAACTGGCCTAAATGAAAACAGTGCTGAAGAAATGACAGAGCAGCTCCCTAGCTAGCACCTCCAAAGCATCTAGCAGGTGTTCACTGCTCTTGGGAAACTAAAGGCTATCCTTGACAATTCATGTTCCTGTGCATTTTCTCAGCAGCTGGTACCCTCCTCTTACCTCCTGGCCTTTGGTTCTGGGATCTCAAAACTGGAGCTGATCTCCGGGGCCAGCGTGGCAGGTACTACCCAGAGCTCACCAGCAGAGGTGACAGCAATACTTCAGCTCCTTCAAACCATTAAACACCTATCGTGCTGCAGCACCTTGGCTGCTCCCTGGATCCTTCCCTCACAGCATCATCTCTGCTGTGACAGTAACCCACTTTCCCACCCTTCCTTTTTTTTCACAAATTCTCAGCTGTCATTCATCCCTTCTACATTTCTCATCCCTCTTAGTTTCTTTCATTTGATAAAAATAAAAGGGAACTATTTGAAAAGGAGAAATGCCACTCTCACAACTCTGAATGCTTTAATGAGGTGACATAACTTCTCTCAGCTACAAATTCACCAAAACCCAGCCACACCAAACTTACACTTTACTTAATACAGAGTGGGCTCCCAGGTCTTTATAGAGGCTACCTCTGTGGCCATGATGCAAAAAAGTGAGGATGACACCGGTCTTCGTCTCATTGTTTTCTCTGAATATTCCCTCTATTTGGCCCACAGTAACCAGAAGGGAAGTACTCTAGATGACAGTATTGCTGCAGTTCTTATAGCAGATGGTATTTAATTTGTTGCAGTCAGAAACCTCCAAGACAGTAATAGCTCTCTGTTGAGAAGGAATTCCATAGAACAGGAACCAGGCAAGTTTTTGCACATTATGCCATGTTTCAGAAATGTATTTAATTATAGACCCACAAAGCCTGTGACTAAGATTCTATTTGACCTCTCCCAGATCTCTCAGAGACACATTTCTATTTCTGAATTGTGAAGGATGCGTGTTAAAAGTCAAGATGTTAGCAAGAAAAGCCAAGTGGGAATTACTGGTTAATTTAACACAATATACCTACTGAACTCCTTACTTTGATTAGCATGCAGTATCAGCTCAAGAAGCCCAAATATCACTTACCTGGGAAGCAACTAACAGTTTTAGAGCAACTTTATAATTTATGATCATTATTAAACTGATGAAAAACCACTTTTCCCAACAATATACAACTAGGTGAGAGAACTGAGTCTAAGTGGCTCGAATTATATCATTAGCAGTATTTACTGAGCACTAAGAGCTCAGTCCAATTTTGTTTCTCTCTAGAAAAGAGCAGGTCTTCGAAGGCCCCTTATGCTCTGGGATAATTTTGCTTAGCCCTCCAATAACATTTTTAGACAGTCTCAGCTTCCTGTACTTTTGACCTCTGTACTGTGGAAGGTCTTGAGGAAAGAGCCATATAGCTCTTTACCAGTGTGACTCCCAGCCCCCACGTGCCTGCAGAGAACAAGCCATCCCCTGTGAAAGCAGGTGTGAAGCAATCCCCAT
>WBNO01010979.1:0-19424 GCA_013400575.1 Peucedramus taeniatus
ATAAAATAAAAATATGTATAGGCAGAAAAACTGTAACTCATTTTCATATCAGAAATGAGAAGATATATGCTATATAACTTAAATGCCAGATGAAGAACTACAGTCTAAACATTGTAAACCTGTTTCCTAACACTGGAAGTCCCTACATTTATGTTTTAAAGTAGTTTAAGAACTTTAAATGTCTACTCAAAACTGCCTAGATCTAGGGAGCACTAAACAGATAAGTCTCTGGTTTATAGCTCAGCACTGTCAGAATGTAAAAATGTCATGGTTTCGGAATGGTATTCTCCCATTTAGTACTTCCACTAAACTAGTCACCACTTGTTCCCACCTTCCCTCTTCCCTGCAGTGGACTGGAGATGCAAAAGGCAAAGAGCATGGGTTGAGATAAGAACAATTTACGGAAACATCAATGGCATAAGAAAAAGAATGGTAACAGCAGCAGTACTAACGACAGAGGATATGAGAGAGGAGAACAATTCATGCAGAAACACCCTGGACAACAGATACTGAGCAGCCCTGCTTGCCCTCCTTACTCAACAGGAGTGAAACCCCTCCTCCCTGAAAGAGATTCCCCTCTCTCTGCTCTCAGCAATGATATGAGGTGCTACAGAGTAACCTCTGGGTTCTGGCGATGCCCCTTCCTGGTTGGAACCTGGACAAAAACCAAGACCTCTTCCTCTCTGAATGGCCCATTTGAGACGGATTCATCTGTCTTTTCAGATCATGTCTGTCCGGTTAGGCCTCCTGTAAACGACTGGTGGAAGATGTCATCTCCAGTTTTTGCACAGCAATGTTTTGGTTAGAGCATGCACCTATGCCCCTAGAAGACCCTGTCGGAGTGTGCACGCTGCTGTAGGGAGCTGATCCCATATCACCAGAGCCATCTGTCAACCAATAGGCTGTTTGGTATTCAAACCAGGTCTTCTTAAGTTCATCTGTTCAAAAAATGTTCTGCTTATATAAAATTTTTGCAATATTTATGGAGCAAGGGTTGGAATTTCATTCTCTCTCACTCTGGCTTACTAATTACCACCAGCCTATGACTAAATTCAGAACTTCATACTAAAGAGGCTGTTCTGCTTGCTCAGCATGTCTTAATACATCCAGCTTACATCAAGCTTATGGTCTTTATTAAGTATCTCAGTATCTAGAAATCTGAACATAGAATACTTGAGGTGAAATTTATGTGACCAAAAATAGGTAGCTAAACTCTTTGTCTGAGATAAACAAACACTTTTAGTGGAAGATGCCTTCCTACGTTTAGGTGGCCATCTGTATTTGGTCAGAATTTCACTCAAAAAGAGCCCCTCTCTCCTTTCTTGAATTGTAAAGAGAATCTGTAAGGATCCATTCAGCTGCAGGTCACCAGTTTGCAGATGTCTGAAATCTGATAAGGGAATTTCAGTCACTTTCAGTATAAATTTGGGTTTTTTTCTGGAACAAATCTTAACACCGGTATGGAAAATATTTTCTTGAATAATTTTAGCAGCTATAAACAGTGGTTAAGAAATTGGGTTTGAAAGCAGATTTTCTATCATCAAGTGGATACACTTTCTTCATAATTTTTGTCTTACAAAAGAAAGGAGAGTCGTTGCTCCTTTCCTCATCAAGATTAATACATTAATGCCTGAAATGAAATTTGCTTTCTCAATTAGGTTTATGTGCCTTGCTTTTGGCACTGCAGGTGTGATGGTGGCAAGGTTGGTCTATGTGAATAGAGGCCAGAACCTGCCCTGTGTCAGATAACAACTAGTTCCAAATAGCTCAGATAAACCCACTGAAGGGCACAGCTTGTCCCCTCAGCCAAGATGGTGGCACCTCAGAGAAAATGTATTAAGAAAGTCCAAAATGCTGCACAGCAGTGTGAAGAATGAGGAAAAACTCATGAGAAGCATCTTTGCAGACACCAAGGTGGAAGAAGAAGGAAAAGGTGCTCCAGAGCAGAAATTCCTCTGTAATCATGGTGGAGCAGGTTGTCCCCCTGGAGCTCATGGAGGACTGCAGGGCAATATCCACACTGCTGCCTATAGAGAGCCCCATGCTGAAACAAGTGTATGTCCTGTGGAGAAGACCCCCCACTGGAGCAGATTTGTTGGAAGAAAGTGCAGCCTTAGGGTGACCCACACTGGCTCAGTCTGTTCCTGGTGGACCATAACCCATGAGTAGAGAACTCCTACTAGAGCAGTTCTTGAAGAGATGCGGTCTGTGGGAAGAACTCCTGTTGGAGAAATTATTGAAGTACCATGGGAGACCCTCCACACTGGAGCAGAGGAAGAGCATGTGGAGGAAAGAGAGATGGAAACGAGGCATCATGAACAACCCTGCACTGCTCAGATTAGGGAAAAAAGGACAGAGCAGTTGAGAATGAAACAGTGGAGTTGAGCCGGGGTAGAAGGGAGTAGGGAGGAAGTTGTTTTAGTTTTTGTATTAGCTCCTCACTCAATTTTTAACTGGCAATAAGTATTATTCTGCACATTTGATCTGTTTTGCCTGTGGTAGTAGTTGGTGGGTCATCTTCCTATCTCAACCCACAAACATTTTCATCTTATTTTGTCCACATCCTGTTGAAGAGGGGAACTTATCATACCCTCAAAAAATGCCAGGAGAGGTGGTATCTTTCTTTATTCTCCCCACAAGGGTAATGAAATGCTTTGGTTTGAAAGATGAAGTTCAGAGAGATGCATGGATATATCTGTTTTATATCTGTTTTACCTTTTGAGTACTACTTGAAATCTCTTTATTGTTAGGACAGAGTTGTCTTTGCTGTTGTAGAATTCCAGCTGTTAAGAGGAAGGCAGTTTGCCCACAATCCACTGTTTAAGAGCAAGGTAGAAAGATATAGACCCAAATCATCACGATATTTAGGGTGGAGATGTGCCTTTTTTTTTTTTTTTGGGGGGGGTTTTTTTTTTTTTTTTTTTTTTTTTTTTTTTTTTTTTTTTTTTTTTTTTTTTTTTGAAGAACATTAATTCTACTAACTGCAATACTATGAAGATACCTTACAGGCATGATTGGATTCTCTGGTTGTAAGCAATCCTCTAAATGTGCATTGACAACATGGATGAATATTTATAAGAAAGAATAGATAAAATAATCGTAAAATAGGCTCTAGAAAATGATATTATGCTTTTCCTCGGAATGTGTGTTCAGTGCTGCTTTCCCCCCTACATTTTGATTTATGAACTAAAAAAAAAATAAAAGGTAAAAAAGAAATTGTAACTGAATGTTGTTTCCCCTCCTTACTTTTCTTCTGTGCTTAGATGAGAGCTGAGATAAGAGGAAAATCCTACCTAAACATGTTTGCCTCTTCACAGAGCAGAACTCTTAGGGAATTGATAAATTAGCAATGTAAATACAATTGATAAGGCCACACACTTAAGTATAAAGCTTAATGGCCTAATGCAATTGTGAAAGAGGTCTGGCTCAGTGTCAAAACTTACAACCAGATCCTCAGCTGGTGGAAATCAACAGTGTCATGTTGGCTGCAGTGAAGCAACGCAAATGTTCACCAGCTGAATCTCAAGTTCTTTATATTTACCTAAAGATTTACTTTAATATGGTTCCTTTGTCATGTTCACCGGCATGCGTACTCATGCCTAATGTGGGCACTGCTGCGTAAAGGATGTGTTGTGCCATGCAATGAAATGTTTAAATGAACCACCTGCAGCCCACTGCTAGTTAGCAAGGCAGGTGGAAGTGCAGAATCCCACAAGGAAGGTTGCCCAGCTTTTCCATCACCCAGCAAAACAGGTTCTACTTTGTAGGTTTCTGTCTTACCATTGCTGAGCTATGGCTTACATACTTACTGTACAATCACTACTTCCAATACTTCAAAATTTCAAACTGCTTTGAGGGTACTTGGAGCTGATCAGGAGTGAAATATAAAACCAAATTCTGTTCAGTTTATGAAACTATGAGCTATGCTTGACAGTGTTGAACAAAATATTTTCCTATATCTTTGGACTAACTCATATGAGAAGTTTTTGTTCTGTTACAAAGTAATTTAGCTCTGGGGAAAGAACAGAAGCAATGATCATCTGTCCAGGATAAGAATTAATAGGGCCAGTATTGATTATCCACAGTTCTTTACACAGAGTTCTGGTCAGAGTTAAATGCAACATTTCTTCACATCTGCCTTTGATTTTTCTCTAGAGGATTTCATCTTAAGTTGTGTCAGTTGCAGAATTTTAGTAATCTAATTCTATCCATCACGAACAGGGGAAAAAAAGATGAGAAAAAATAAAAGGAACAGCCCAAAATCAGTTACATAAATAAAACTACAGGGGACATCTGTTCACATGCAAAAGTCAAAAGTGGAATGTCTGGTACTCTCCGTTCATAAAGATTCACCTACTGGTTCCATGTATGTGTACACCCTATCTAAGAAGAAAAGGGTTAAAGTACAAATTCCATATACATCCGTGTATCATTATTATCACAGGAAATGTTTCATAATCAAATCAGTATTACTGAGCAAGTATTTTTTTTTTTACTTTATTTTATTTTATGAATATGAGGAAGTAGTTTTTACAAGGTGCTCCTGTTGTCCTGGAAATTATATTGCATGTGCAGCATTGGAATTAATAGCCACTTAAACATGTATTCCCATTTCCCAGAAGTCAAATTGAGTTTTGATGATGTTTCACTGGAGGCAGAACCAGCTCCTGAATAAACCATAAGGGAAAAGAATAAAATAAGTGGGATGCATAGGGTTACACTGTCACTCTGACTAGCCAAATATTTTGTTTTAAATCAAGGGGAATAAAAAGGCTCATGGAAGGCAAAAACCCCAGGGTCTTTTACAATAAAATTATTAAAAAATCTTCTCCTGGTATCAAGCAACTAGGAAAGAAACTCCTTATTTGAGCCAGAATTAAGTTCATGGACATATTTAAAAGTGCAAACAAAGATAGACTAGACTATGTTGTTATTCATCTTTAATTTCAACAGAAGACTCAAGCAACTGAAAAAAATGTCCTCATTTCAAATTCTCTTGAAGTTTTCTAGAAGAAGCACTGATTTTCAGAATGGTTTTATCTGGAGTTATCAGCAGACCAAGACAGGGATAGAAGGGCTGTTGTCATGCCTGTAAAAGATGCCACTCGTAAAGTTTGTTTAGAGGAAAACTACACAGCAGATTTATTGTTTTATTAGCACTGTATTCAATTGTATGGGAAGATAAGGGAAAACAGGCTGAACTCATCTCAAGCTGAAGAATTTAGATACAAAATATAGGTGTAAAGAATAAAAAAATATATTGTTCACCCTTTTACTTTGCTAGGAATAAAGACTGGTTCTCTAGACTGGTTCTCACAAAAAAATTTAAGAGGTTGTCACACCAGTTTCAAGGGACTAACATAACAGCTGTGGCTCAGCACTGTATGTTGTGCAGAGAAATGGGCCAACTGCATCTCACCCCAAGTCTAGACATACATTGCCAATGAAAATCCTGCCTGCTGCAGAGCTCAGGGAATCATGCTGCTACTGCTAGAAATGTAAGTTTTTAACCAGAATTCAGTAGCAGCTGAACAAAATCCCATGTGTATTCTTGAGAATCTCACTTTGGACATTCAAAGGGAACAATGCTGTCAGCTAGCAGAGATTTATCAATAAATATATGTTTGTGAACACCCTCATGGCTTTGGTAAGTCAGCAATACCATAAAGATAAATCCAAAATATACTAACTATTACCAGAACTTCAGTTAACAGGAGACTTCATAGTAACTAACAAAATACAAAACATCTGTTTTATTATTGCTGAAAAAAAAGGGTGCTATTGCCATAATCAGAAGAGCACTGGTACAGAAATGTGGCATTTTATATGAAATGCTGGCAAACTTATGGTAATATGTCTTGAAAAATAAAACAAGTATATTCTATTTACCTTCTCTTATCCAGGGTTGTACTACTTGAAAGACATTAATAAGTTTGAGTTAGAAACTAAGGCAAAGTGATCCAAAACATCAGGGCATGTTAAAATGAATTGATTCCATTCAATTTCAGATATTCAGCTGAGACCAGAATTCAGTGTCTGGACTCCCTCTAAAACAAAGGGTGTCAGAAAATAATATATTTCTTCATTGGAATATAAATAATATTAATATATTGGATGCTTCCTGACTTCTTATAGATATTTGTGTTGATCAGATTGGTAAGAACTGAGTGTTGGCCTAAAGGTCTAAGCAGTTTCTTCATGTTGGACTTAAGGTGCTAGAAGAGGTAAATGGATGCTCTAAAGGGTCTGAGTACTGGATATCATTTAAAACTTTATGTGAAGCCAAATTCCAATGCCCAAACATGCAAGAAAACTGCACACTGCTGGTAAGGTCAAGGGAGAAGATTCTGGTATTGAAATTGCTCTTTTAGAAATTTTGTGTTATCAAAATCAAACAATTCTAGGCAGAAAGAATTGTTTTCTTCTTCTCTCCCTCTTCTTCTGAGAAAGAATGATTGCAATATATTTAGCTCTATTATAGCTTGTTTTTGATTGAAAATTTTCTTAGCTGAATTCCAAATGTCTTGTGAAAGGCACCTAGGACTACTAATAACAGTCACCAAGGATACACAGAGATTTAATGCAGTGTTTGCAGAGCTGGGAGTAATGGCTGTCAGACTGAGCTAGTGGAGTTACAGTACTTCATTAGCTCCTTTGGAACAGCAGCAATTTTAGAACAGAAGGTATCTACACTGTGAACACTTCCCAAATCTTTCTACCCCACCACCTTTTTAAATTTATTTAAGTGAGAATTCTTAAGGAGAAAAAGGTGAAATAGAGGATATTTACAATTAAATGTATATTTATTATATCTAAAAAGAAGACATGCATGTAAAAACAGGATTTTTAAGGTTGAAAAGACCTTTCAGATCATTGAGTCCAGCCATCACCCAACACTGCCAGGTCCACTGCTAAAATATGTCCCTAAACACCACATCTGCATGTTTTCTTGACTGCAAACCCCTTTGAAAGATTGTATCTGTATATGTGGAAGAATGTGATTGTTTCTATATTTTATCAGTGCTTAGCACTTATAGCACTAAGGGAGATCAGTTGAATTCTTTGCATGGCATTAATAGGAAAAAGGAATAAATGGAAAGGACTACAATTTTGTAGTATTGTGGCTTTCTTTAACACACTTATTTTGCCTTGCTTGCAAAATCAGTTTTTGGGACATTTGTCAGTTTGTGCTGTATAATTCATTTGGTGAACCGTGTGGAGGGTAATTTTTTGGGATACACTAATGAGGCACTATGTTACTCAGATGTTCTTTATAACAGAACAGTTATTGACCACATGGACCTTTACAGGTAGTAAGTAGAAAAACATATAACAGGTTGTTTTACATAGTTTTTGATTTGTATTTGTAGTATATTGCTTTTCAAAGAAGACAGAAAAGTACAGAAGTAAATTAAAAGAAGACAGAAATTTCAAAGAAGACAGAAAAGTACAGAAGTGAATTAAAGATACCAACCAGTCCTGAAAATCATAAGGATGGGAATGTCTCTTTTTACCTCTCATGCTAACAGCACAAAATTGCGTTTGGTTTTGTGTGTCTGGTGCAGTGAAGGATCAGGACAAGGGACTCAGGACAAGTGTGATTTAAACTGCCCCTGCTTGTCTGTGAGAGATCATTCTGGGTACAGGCAGAAGTGATCTTAACACAGAATCATGGAATGGTAGACAGTTTGGGTTGGAAGGTACCTTAATGATCATTTAGCTCCAGATCCTGCAGGTACATCTTCCCCTAGACCAGACTGCTCATAGCTACATCCAGCCTGGCTTTAAACACTTCCAGGGATGAGGCACCCACAGCTTCTCTGGGCAACCTGTTCTGGTGCCTCATCAACCTCATAGCACTGAACTTCCTCCTAATATCTACTCTAAACCTACCCTCTTTCAGTTTGAATCCATTCCCCCTTGTCCTGTCGTAACCTGCAGTTACAAATCTCTATCACTCTTGTAGGCTCCCTTCAGGTATTGGAAAGCTGCAATTAGGTCACACAGAAGCTTTCTCTTCTCCAGGCTGAATAATCTCAATTCTCTGAGCCTTTCCTCATAGGAGAGGTGCTTCATCCCTCTAATCATCTTGGTAGCCCTCCTCTAGACTCTAACAGGGTTTTTTTGTGCTAAGTGCCCCCAGAACTGGGCGCAGCACTGCAGGTGGGGTCTCACCAGAACAGAGTAGAGAGACAGAATGCCCTCCCTCTCCCTGATGCCCACGCTGCTTTTGCTGCAGCCCAGGACACGTTTGGCTTTCTGGGCTGTGAGTACCAATGGCTGGCTCATGTCCAGCCCCTCATCCAGCAGCATCCCCAAGTCCTTCTCAGCAGAGCTGCTCTCAATCTGTTCATTCCCCAGCCTGTGCTGATACTGGGGCTTCCTCCAACCCGGGTGCAGCACCTTGCATTTGGCCTTGTTGAATCTCATGACATTCCCATGGGCCCACTTCTCGAGTTTGTCCAGGTCCCTCTGGATGGCATCCTATCCTTCAGGTGTCAACAGCACCATAGTTGTTGGTATCATCTGCAAATTTACTAAAGGTGCACATCAGGGGTGGCTGGGGATTCAGAGTTTGCTAGGATCAAACTGGACAATAAGATGCAGAAAGAAAAATAGAATGGAATTTCAGAGTTTCAATACAGAGTTTCCTGAACAAGAAAGATCTAAGGGAAACAGCTTGCCTGTCTCCTCACTGGTCCCAGTTTAAGTAACCCTAGCCACATAAGAGGGTACAGCAATGGATGGTATATTTTGAGTAGTGGAAAAGAGAAGACAGGAATAATGAATTGGTTAGACATATAAAGCTTTTGTTATATCATTTGCTTACTTCCACTGATTAGTGTTTGGGAAAACTCAAAGGGTTAGGTGCTTGCATTGAGGTCATTCACACTTTCCCTAAACCCTGACTAACTTCTTATCAGTCCCTCACCTATTCTTAAGTTCTTTTCTACTTTTCAGTGCTTGATCTCTCCACAAGACACTAAAACCAGGTAGTATATCACTTGTGCATTTACTTTCACGGTGATGCAGAACAGAGTGTGTGGGACTGAACTCAAAGAAAGGATTTGCATTTATGTGATTTCAGGATAACAAGTCTTGGGCTTATGCACAAATATTTTTCAGACCCTTGTTCTTCCTATCACTGTCTGCCAGCATCACTGTAATTTATTCACTGTAGGGTAAAACTGGGAATCACAGAGATTAAAAACTATTGCTTTCAAGTCTTGATATCCCACTCATTTCCTGTCAGCCTGCTGATATAACAGATCCAGAAGGTGCTTTTCATTAAGAACTACAGTAAGAAAATCTCTTAACACTGGATTTGAATTTTCATGGTAAACATTAGATTGGGTAACCTCCATTACATGCCACCCATCAAGGAAAGTACACTGTGGTTGCTTCTTAGCAGATGTCTAGTGACAAATATCACTCATTTCTGTGGCAATCTTCTTGTGTTAGCCTTCTTGAGACCACAGAAGAGATTAGGATTTAGAACAAAACACTTTTTCAATCTACTTTGTAGACAGACTTCCACAAAGGTCCTTAAAGACGTTCTTTTATTCAGCTGTCAGTTGCTTTTAAGTAATTTTTAAAAGTAATGATGAGGATTTGTCTCTCCCCTCCTCTTCGTACAGTGACTTTAAGCAAAGCTCAAAAAGCCTTGATTTGAACAAACAGATATAGTTTTAAATGCACAGCAAGAGCAGACATTTTAATTGTGATCTTGAAGAAGTTATTTGTACAAAGATTATAAAGATTGTTAAAGAACCTCTACCAATGGCTTCTAGATTTCAATCTGGGTCCCCATTTCTGTTGAAGTTAATTGAAAAGGGATTTCAGGACTTTACTCCTATCTTTTCATTAGGCGATACTAAATTTGGCATTCCTAGCTTCAGGGCCTTTCTCCATTATTTATAGATCTGGTAGTCTTGCAGAGACTGGATGGATGGACTTCCATAAGCATAACTCTTTCCTTCCCAGAATTAGAAAGCCTAAATGGTCATGTTTTACAACTGACATGTCAAGCCAGTCTGGTTTTATGTGACTGGTAAAAAGCATTTTTTAGTATGAAGTTGAGGAAAATTGGATCCTTCCTATTTTCAAACATTTTTGAATGCTTTCTTAACCAGTGAAAATTGACATGCTTCTTTAATTTTAGGGCATTTTTTCTTATCTTTTCAGCTCATCACTTACCATTTCTGAAGTATTGATATGACAAAAAGAATTTCTTGATTAAAAATTTATTTTTTGTAGCATAAGACACACCTGATTGTGCACCATCTTTCTATTTAACAAAGTAAAACTTACAACTCTTTATAATGCATTATAAGTAATTTAAATTTTAGTAGTGGCTTTATTTTTTATGGAAGAAAAACCTAAATACTGACGGCACTCCTACAACATCACAAATTTTCTTTCTTTTCCCTGCCTTTTTTTTTTTTCTTCCTAGTAATCCTCTTTAGGGGCTTAAAAGAAAAAAGATAATATCAAGGTCTTTGGTGGCTCTAGGACATTGATTGCCAAACCAAACCATTCTTCCAAATATCAGTAAACTAGGAGCAGCAGACTGCTGTGAGCTATTTTTTAGCCAAAAGGATTAGATTTGTCTCTTAGATGGGTCTGACATCTAATATAGATTTCCAATGGGTTGAGTTTCGCCAGTCATAGTTGTGACTTTGTGAGAAGACTTGCAGCTTTCTGAGGGTGGAGTATGTCCCCTGCTGGGAATGTGAAGCATGCACCTCAAGCCCTGGCACAGCAAATATTCCCTATTACTTATTTTTATGAAACCTTGAGCTGAGCTGTTGGCATGTATCCATGCAGTCAAATCTTCTGGGACAGTTTCTGTTCCTGCTACATAGCACAGTGGCTTTTGGACTCAGGTTATGAGTCAGCTATGGTGATTCAGGGCTTTTAAAGAAGTAGGAGGAAAAAAAAGGAAAGGAAAAAAAAGCATTACGTCCTAGGTAGTTATGTGATTTTAGCCTGTGTTCTGTGGACATACTAGGAAGAGGTACTGTCTCTGGCACCTGCACCATGGTTTGTGTGGAGAAGCAAGAAGAAGGACTATAAAATAATTTAGTTAAAGTAATAAGCTGTACTTGCTAATGAAATTAAGTTTTTATTTATTTTCATAAAAGTACCAGCATTATTTATATAAACAATGTAAACTGCATCTGTTATTTAGCTTTGTGTGAGGTTTTCCATATCACTGAGGTTCAGAGAATATTACTTAGGGAGAATAGCAATTTTAAGGTTATCATGTGAGTGACAAAGACATTAATCTGACAAGATATGCTCAAGAGACCCACGATGCAATTGTAGATTTCTTTTTGGCTCTCTCACCCATAATTTCATGGAGCTCAGTGTAATTAACACACTTCATGGGATTTAAGTAACATTTGTTTCTTCTTCATCAGAATGCAAATTTGAGAATGATATGGATCTGTAAAGGAGATAGAAACAACTGTTCCCTAGGTAATAACTTGTGTGCTGTTTTCTACTGAAAAAAAAAGAAAAAAAGAAAAACAACAGGAAAAATATAAAAAAGGTGAAAGATGAGCATTACTCAGGATTTATTAGGAAGTTAAGATGTTTTATAGTTGCTACAAATGCAGAACCCACATATGTAATGAAATTAATAAAAATTAAATGATTTTTTTGTCAGCTTGCAAATTTTAAGCCTCGTTTTCTTAAAAGATATATAAAATAATGAAATCTGCAGACTCTGTGTCTGTGTGTGTGTCAAAATGGGTGTGCAGTCAGCTAAAAAAATATCAGTAGTCAAAAGCCTTTATTAATTCTTAACCAAGAGGAAAGCATCATAACAAAAGAAAGGGAGTAATTATAGGTGTGCATGTGTGTGCATATGTTTAGAGTACAGAAATACACCCAAGCATTCAAATCAATAATCTTTTTTCTTCAGTAATAATTCAGTATACAATCAAAGAGCAGATTAGAAGACTGGTTACTTCCCTGTCCTACATTCCGCCTCAGCAGACAAAAGAATAACCTAAGTATGTAACATGTAAAGGCAGATTGGATGGTCTTGATTACACATGTTTTTGATCAGAAAATTGAAATTAAAAAGAATCATAATGCATGCAGTTTTTTTGTAAAGGAAGTGCAAATTATGCAAATAGTTAATTAGCCACTGCTGCATTTCTCTAGAAATAAATATCTGAGACAAGAAAGGATATCTAGATTTTATATTTCTTTTACTTAATTATATTTGAATAGGAATTGAATAAATGCAGAAATGCCTAATGCTTGAAGAATGTAAAGTTGAATAAATGAAGTGGGGCATACAGCAAACATTAGTTTATTAATGCTTCAGGTTTTCCTTGATGTCCTTCAGGCACATTATCAGCTGACTTAAGGATGATCAGATTTATCCTCATCTGCTCTTATTTTTTCTCCTAAAGATGAAATAACAAATAAATAAAAAAAAGCCTGTACAGTGATGTTTTTCTTAGTGCATTTGGCATTGGCAGGACACTAATCTCAGAAAACTCTTAAGCTGTCAGCATCACAGAATGGGAGATACAACTAATTTATCCCATATGTCTCTTATTTTTATCCAGCAAGACCTGAAGAATTACTGGGTTTTTAGGATGAATTTAAGGTCTTATTACTCCTTTCTGTTTGTAGTTCAAAAAAATTAGAGAAAAACTGAATTACTAAGCTGGTTAAAACTGCAAGTGAAATCAAATCAGTCCTGTTATCATACAAGTTTAAAAAATAATGAAAGAAGAAGAAAATGTTGTAGATCTCAGATTGCCACTAGTGCTTCTGATTTTTAAGCTCTACTAAATATATATGTCGACATAAAACTTGATATTTCTCCTAAAAAGAATAAGAAATGTACTTTAAATGTTTTAAGAAAGATTTCTTGTTCATAGGCAGATGGAGGCACTCAGATGAGCAGTGAAGCGTCACCACTGACGTGAGCACAGAAATAAACAGGAAAGACAGACTAAAAGAGACTGAAGATATGGGTATATCCCAGTGGGAGAGGAATGGCACATGTACTGTAAACAAAAAAAAAACTCTGCTCTTGGTCCAGCCTGATTTTCATACAATCAGCTTAAAGGGAACACTTTCTATTGCCTCTTTACTGATGCTTTATTTATGATCGGGAAGATTTTTTTTCTCACAACCTTTTCCTGAGCCCTGTGATTGTCTGTCTGTAATCTTCTCTCTGCTCTGCCCTGAATCCTATCTACATGTGAAATTATAGTAATTAATTCATCACACATGCAGTTCAGCTTGTTGGCTACAGTTAGATTCATGCAGCATGTTCCTAGGGCAATTCTAAATGCCTCATCTCGGAAAATAGGAAAATTTTCAAGCCAAATGCTCTTTTGTGCATCTATTTTGTATATTAGTGGTCTGTTATACTGTGTGAAATCACCTATTGCTAAGCATTCAGTGTAGGTAATTCTGAAAAATGTAACTTAATTGAGACACTTATGATATCTAGGATTTAAAGCCTAGTCCTATCTTTATAACCTTCTGAAAGCTACTCCTGAAGCTCTGAGTGGCTCAATTTTCATTTGCAAATTTATATGGCTTTCTGACACCTGCTGCTCAATAACTGGTGCCATAAGCAATTCATTCTTAATTTAGGTAACTAAACCAGTGATTTCTAGATCCTTAGTTTAATGTTCTGTTTTTTCAAAACAACACTGTGCTCTTTTTTTGAAAAGCCTGAGAAATAGCAATAATGTTAATACAAAAAAACTGCTATGCACCTCTTCTGGTATTCTGGTAGTTAAAGAAGGGAAATCTTAATGAAATATACAATTCAAGTGTTTTCAAATTTATTATGTGGTCTAAAATAGATAATGCCTTAAATTATTTTCTTTATAAAAGATCTGTTCTTAAAAGTCCAGTTTCTCACTTCTTCTTTCAAATAGAATACATATTTTTCTGAAATTCTTATTCTGCAGCAAATGTATTTATTTGGTAGACAAATAATTTTATTCTTCCTAAAACACGTGTCCTTTAAATTTCTGTATCTGCTTGCCTTCAAATTAAAATTAATAATTTTAAAACTTGCAAATAAGAAGTTTTATCAAAACAGAACTCAGATCCCCTAGAAATATGAACGTAAGGGGTTTTGCTTATCCATACTAGAAAAAGTTAAGGCAGGGTACATAGACATAGCCTTACTCTATGCTTCAAGTTAATATCAGTTGTTGTTGTAGAAATGGACAACAAAATTCCAGTACCAGCAACCCTTAGTCCTGGGTAAATATCTGTTCTGTAAGCTCTAACACAATTTCTTAGATGCACAAATATAATTCCAGGCATGAACTTGCTGATTTCTACTCCTTTGTTTGAGTTCATGACCAGAAGTGACATCTAAGCTATCAAGAACTTGAATTACATGGAATTTCAAGACCAATATTAGCACCTCCAACTGTGGCCAGAAATTAATAGTACCATTCATGGTACTATTAATGGAATTAATGAAAATTCATGGTACCAAGTCTGGATTTTTTTTTATTTTTTTTTTTTTTACTTTTCTGGTCCTCGGAAGACAGAGTGGTGTTAAATCATGCATCTGCTGGACCCTCTGAGGTCTGTCTTCATGCCAATCTTAACAATTCATTAGTGGGAATACTGCATGTTGAGCACTTTGCACGGTAGTTTTTAGGTGTATTCTGGCCTCCTACAGCAGTGTTACAGCAACTGGTAATTTAGGTAAGAGCTTATTTAAATGTCATCTTATTTGAGTGTCACCTTGAGTGTCATCTTGAGTTTCATGTAGCTGGGCTTGTGCAAAGTATTTGACAGTGTCCTGCACAACATCCTTGTCTCTAAATTGGAGAGACATGGATTTGATGGGTGGGCCATTCAGTGGGTAAGAAATTGTTTGGATAGCTGCATTCAGTTGCAGTCAATGGCTCAAAGCACAAGTGGACAGCAGCAATGTGTAGCCTTCAGCAGGAATCAGTATTAGGACTGGAGTTGTTTAACATCTTTGTCAGTGACACAGACAGTGGCATCGAGTGAACCCTTAACAAGTTTGCCATGACATTAAAGAGTGTGATGCAGTTGAGACCCTGGAGAGAAGGAATGGTACCCAGGCAACCTTGGCAACCTTGACGGGGGGGCTTGCGTGTAGCTTAAGAAGTTCAACAAGGCCACAGGTAAGGTTCTGAACCTGGGTAGGGGCAATCTAACCAGAATTAGAGGCTGGTCAGAGAATGGATTAAGAGAGATGCCTTGAAAAGAAGAACTTGGGAGGGTTGGATGAGAGGGAATGAGTCAGGAATGTGTGCTTGTAGCCCAGGAAGGCAATCATGTCCTGGGCTCCATCAAAAGCAGCATGACCAGGAGGTCAAGGAAGGTCATTCTTATCTTCTACCCTCTTTTTGTGAGACCCACACATGGAGTACTCCACCCAGCTCTGGGGCCTCCAACATAAGAAGGACATGGATCTGTAGGAGCAAGTTCAGAGGATGATATGAAGATGATAACAGGGTTGGACCGCCGCTCCTATGAAGACAGACTGAAAAAATTAAAATTGTTCAACCTGGAGATAAGAAGACTCTCGAGAGACCTTATAACCACTTCCACTACCTAAAAGAGCATAAAAGAAACCTTGAGAGGGACTTTTCTGTAGGATTTATAGTAACTGGATGAGGGCAAATGACTTTAAGTGGAAAGATGGTAGATTTAGAAACTCTTTACAGTGCAGGTGGTGAAACAGTGACACAAGCTTCCTAGAGAAGCTGTGGATGCCCCATCCCTGAAATGTTCAAGACCAGGTTGGATGTTCAAGAGTTTTTTAACCTGATAGACACTTTAATACGCCTTGGGGTATTTTGGAAGATTCTTCCTGGTATTTTCTGAGCTTGATCTTTTAAATTTCAAGCAGAGTCATCAGTTTAACTGATTTAACTGAAAATGTGATACTCAAATAAGTGTAAATCAATTGGAGATAACTGATGACAAATGGCATAGAGTAAGAAAGGCAAATCGATTATATGAAGAAACAAGGATTTTCCCATTCAGAAAAAGCTAACATTCCATTAACAGAAGTTGCAGGTATTGCAGAAATAAAATGTGAGTAACACAGAACCTATTCACCATTTAACCATTTCAATGAATGCAAGTATTTCAATACTCATGAAATTCTCTCAGAAGAAAATCATTCACCCTTCTAAAAACAAATATTAGCATTCTATTATCAACTGATATCCCATAACCCACCTTTGTACCTTGTTTTTGGGGACATTTTTCTCTAGTAACCTGAGAATTTTTTTTGTCTAGACAAGATTGTCTTGGAGATTATCTGTATCACAAAGACTTCAGGTTTTCCTCAATACATTTCTCTCCATAAAGGAAACAAATCAAAACAAGAATTCTTCATCTTATTCAAAAGCACAATAAATTTCTTCAAATTCGATGTACATATTTCTGCCTATTTGACATTTTTCATTGTGTTGTTTGCATTTACCTTCTAATTCTGCTTATGTTGCCTACAGCAGCTTTAAAGCTTTAAAATATATTTCATCAGGCAAGAAAATGAAAGCAAGTAATTGTTTCTAAAATATTTTCTCTTTAATTCTAGTTAAAACCTGATTTTTTTCCCTAGATCACTGGCCTAAGAAGTAGCAGTAATTGGGTTATTGCTAAGTAGTATTTGTAGGCATCAACAATAAGCTGTTTTATCCACAGTTATTCTGTACCTCCAGGGTAGAAGAATGGTTTATCTGAGTTGTGTGTGGTTTCATAATGACTACTGAATAATTTCTTAGGTTCTTCATATATGTTCAAATTATGCTGTGAAACACACAAGAAATTTATATATATATATTGTTTGTTTTTACACTATGTTTGTATTTGTGTTTATAATTATATTATTTGCATTTACATTAATATTGAAATTCATATTCATTTCTAGATCTGTATTTTTATATATTTGCATATGGTCTGAAGTCAAAATCAAAAGCCTTGCTGTAGAAAAATTCATGCCTCAAGTAAGAAACTTTGGCCAGGTCTGTACATAGTTTAAAGCAAGATAACCCACCAAAGAATGATACTTCTCCAGTATGATACCAATTGACACTGCCTGAGCACCTGGTTCCATGTATTGAAAGAATGACTTTTTTTAGCATTCTGATGTCACAAGAATAGCAGACTGAAGAAATTACCTTCTAGTCAGAGATACAAACCCATTCCTATCTCCCTTTCTATAAAACAGACAGTAGTGTTGCCCACTTAAGGTAATAATAAAGTGTTTAAAATGTTTTATAAAAATGTTTAATGGAAAAAAAGAGCAAGCATAGAATAACACAGTTTTGTGTGGCTTAGGGGACTTTCTAATCTAAAACTTGTATCTCATCAGTGTTTAGCAGCCCTTGATAGGTTTCCATTTATTTATCTATCTTATTTTAGAACCCACTTAACTTTTGGCAGCCCATCTATCCTGTAACAGTGAGTTCCAAAGTTTAGTCATACATTAAATGAAAAAAAAAATTATTTGTTGTTTTAAGTCTATTAGCTTACAGTTTCACCTAATGGTTCTTATAATTATTTTATGTTATGTAAAAAAGTGCCTTGTTCTGTTTTTCTTCTCAAATAACTCTTAGGGATTTGTATTTGGTTGTTTTTGGGTGATTTGTCAGTGAACAGTGAACTGACATTTTCGTGTGTCCGGAGTACCTGCAAATATATTTTCTGGATTAACAATGCCTGGTTTAGAAGCTTTCAGTTTGTAGACAGTGAGAATTTTTTGTTCGTCTTTTTTCTATATGCACAGCTTTATATGTGTTGCCTCTTTCTTTTTATCACTTTTTAACACTTGTGCAAGTAACTTTTGCAGCCTTTCACAAATAGTGTGACTTTCATTGTTAAAACCAATCATTTTCCCCTGCCTTTTTCCTGTCCTTTATATATTTATTAATACCCTGTTCCTTCAGGTATTTAGAAATCCACAGATGGAGGTTCCTTTTTTTAATAATCCACATTTATTTAAGTGTATTTTACACAGAACCTTTTCAAAAGTTTTTGAAAATGCAGGCACAGTGTGTCAACCAGATAAAGATCTCCCTTGCCTGTATATTTATCTATTGCAAAACCTTTAAAGAGACAGAATCTACTTTACAAAATTTATTTCTATTCTCACACCCATTTTATTGTATTTATCTATATGTCTATGAATCATATTCAACCCATCTACCTGTAAAGAATCAGGCACACAACTTCTTAATTTCCTGCATCTGTCCTGTGTCTTCCCTGCCAAGTTCCTGTAAGAATCTTTTAAAAAAAGACATAAAATTTCCTAACCTCTATTCTTCTCATACAGAAGCTGACTTAAGCAATTGTGTAAGATCTATGATCAAATTACAAGGTCATATTTGAGTCATTTAGAAACCCCTGAGTGTATACCATCTTGTCTTGGCAATTTGTTACTATTCATTTATCTATTTGGTCTAAAATCACTTCTATTGACACTTTAATTTAAGATAGCTGCTCCAGTACATTTTTTGCAGAGAAAAGAGACACTGTGGGAACCTTTCTAAACTCCTTAGAGGTGAGTATCAATGTGAAGAACACATTTAATTTTTCTAACGTGGTCTTATCTTCTTTGTGTTCTTCTATTACATCTCCATCACCTATCAGCTCTGCAGACTCTCTGACAGACATTCTGCTTCTGATGAGTTGGAAAAAAAGGCTTATTATTAGTTTTCATACCCTTCACAAGCTTGTTCTCTAAATCTTTTTTCGGTCTTAGCTTGAATCTACATTAAGGTTTTCAGAGCTCATGATAATCAGATGTTCCTTACCTGGCCATAACTTCTACTTTAATTTAAAGAGTTTCTTTAATTTGCTGCTTACCAATACCATAGGTTTGTTTATCACTTTGGACTTGAAACTTTTTTCATAGAACATTTAATACTTTTATCCTTTTAGCACCTCCTTTTAAGTTCTTGGGGATCTTTCTAGTATCACTAATTTTTATAGAGGTCTCCTTGTTTATATATTTGTGTATGTAAATTTTTAATTTATTTTTAATTCCTGTAAGGAGGAAGAATTTGAATGTACTTTAGTCACTATGGTCATTAAGTAATAAAAATGTCAGTAAGTTCTTATGCTCTGTTTAGAATCATCTAAAAAAATAACTACTCCAAGAGGCAATCATTATAGTATCTAAAATTAGGTTTTAGAACATGTCCTAAAATTGCTTTTTACCAATATTCATCGAAAGAATTGAATTCACTATTGTTAGCATTTCTGCCATTGTAATGTCTCTCGTCTCCCTTGGCATGACCCAGTTAACACACTTATGCTATTCAGGTGATTAATAGCACAAGCTTCCTGCAATATTCTTTCTATTTATGCATGGAGCATTCAAATCAGAGGGTATGTTTCTTGTTGCTACAGGTAATTTGTTCATCTTTTTT
>WBNO01010981.1:0-28498 GCA_013400575.1 Peucedramus taeniatus
ATATATATATTTATATATATATTTTGCAGTATGTACATGAAATCAGCTTGGGAGGCAGAAAATCTCTCTATGTAAATAATTTAGCTCTCTGAGTAAACTGTATCTAGTGCTTTTACCCAGAATCTCTGGGCCTCTTAGGAGCCTTAGACTTAGGGACAGAAGAAATTTTAAATAGCACTACTATGCCACTGTTCTTTGAATGTTATTTCAGGCAGAATTCACTTTTTCTAGCTTTATCACAAAAATATTAAGCATATAGTCTAAGTTAGTCACCTACTCTCCTCCTGTGGACAGTGGAGAGAGAGAGGAGCTTCCAAACTATGATTCATCCTGTCCTAAGACAGATTGGATAAATGGTGCTTCAAAGTTTCCCTTCTCTCTCTCCTCACTGAATCAGGAATGAACCTATGGCAATTAACTTAGATTTAGATATCTCACTTTTAGACACCTAAAGAGAGGTAAGATGAATCGCAACTTTCACCTTTTCAGGCCACAGTTTTCTATCTGTATCATATGAAGGATGATACTTGACTTTTCTGAAACCATAGGCAAGATCTATGAATAAAAATTGCTACATAAAAACTATGGATTTTATAAGTTAGGGGTTTGTCCTAAAAAGAAAATATATCTTTCTTCATTAATGTGTTTGCGTCATAATATCAGGGGAAGAATAGGAGGATTGCATCCTTATCAGCCTGAGCAATAGAGATTATCTGATCAGTTTTAATTCCTCTTTAATGTCAATTTCCATTTTCATTTTTTGTATTTTACCTTGCTACCACTCACATGCTCAGGACAGAAACTGAACCAAAAAACCCTCCCCAAAACCTTAAAAATTAAAAGTAGTGGTGTGCAGCATTAGTGTCTTTAAAATGTGTTTTCATAATTAAGAAAAGTATTTTTATCTTTAAAACCAGCTTGCTTTGGAATCTGTGATAGAAAATGAATATGGCCCCTTGTAATATCATTTGTAGAGAGGTAATTTTCAAGGCAGCACTGCACTGAAACATTTTCCCCCAGGGAGGATAAACAGTTGGCTTCAATTAGTGAGGGACTGTTTCCTTTCTTTTCAATTTTAAGGACAGTCTTGCAGCTTGATCCTGCATAGAGGAAGAGAAATCTCTACACAGGGCAATAGACTGCAGCTTGGAAGACTGAGGCTTAAATTCTTGTCTTGCCACAGATATTCTCCTCGACCTTGAAGAGGTTACTTAGGATCAGGCTATTATTTTCACTCCATTTCTATCTGGTGACTATTATTACCTTTGACTGTCTGAATATACACGTAAAATTGGCCGAACATCTTGCTCTGACTCCAGTTTTCTTCTATAAAATAATATTGGTGCTGCAAGGATACATGCATTAAAGATTATTAGGTGCTCAGGTTCTCTAATCATTAGTTCCACAGAAATAACTTGGTTAGATAAATAGAGGTGTTCAAAAGTGTCAAATGTGTTTCACTGCTCAAATCTCACATAAAGTCAATGGGCCTTGGGTGTCTAAATATTCCCTTTGAAAATCTCCCCAAATAATGATGTTCTTCCAAATAGTTGGAGCTAGCTTTGTGGGGCTGATTCCTTACACTTTTATGATGGAATCAGCTCCATCTTTTTCCCTTAGGAGAAGCTGTCTATGGATGCTTGTGGAAAGTGAGGAGGACAAGTTCCATGGTAGGGCAGGTTTGTTTCATAAAACTAATTGAGACTGCCCAATGAACAGGACTGGAAGAGTGCTAAAAATAAGGGGAAAATAACTGAAGTATCTTAGGACTTGCCTTAGTGAGGGAATGCTTTCTTTTAGCATCAAACCTTAAATGCAGGAATTGATAGTTAATAAAATACTTCCTGCCCATGAACTGCCATATGAATGGCAATTAATTCCCAAAAATCTTTATTTTATCCATCTCTGGAGTCACTGATGAATGGCCAGATGCATTGATTACAAACCCACAATATACTAACACTTCCAAGCAGACAGCCAATTAACATGAAATTATATTGCCACAACGTTAAGGTACATTGGATGTGCTGATTTCTTGCTGTTTTTTTTTTTTTGTTTTTTTTTGTTTTTTTGCCTAAAATGGCTATGACTATAATTATTATTATGAACAGCTAATCAAAAAGAGGTGTGGAAGAGTGGGCCAGAACCACAGGCAAGGGGGAATGAAGATTGTGTGAGTCTAATGACTTTAGAGACTAGACTAAACCAACACAGTCTTTCCCCCCCCTAGGTCAGAAATCTAATTATTTATTATGTTTCTTGTGGCAGTGCCTAGACCAGCCAGGAGTAACACCAGCTTCACTGTACAACACAGAACAGACGAAAGTCATCTCTTCCTTAAAAAATTAGTATCTAAAGACAACCAGAGACAGTGTCTGGATACAGAATTGTCATTTAATGTGTCCCCAGGTATGACAAAGGAATTGTGCTGGCTTATATGGTTAGGAGTGAAATTAGTAGATCAGGTCAGGGTCTGAGGAGTTAGGGCAAGAAAGCAGTAGGATGGCCTTCAAGCAAAGCTCCTTTTGGTGACACATCTTCTGACATAAAGCAAGTGACATCCTGAGTAGCACACACAAGAGCCTAAGCCAACAGCACAGCCTCCTCCTTGACAAGGACCATTCTCCTACACTCTCACACCACGTGGTGGGTGAATGTGATCACACCAAAGGCCAGACAGCTGCACAAGCCTGCTAGCAGAAAAAAAACTGAGGTTTAGCAGATAGCTGAGGGACACAACAAGGAGCCTGTTATGCCACCATGCCACTCTCTACAGAGAAGGCAAGTCTGTGGGCACTGCAGTAGAAACAAGGGTGGAAGGCTGTAGATGTCCCTAAATACCAACTGTATCTTTACAGAGAGCTCTTCAAAGGGACCAAGGCTACCTAAAACAAAACAAAGGTCAAAAATCATGCTCACAACAGAAATTCAAATCCAGTATCTGCAATGAACTGAATTTATCCCTGCCTCTCCTTGATCTCAGTGTGTGATCCCACAATCTTCCCTGGTATTACAGGCAATGGGGTTTTATTAGAGCCTCTAATGTTTCCTTTTTGAAGTTTGGACTTTGAGAGGAAAGGCCAAAACACTGGAGCACTAGCCATTCTGGTGTTTCTGTCTAGATAAAAAGGAAAGGAATGGGGTTTAGATCTAGATGAAATCGTTAGATCTCATTTAACCTCCTGCATAAACAGACTGTAAAATTTCACCCAGATGATCTGTGCTGAGACTTCTGGCTTGTATTTGACTGAAGAATAAAGAAATTTAGCCAGAGAATGGCTCTTTTGAGGCTTCAGTACAACTTTGATATCAAACAGGTTGGAATTGCAGATATGAACCTTCAAAAAAGCTTTTAATAATTCAATTCAATTAGTAAGGATACATTTTGGTGATCAATTACATGTAACAAGTAGAATATATTTTTCCATCAAATACCTTAATATGTATGCCTTCTCCAGTTCCCCCCCCCAAAAAAAAAAAAACCCACCAAAAAAAAAAAAAAAAAAAAAAAAAAAAAAAAAAAAACAAACAAAAAAAAAAAAAAACCTCCAAGGGCAATATTTTCCTGGGGCCAAATTTTCCAGATTTTTCTAGAGAGATCCTTTAACATAAAAAAAAACCCACAACAGGGTAATTTTCCTAAAATTGAACGAGTGTTTATGGACAATGGAGTTCAGAACAATGAAAGGGAAGTCTTCTGGAAAGCAGATATTCCCATGCAGAGGATGCAATCTGCATGGCTCCTCCTATGTGGTCCCAGTGCTGTCATTTCCTTCTTGCCACATGTCCATACCAACACACGTTTCTTCTTCAGTTTCTATCTTCCTGTTCTGACCATGTGCCAAAGAGGTGAGATATGACCAGGGCTTTTCAGAAAGTTATGCTGTCCCCCAACTCAGAAGAAATGTCTCATCTGCCTTATCCAATGACCACAGAAATGGTTGTTTGCATGTCTGCAGACACTGTGGAGTGACAGAATTTCCACAGGCAACTTATCAGGAGAGAGAAAACCTCCATTTTGCAGACATCAGTAACATGATGACCTTTAACAACATTGCAAGCTTTCACTCTCTCTTTAAAGCATTATATCCATCCTTAGGGAGAAAAACTTGTAGCTGAGGATTGAAATCAGAAGTGGATCATAATTCTGGCTGTGCTATTCAATTGCCCTGCTGTATTTAGGATCCATTTATTTCTAGCTTGTATTTTTTTTTTAATTCTGTCTTGAATCTAAAAAAAGAAGTGACCAGACTGGCAGTGACATGTGATTAATAGATTGCACCTTTAGAAAAAGTTAGCAGAAGGAGATTAGCATTGTAGCTTATTATTTATTAATTAAATGCAGACACCCTATTTATACCAATGCTGATGACATTAGTTCACGTCCCTGCTTTGGGACTGCATTATCCATCCAGTCTCCCAGCATAGTAATGTTTGTCACTAAACTAGTGGATGTTGCTGGGCTCCTTCTGTCATTTGCTTCTGTTATCAGCAGGAAAGGACAGCCAAGAAGTTAAAGATCCAACCTGAACATTTTGTTCAAGTGTCTGCTCTGTCTCTAACAGCCTGAGTTACCTTGGCCATATCTCTGGGCTCCTTTGGGACATCACTGCTTGCTTTTTACATCCGTACCTCCCCGTAGCTCAGAGTGCAGTGAAGATTGAGCATGCAAGGCAGAATGCTGTGTGAGACCTTTCCCATTGCCTACAGGAGAAAGAATTACATTAGTGGGCATATAGGTACCTGCTGCTGCTATTTCAGTCAGCAGAATGGGAAAGAGTTATCACAAGTGTTGTTATTTAGCTGTGCCAGGGCAGAATATTATACTTCACATGACTCTTGTTTGATAAGCTTGTCCTCCTGCCTATGAAGTGTTGAAAAGAAAGTTCTGAAGTCAATCCAACCATGAGGTTTCCATTGTTCCTAGCAGCTGTTTTCAAGATCCTGACTTCAAATGCAGGAAAAATAACAAATGGATTGCAGGACTCTTCTTGATTCCACCTCAGGGCAATGCCATGTGCTTCTCTGTCACAGGTTAAGCTTGGGACAAGCAGATTGCTGTGAAATTGCCTTCTCTTGCACCTTGAAATAGAGAAAGCCCTAGTGGTGCATGACACACTTCTGCTAGTTTTAAATCAGGAGGTTGCACTTTACTGCCTCATAAACAAATACATGGCCTTTGGTTGGAGACACTGTGGTTGCATGAGCCATGAGAGCCAATAGGCCAATATAAGTTTTGCCTTCAGAGTAAAGGTGGGAATCCAGGAATCCTCACATTCACCAGTTGGTATCCTTGAAAAATTGCAGTTTGGGTGCCCATGATACAAATGATCAGCTACTCCTGCAGAAGCATGTCATAAATGCTGAGATTTGGTAGGGTTTCGTGACACGTTGTGATGTGCACTCTCTCTTGTGGCTGTGTCTGGCTCTTTTTTCACACATTTAAGGACAAGTTAGATGCATGAACTAGTCTCCCAACAGTGTCTTCTACTTGTAAGCAGCTGCTTTGCTGTCAGCAGGACATTCTGCAACCAGAGCAGGCAGTCTGGTCATGAATGGGTTTAAGGCTTTCATTCCACTGTGGGAAAATTCCTAAGTCTACAGAGGTACAAAAATAAGTTTTGAAACGAGGGTGAACTCATGAAACTAATTTGGGATTTGGTTCAAAACTCTCTCAGAATGAGACTTCTGGAGTCTGAGTAGGCTTTGGATCAACACCACCACGGAAGTGTTCCTCCAGAATAATCCGAGGACCTGAGCCTTAGGCATCCTCTTACCATCACTTTGGTGTTTGCTTATTTGAATTTTTGTCAGCTATCATGTTCCCTCACTGAAAGCTGAGCACTGTAACAGCCAATAATTAAAAGTGAATATTGAAGAGAATTTCAGCATTATCTGCACCATGATACAATCTGAACACATGCAAAAGACATTAAAAGATGAATGAAGAGAGTGAATGGGCTGATTTATCCTGGACTGTTTCTCACGGTGTGAAGTCTGCCTTTCACAGCCTGATGAAGTGCAGAGACAGTTACTGGATTTGCTACCAGGAAGGGCACACATTCATTTCCCTTCCTGCAAATGTATTTAGAGCTGAAATTGAGCATAGGAAAAGTTAGAGCCAAAAAAGCAACTACTGAAAATGCAAACTATGGTTTATTTTGGCAAGTTGGTGTTAAAAAGAATAAGTTGAGGGTTGTAGAAATCGGCCTAGAAATTTTACAGAAGGATTTCTCCCTGTGTGTGTGTTTGCTTCCAACTGCTTGTCTTTTCCTCCTTTTTTCTGCCCTGCATTTCTTGCAGCTTTCCACAGTTAGACACTGCTTCCTATGGAAATGTCTTAAATACTGTACCAATTGTGAACATACCCAACTCCTAACCTTAGACAAAAAGAGAGTTGGATGCAAAGTGAAACTGAATTTCCTTCCCATCCCACTGCTGTAGCAGTAGCATAAAGCACCTCATCTTTGTCCAGATAGTGAAGAAGGGCAGAAAGATGGATTTAAAATGGATGCTGCTCTGCTGGATGATGTAGATATATTAGCACTTCTGCATCTCTGTCAGTGACTCTCAAAGCCTCCTTCAGATGTAATCAGCCTCTTCACCTTGCTCAGTGTATGAATAAGGAAACTGAGGAACTGTGACTAATGTGGTTGGGAACAGCACATCACTACACAGCTTGGAGATGAAGTCACGTCTTCTAAATCCTGTTCAGTGCCCTACTTAAATCTGGTCTTCTTCATTCATTTTGTCCTCCTTCCTTCCCCCAGATTTTCACGAGTCTTCTGGCTTTTGTAAATATGCTATAAAGTGAATCAGAGGGCACAGGGGTGTATAGGGGTGGGGAGTTTTCAGGGGAGCTCCCTGTGGGTCCAGCCTGTCAGCATGATAGCACCCACCCATGTGCATCTTGCCTGTGGATGGGGAACACCTTTCTGCTGGCATTGCAGGAAACAAAGGTGGTGCTATCATGCTGGAGAGGATGTAGCCCCATTCCTGACCTCCCTGCACCCTCCATGCTGTAAGAATTCATCATCACTCTCCTGTCAGTTATATTATCTCCTGCATGCAGCCGTGCAAACATGCAGCACAATGCGTACAAATATCTGGTCACAAAAAAGGCTCAGCAACAGCTCTGACCAAATAAAATCCCCCAAAAAGACAGTGAGTTTGGATAGTGTCCTTTTAAATCTCCTTTGAAGGTTTCAATGTTTTCCCCCGTTTTATGTAAATCTGTTCTACCTACACCACCCAAATTCCAGGAAGTCTTAGAACAGTAAATACCCCTGCAGCACAAACAAAAATCGTGCTTCAGAAAAATTGTTCAGCTTCTCAAAGCCATGGTCTTGCCCTTTAAAATGAAGGACATGCTTCTGAAAAGCTCTCCTTCTTCTCCAGACTTTTGTTTTCAGCATGTTTGCAGCTGTACCACCTTTGCCAGTGATGGTATCATAGCTTCTCAAGTTCAGCAAGGACACTCAGCCCAGGAAGACAGTAAAGTGATGTCTTAAATCTTCAGAAAGTGTTTTGCCGTTGAGTTGATATGAAAGCAACATCTACAGAAGGCAATATGAAGCAATTTGCTATAAGTTATCCAGTCTATTGGCTAGGACCAATAAAATCACTGCTCCTTCTTGCCAAAGGAAGCCAGACTTGTACAGTCAAGCTGTTTGTATGTGCATGTCTGGGCCCATCTATCAGTCAGTCTGTCAAGGGTTCCTCCTCTGAGCTTTGAACCCACTGGGTAATTTAACCTGTCGTTGATGGGGTGGAAGAAGTCCCAAAGCCACTGTGTTCCTATAAATTTCATGAAAACAGGCAGCCATGCAGAGCAGAGGGTTCTCATTAGTGTTCATAAGCCCATCTTTTATTAGACATCAATGAACTCATGGGGGCAGGGACACTGGAAGAGGGTTTACACATTCGGCTGCCCATGAAGCAACTTGTTTCAGTGTGTGAGCTCTGATACCCTGTCAAGAGGCCTCCTGTAGTAACAGATTCTTGGTTTTAACAGGATGTCAGACAGATTTCTTAGCTCCTTTCTGCTGATTTCAACAATGCTTCACACGGCGGAAAAGTCAGCTTGCTGGTTGCATTTCCCTTCCCTCCTCAGCCAAAGCCACTGGGGAGAGTTTCTGCACAATGTTTAACAAGTAGCATAACATCAGAGGTGGCTGCTTTTCAGTGAGGAGTACCTGAAGGAAACAAGAAAACAGTACAGTCTTTTGAAATTTTTCTGTCTAGCATCATAAAAAAGTAATACTCAAAAATAAACAGGTATCTGTTACTCAATCATGTCTTCAGGTTATCCAAAACAGACTTCAGGATTAAGAAATGTGTATGAACAAATCTTAATTTCATTTAACATTGTTCAGACTGACTCAATTCCTCTTCCAAACCCTTTTGCATTAGTAGTTTTGATTTCTTCTTCCTTTGTTCTGTGGAATAAAGAAATCTGAGCTGTTGCTCAAAGCATCTAGGTTTAAAACAGGAAAACACTCTGAAGCAGACCTCAAAAGTTCTACATATGTGATAGTGCATGTAGCAACAGGAGGGATGGCTCTTCAGCTTTAGTTCTGAAATCCCTGTGCTTTCCTGGGTTGATGTCAAATCTCTGGCCATTACCCAAGCAAATTTGTGGACAGAGGTATGTGGGTGGGACTGTTCACAGTATACAGTGTAATGTACTACAGACAAACTGAGTCTTTATCTCTAACAAAGACTTTTGAAGTAGATTTGATATAACTTGGCTAAAAAGTACAAGGAATAAATGGCATTAAAAATATATACATACATACATACATATATATGTATGTATATAAATAAATAAATAATATATATATATAAACAAAACTTTTTTTGCAAGAACATCATTGAATGACAACTGGAATGTACCCCCAGCTGGTATCAGTCATATGGAAACCTATGTTTCAAAGAAAGACAACTGGAAATTAATGTCATGTCAGAGCTACTGCTTTTCATAAGCACCAGAAAATTCTCCATCTTGTTATTTCTGTAGATCAAAAATTTTTTACGTGTGTACTTACATTATTTGTTCTCATTGTTGCATTCTGGATAAAGGAAAAGTCAGCTTAATTCCTCCTTTCAAAGAAAACCACACTAATTTGAATATGTGGATTGCATATAACTAGGTACTCTGTGGGATGTGTGTGCACATGCTTTGTTCAGGTCCTAAGCCCTTTTAGATTTTTTAAAATTCAGTGGCAGTTTTACAGAAAAATTATTGGGTTTATTTTCAATTTGTCAAAGTATTGGATTTTTTTTCTTAGACTTCATTTCTATATTCTTTTTTGCTGGAAGTACAAAATCTTATTTTCTTTCTTTCTTACCTTCTTTATTTCTTTTGGTTTTGGCTTTCTTCCTTTCTTTCCTTCTTTCACCTGCCTGCCTGCCTGCCTTCCTCTTAGGTAATATCACCATAATTTCTAGAAGCTATAACAAGCAGGCAAAAGAATAGGATCAGCCTTTCTTCTTTTTAAATCGTGGTGACTAAGCAGTAACTCCACATAAGTTCTTAAAAGTCAGTTTGATTTACTGTGGGGTACATTAGAGCAGGCTCTGGTATACATTATCCTGCCAGAGAAGTTGTTTATATGTATGAAAGACCAATAGGATGAAGCTGAAAAAAAGGCTGGTTTCTGTCCCTCCTGAATGAATGGAAACAGAAAACAGGAGAAGAGAAGTGACAGGGAGGAGGAGACAATTCCACCAGGAGGGCATTTCTGCTTGCAAGGATTCTGTACAGTGCTCTCTCCTGACATGGACCACCCTCTGTATAGCTGGATGTGTGCCAAGTGAGGAACCAGACCTGAGAGAGCAGCTTGGCAGCAGCAGGTTTGCCAACCTGGTCTTATGCAGAAGCTGAAATTTATTTTCTGAAGGTAGGCCCCTTTCTGTGACCATTACCCACCCCACCCCTTACAATGTAATTTTTTGGCCCTAATAATGTTGTTTTCCTCATGTGGAACAGCAAGCTAGGAATCATGTGAGGAATGCCTGTCTCAAGTATCTCTAGTATCTCCTGACTTCCTGAAGAAGCAAGTCAAGAGGACAACAGAGGTTAGCAGCGTTATCTAAGCCTTTTGATTCCTTTTAGCTTAGCCTCTCTGTGGGCAGAATGACCTGGGAACAATGTCCCAGCCAGGCAGGATCAGATTTTTTTCACATTGCCTTTGCAATGTGGCAGCACAGCCAGCACGGGGGGAAATCACCTCTTCACTCAGCTGATGTTAAAACAATAATATTACTTGTCTCATTCTCTGATATGCCACAAGGGTAATGTCCACCACTGTCACTGTCCACCACCATTAATCTCCACCACTGTGAGATGTTCTGTGGTAAAGGGGCAGAACCAAAAATGCATTGGGTCCATACAGCAGATGAAGTCCCTATGCCATCCAGTACATGGCAGAGCTCTCTGAAAAAACAGAGGGAGAGGAAGAAAAGAGCTTGGGGCCTTGGGAAAGTTTTGTAGACCTCATTTACACACTTCATGCAAGTTCTTCTTCCCAGTTCCCAGTCAAACAGTGAGTCTTTGAACACACTACTGAGCCAGGAAACCAGGAGCAGCACCACAGCAACCACATTCCCTCAGGCCATGCTTGGCCATACCTGTTCTGATATTGGATTGAGCACATCATTTCTTTTAGTGGGAATATTTATTTCCCAAGCCTAAATTATTCTTAGTGATTTTGAGACTAGATTTTTAATGGTCAGGCTTAAGTATGGTCTTAAGCCTCCAATAAATTTTATTCATATTGCCTGAACAACTTATAATAGTTCTTATTTTTCACTCCTGGCAGTAGTCCTGCAGAAGTAGTTTGTTCTCCAATTCAGGTGCTGAAGTCCTGGTTTGCAGCCCCAGACCCTACAATCTCCTCCATGGTGACCCATAATTGTTACCCTCACAGCTGAAGGTTGTATTCATTTCCAGGTCTCTTGCTTTATTAAGATGAAGCTCAGCTGGGACTTCGAAAAAATTCTTTTATTCCCTTGGCTTTTGTTGCAGACTTACTTGTAAGGTCTGGAATCAGTGAACACTTTGAATCTGGGATGGGCAGCATTCCTTGATTTCAATAGCTTTTTGTCTTCTGTTGATGTAAGCAATGAGTTTTAGACAGCTAAAAAGTTTCTGGAGTGATCTCTCCTAGCGAAAATCTTTGCTTCCTTATTTTAGTATGTAAAATGCATAGTTGTCTTCCTCCTCCAAATTGTTCAATTTCTATAATCCACTAGAAAAATGTTCCATCTGTGTGGGCTGAGGATTTGTCTCTCTTGCCAGGATCAGGCTTTCATTTTAATATTCTTTTTAATTTTTCTCATGGCCAAGGATGGAAAACATACCTGAAGGTGTCACCTGACACCCAGTACAGATCATGTTAACACTACTGTGACTATCAGTGAGCCTGCAAAGTTTTACAGAATATCTGGGTGCACACATGCCTGTTGGAGTTGAAAGGACAATCCTGGGAAATTTTGATCTTGTTATTGATAAAATGCAATAAACTATTATTACTGAAGTGGAACCCTCAGCTGTCAGAGAAGTTGCTAGTACAGAGCTTGCTAAGGATTAATATCTATGTGTGTGTGTGAGTGTGTATCATGGTGAATAATAATAACCACTTTAGTCAGGTGTTCTTTTCAATACCTTCCTTTATGTCAGCTGTAGGTTTTAATATTTTTTTCCCTTCAGGGGATATTTAAATATGTTAGCTAAAAAGAAGTAAAGCAAATGCAAAACCAAATATTACTTGAAAACGGCATTCATTCCCAATGGGTTGCTGTGCATGGAATTTATCCAGCTTTTCTGTGTGTCTTCAATTATTATTATTTTGTAGAATTTAAACAGGGACATTCGCTCCAAGAAAAATAATATCAAAGATGATCCTCTGGCTCTGCTGTTCATAAGAAATGTCTTTATCCTCATTTCCTCCGAGGGGAAAATAAGGGTGTGAGAGCCACTGAGTTTGGATTAATCTGGATCCATAGACTGAATACTTTCTCCCTCCATTCTCCAATGCTCATTTCCCCTCTTCTCTTCCCACACACTCATCTACTGCAATACATTACAAAAACCCATTGAAAGTGTGACTCTGGGCTTCAAGCCACACTCATCCCTGAACTCAGCTTAATCATGCTGAGGGAACATCATCAAGATTGTGTATTTCCATTCTCTGGAGGTTAACCTCCCTTTACACCCCCAACACCAATTTATTTTTGTTTTAAACAAAACAGCTACCACATAACAGTTTTTCAACAGTGTAAATTCCAGTTTTGACTCTGTAGTTCATCAGAAGTTGTGTGCCAGATCTGAAAATGTCAACTGGACACAAAACAAAAACCAATTGGCAAAACAGAGAGTGCTGGTTCACATATGATTGCTGACTAGAGGGTTAGCACATGCCCCAAGGAGCCATCTGGTGAATGCTCTACAAGAAGAATGTTTGTTTCACCCTCTCCCCAAACAAATTTTACTCTTTCAAGTATGGGAGTTAATTAGTCTAAGAGAGAGGCATTAGTCAATGAAACAGCTTTCTGAAGAAATTGTCATTGTTCAAGACTTTTAAAAACTGGCTGGACAATGAACTGCTTGAATATAGGGATTCATTTTGCTCCATCCAGGGAGCAGAGTGAGCATGTGGGATAGAAGAATTAATAAGTCTTGTCTGTTGCTAATTGCTGTAATTCTGAGAAAGAAAATGGAGTGAGAGCATTGCAGCAAGAGAGCCAAGAGAACACAGGACAGGAGGGGTTAACACTCGTCATTCTTAATCAGACACAGTCTTGTGACAGAGGACTGCGCAGGGTACCAACACTCACAGCTCACCCAAATCCATTTTCCCCACTGGCACCATCTCTTTATGATTTCTTGTGTTAATTAGCTGGCCTGCTCCGTTCCACGGCGGAGCCGAGCGTGCAGTGATCGCCACCTGAGGGAGAGGGGACGCCGTGCCCAGAGCCGGCAACTTCGCTGCTCTGCGCAAGGGTGGCTTTCAACGAGGCAGTTTTCCACTCATCCCCAGGGGAGCAGGGTCTGTAGAGCTGGAAAATCCCCTCTGATTTCCTAAGACTGCTTCCGGGGCTTGCTGGTCTCCACTGGAGCCTGGAGAGCTGCAGGCCAGTCTCGGAATTTGCCCCTGCAACCACCTGGGCCCTGCTTCCCCAGAGATCGGCTTCAGACTGATGTGTTACAGGCCTGGAGGAGCCTGGATTNAAACTGAGTCCTATCCTTAGGAGGGAGGATGTGTCAGCTTAGTACAGGAATAAGTGTGGCTCAAGGGAAGGAGTGTCCCAGCCAGAGGATTGAAGGTTGTTATACAAATTAATGTGGTAATTACAGTATCATCTGGAGAAAGCAACTGTGACTGTGTCCCTGTTCTGCTAAGTACTGTAAGCACTGTAATAGAAGAGAAGTCCTGGCATGGTTATAATCTCTGCAGACAACTCAAAAGGAAAAAGAAAAAAAAAAAAAAAGTCCTTTAATACTGTATCATAGATAAGAAGCCAAAGCCCAGAGAAATTTTAAAGGTATTATCATCACGAAGTCACCATCACCTCTGGTGTAATTTTGGCTATACTATGTCACTATGTCGAAGACTAAATTTAAATTGAAATTCTTGACAGGGGAAAGGGACAGCCACAACTGCTAGGAGTCAAAGCCATTTTCATTTAGAAATGAAAATTTCTGCCAAATTACTATTTCTTTAAAGTTTCCTAATAATGACTGAAAAGGATAATAAAAAGCTCTTCCTTCTTCATTCATCCTTTGTTTTGGAGAAAAGGGACCTTGTCTTGAATTCCAGAAGAATGAATAGAGAGAGAGGATTCTTTCTAAATACAAACACAAATCCTAATAGAAAAAAAAAAAAATCAGGACCAAGAACAGACATCCAAAATCATATTTTTTGGTTAATGAAATATGTCTTGGTTCAGTCCAAATGTGACTCTCCAAAACCTCTGTCTAAGAATAATTTGCAGAAGGTCACATAAAGAGGCTTTAGCAGAGTAGTCTTGTTAAAACTCTATTTTAATAAAGGAAATAATGTTAATAAAATATCAAATGAGCAGTCATAAATATGTGTTAGCAATAAGACAAAAAGTATAAGTATGTGAGAAAGGGGAAGATCAAAAGCAACTTCTGCCCATGCCAAAACAACCCCATTACAAACAAAAAGGACATTAGGCAGAGATTATTAAAAACTAGTCCATTGTTCAGTAATAGCAAACATTTCACACCTCACAAGGCAGAAGCAATAAATCCCATTGATTCCTCTGAGACAATTCACAATTAAATACTGATTTGCAAATAAATAAATAAATAAATAAAGGCAGAATTCATTGTGGCACCTTGCACCGCCAAATCAAAGCAATTGGAGTGGAATTGAGAATAATTACCAGATGTGTTGCTTTGTGCTCAAAACGGCATCCATTATTTACAACTACCAGTGATGTTCCTTATTTATTCCTCCTGCTGGTCTAATGACTATTGCCATTCAGCATTCTTTTATTTAATCATCAACATCCAAAAAAAGAAGTATCTTTTTTCTCTCTCTTTTTTTTTTCCCTTTTGGCAGCAGCAGGAAGGGAGAATTTTTCTAAGCCCCAACAATAGCAAATTGCTCTGGAGGAATGCATCATATTTTCAGATTGGCCTGTAATATAATTATGTGCATTGCCTTCAATTTATTGGACTTTTACAGATGTGCAATCCAAATGGATGTTTCTTTAACTCCTGGAGTAATGAATATTTGTTTTCTCCTTGCCTATTTCTCATCTTTTCTATGGAGGTTATTTCTGGATGGAAATTGACTGGTGGTCATAAGCATTAAGAGAGTCTGAAGCTCCCCCAGGGAACCCAGTGCAGTCATAAAGTTGTAGTACATGTAGCCATGCACACACAGAAAGAAAAGTGTTCGCAGGTGAAGAGGCTCCAGGGACATGGATTTTCTTTTTTCTTTATTCTTCTGTTTGTTTCAAACCCATTTACAGGCAGGGTGCTTGCCAGGCTCATTCTAGGTAAGGACAAAGGGAAAATATTCCTTGAGGAATGAAGAATTGATAGGTAGATATTAGCAGGTAATTAAATAATCCGGCCCTCCATATGCTATGTCCATAATTGGCCATTTCGTGAGTATCCCCACACTTTTCTAGGATGTACTTGCATGAATATGTTTATTGATATAGAGAAGGGTTTTTTAAGGAATAGGTGAAGATGTACTGAATTGTCTCAGCTGCAGGCTGTACTAGAAAACATCCCTCTTCCATAGTCATCTCATCATTTCCAGAGGTAAAACTTTTGGGACTCCTCTTTTCTCTCCACAATTTACAGATTGAACATTATTTCTTTTATTTTTCCTCTCATTTTGGCTGTTCAGAATAGATCCTAGTGATTATATAGGTGTTGCCATACTTTCACACCCTTATACACATTTCAAGAAGTTCACATTTTAAATGAGGAGTTTTTATCACAGTGAGTCATCTCCAGGGAGCTCCCCAGGAGAACAAAGTCCTGGTAGGCCTGGCTTTGCAGGGACAGTGAATGGACACGCACCAGGAAAACTTTTTTTCCTCCATTTCAAATGAAATCTGGCAGGTTCTCTCCACTCCAGTCACTGAACTTCCACTATAAGGCAAGTATGACCACAACACCCCTGCAAAAGTGTCCACTCTGTATCACAGTAAAAGGATTAGACTAAACTGGAAGCCACAAAATACTGGGGAAAGACACTAGGTAGCAAAAAATAATGGTACTTCTGCCCCTTGCAGTTTTCTTCCAGGAATATTAAAAGTGAAAAGAGTATGAAATTTTGTAGGGATTACAGAAGGCATCACAGAAAAGCTGATATTTGAGCAGCATTTCCATGTCCTTGCTAGTGTCCAAATTTTTCACAACAGGATCTCTGAAGAACCAAGGTGCAGACAACAGGATCTGTGCCCTTTGGTGGTGTGTTACATGTATGAAAGGTTACAGAAGCTGGGCAGTCACTGTCTAAGGAATGTACAGCAAATTTCAGTGTACACACACCCACACACACACAGAGATTCCTGAATGGCTCAAAATCTCCTGTCAGTTGGGTACTCTCAGTGAAGACAGACATCACTGCTCCTCATTCTGTGCCTTTAATCTTCCGTTTTGCTCATTCTGCTCTTTAATCATCAGACGACTCCTGACAGTAATTGTGGATGTCCCTGGATAGCTCAGTAATAAATGTATCCTGAACAAACATGCCTGTCAGACTCTATTTAGCCCAGAGCATCAAGTTTATGACCTCATGAAAGAGAATCTTTCTTAAGTTCTCTAAACAACTCTCAAAGTTAATCTCTACTTGTTCTAGTCATTAACTACTTTTTGCCATTTCCCTTAGGAATTAGGGATAGCATCCTGAAAATTACAGGGGTTCCAAACTTTGGACCACAGATATAAACTCTGTGTCCAAGTCTTAATGACTGCATTGCATTCTGCCTCTTCAAATTTGCCTTTTAGGAAGATCAGTAGCAACAGAACAACATTGCAGGATATTGTTAATAGAAGTACACTTCTGCCCTCAAAAATTGCTCTTGCAGGAGCATGGAGGACAAGCTCTTTTTCTGTTTTCACCTTTGAGCATAGTACATCTGCTGTGAGAGTTTCACAGAGTAAAGAAGTGGAGTTGGAGAGGAGTTTCTTTCATTGTTAATTATTTGTGCTTCTGGTCTAGTGACCCAAACTATATTTAGCTCCCCATCAAAACCAAAACCTGAAAATTAAATGGACTGGAATGGAAAGGTGGTCTCTGTGTCACTCTCTGGATTCTGTTTCACAAGATGCAATCCTCCTCGATTTCCAAAACCAATTTTCTCCCATCATCTTATGAAACTAGAGGTCATCCTGTGAAATGTGATAGCTCACCAGTTTTTATAAAAGAATGTGCCCTTCCTCACAAAAGCAGGGTTCATTAAATCATGCAGCTGATCAGATTGCTGAAGCCTTGATTGGCCGGCAGCCAGGGTGAAGAAATCCATGGGGAAGAGGCACATGGCACCATCCAAATAGGCTGGACCTGAACTAGGGTATTTTAATCACACTGCTATGGAGAGGAAAGAGGAATCTCAAAGAAGGGCAGTACGGGAGCTTTATCGACTTTTAGGGTCAACAGGAGATGGGAAATAATCATCCAGCCACATCTGAGTTCCACAGTTAGCATTTATTCCCAGGCACCGCTTTACCTCTAATCAGAGTTAAAAAATAATTCAGAACCTACCCCTGCCCTTGTTGCACACCTTCTCTCCACAGTGTCCTTACAGAAGCTGGCAAAAAGCTGCTTGGAGCTGGTACCAGAAGGCAGCTGCTTCTGGAGCGGGGCGTAGCAACAATCAGCAACACTTCCTACAGGACAGAAAACCCAATAAGTTTTGAGAGCAGATCCCTGGTCTAAGACAAACTTCAGGCAAAATGATGGACTGGACTAGCAGATGGGACAAAAATCTTTGTGTTGCTGGGTAGAACAAGGAAAAGTGTGCAGGAACAAGTGAAATTAGGAAGGTATATCTTATGTTTGAAGTGGACATTGGGGTTACATGTCCCAAATGTCAGATGACTTAGAGTGAATGTTATCTTGAGTTATGGGGCTAATTTTTTCCACAGATATCACATGGAGTGAAAATGAACTGGATTTAAGCAACACTGTAATTTCTTTTTCAAGGTCTTCAAATAAAATTCAGAGCTATAACTGGTGACTCAAAGACTAGCCAGGTCTGAATAAAAAACCAAGAGTCTGTCTGTCTGGGATTTGCCCTTGCATGGAAAACCTGTACCTAAGAAAGTATAAAGAGAGCAAAAGAAGCTCCCCAGTATTCATCACAGCTGTCTGGGGCTCTGAGACAAAATATGCTGGGGATTTTCTTTTTATCAACCAACAAAAGGAGAGTTGGTAGAGCATCTTCAATTGAACCACACATTCCTCAGACTTGAGGGTTTTGCATAGTTCAAATGAGCAACCACTCTTCTGGCTTTAGCCCCAACACTAAGTTTTGTAGGGAAATTATTACATACACTATTAATGCTTTGGGGTTTTGCCTCTGCTAGAAGATATTTTCCATTGATTTTGTGAAAAATAGGTATATGCAGATCCTCTGTTCACTCTCAAACTTAAAATTTGAAAATATGGATACTGTTATTAGCTAAAATCTATAAACAATGAATGTGTTTTTTTACATCCATCCATTTTTACAAGTGGGAAACTGAGGCATAGAAAGACATAGCATTTAGACTAAGGTATAGGACTGAAAGACAAGAATCTCTGATGGCTGTAAGAGCTGCCAAAGGGTCCTCTTCAACTAAGTTGAAAACTGCAAATTCAGAGTAGCTGACCCTTCATTCATGGGAATCAGCACATCCCTACCCTAGGGTGAGGCGTTCAAAGGCCAAATGCCTTGCTCACCAACTGTTGTGTGAGAAGTTTTTCAGCTCTTTGGAGAATATTGATATTGATTGTGGAAAACAAGCGTTATTCTGGGGAGACAGACAAACACACATAAATAAAATGCATTTGAGTATAAAGAAAAAAGTTAGCATTATGCCATTGAACTATTGACAAGGCTGTCACAAATATCATCTTGTCTCAGTGTAAATAAACAAGCTTAGTGCTGTTATTTTAGAATAAAAGGCCAGAATAGGTTTTGTATTGACTTTCTAATACCCACTCAAGAGTTGGAAGAAGAAAATTAAAGATAATAAAGTAAAAGTGCAAACTATAAAAGTGGAGACAGCTGGTGCATAGTAAACTGTGAATCTGAGTCGTCTTCAGTTCAGGAAACCAATTGTGTAACTCAGTAAAGGTCAGCAGCAGAGATGAGTTGAGCTTGTCAGTGAATCCCCTTCTATATTTGGAAGGATGACGACTGCAGAGTGATACAGTCTTAGTTTGAACTGATTCAAAGACTGGAGCTTGTGTCCTACCCTTTGTGCATGCACTGGAGATCTGGGTGGTGTTCCTGGGCCCTGCCACGTTCATTTGAAGTTGACCTGCTCTTGGGTAGTTTATCCAATCCACTGGACAATAATGTAAATTGGTAATATCATCTTAACTCTGTTCAGTGACAGGGATATTTATAACTCCCTACAATAGAATCAGGTATGATCCCAAGCTCTCTGCATTTGCCTTTCTTATAAAAACATGCATTGATGCCACTTGGTATCTTTTCTGGAGCTCATCATTCTGTGTCTTCATTAATTCAGGCCTCTTTCTGGGTAAGTGTTGTTCCTAGAATAACCTCATCATCTTTATCAGGTTCTTCTTATAGCCTCTTTTATTTTCCAAACTTCTGTGATACTTTTGTGGACTTTCCCACTTCCCTTTCTCATCCTAAGTGAAAGAGGATAGAAGGATTTAAAAACATAGGAGAGGACTGTAAGGAGAAATCTGATCACCTAGTCCAGTAGCCCTCTCAGGAAGGATAACTATTTTGTCCTTTGGCTCATCTCAGCATGCTTTGGGCAAATTGAATGAGTTGTTAGACTTGCAGGCCCGAGATGCTCCCTTTAGGGATGGCAAATCATGTGTAGGAGGACACAATTTCCACTTGGCAAGTAAAGCATTGTTAAGTGAGTGAAGATAAAGGTGAATAATGATGATAGGAGGGGTAAAAAGAGATTGCATAAGGGGCTGACAAAACAATGAGAATTTTAAATGATGGTGAATTTGATGAAGATGACAATGTGAGAGAAAGAACTTCTTTATTTACAAAGGGCAGTTGAGGAAGATATTGACAACACTAATGATTGTAGGCTGCTGCTCTGCCACCTCTACATAAATATCCCTACATCCAAGCAATCAAGAAATCAACAAGGCTTTCCATGACCATGACTTCTACACATGATTTTGAATCAAATCAAAACATTCTCTAGATCTGAAGTATTTCAGACCTCAGGTTCTGCCTTGTGCAGCTCCTTGAGTTTTCAGTGATGTTACCTCATAACATCCAGGATATCAAACTCATACAATAAGAGGGTGCAAAGGGCCCATGAGTTGTTGAATACATGGAAAGCATTCATGCAATCATTTAGTATGAATTAGATTGGTTACTGTGGCCAAATAATGCCATTTAAATAGGTTTCTTTGACATTCCTTCCCAAATTCCTTCAAGTTGGAGAGTCAAATGTGAGGCAGGCAGGAGTTATATGTTTTGTTTTCTATTTCAAGAGAGAAAATTTGGATGGAAAATTCAGAAAATCCAGCTCTATATAGAAGCTGCAACTCCTTAGTCAGAAAAGAGATGGAGCTGCAATTGTGTGGATAAGCTCTGGTCTCCTGTACTGGGAGCATAAAGCAAAGGGCTGATGCAAGTAGTGACAACACTTCTAACTTTTGCACTTCTTCCTTGGAGGTTTGAAGGCAGCAGTAGCCTTTGACTCTTCTTCCTGGCCTCGCACACAGTGCTGAATTTCAGACAGTGACTCTTGTATCTGTCCTGCAGCCTATGGCTCAGCCAGAGGTATTTAATTGCCTTGAAAAGTCTCATAGCAAAGGAGAGGTTTCTCCATCCCTAGCTTCAGTGGTTAATTACCCTTGCTGGTTAATTATGCCTAATAATTCTCTTCAGTGACAACAAGGTGGCTATAGGATTTTTTCCCTACTGAATTTAGTTTCTTTGAGCCTCAGATTCACCTTTGTTAAAGTGGAAGTAATAAACAAAGAGACAGATCATCCCCCGAAATAGATTAACAGCACTGAGCACAAAAACACCTTTCCTACTTATTTCGTTTGGGGTTAGAGTCCTTTGAAAATCCTGCCAGTGCCACTCTGTACTTTTGGTGGACAGGATGCAAAAGTCCTGGACATGACATTGCCTGTGAAATGATGCAAGCCCACTGTCTCTGCAGCATTGTTCTTACAAGCATGTATCATATCAATAAAAGATTATCTGAGTTCAGGAAGGAAAAAATAAAATGAAGGAGAAAAGGATTTGGAATCATTCACAGCAGGTCATTTTGGTTGGACTGCAATCAACTTGCCAGGTTTGATAAGACAGGTATTTGAAAGAGTATTGATCTCAGCTCTTTTCTCTCTTTAATTTCATTTTTTGTATTTGTTTATACTTAACATTTAATAAGCTCCTTTTATCTTGCCTGCTGGTTACATGCAGCCTCTGTCTTGTGTATTTGTAGCTCCTTGAAAGTTTTGTAAAATTTCTTCAGCCTTTTGGGCCAGCATTCATTTTTGTGTGGCAGGTAAGGACTTAGCTCACCTTTTCCTCCCTCTCTTCAGTTTGTGTTGGGATGATTAATTAAACTCCAGTTTAATTCAGAAGACCAATGCAATTTCCTCACTGCATTTTCACTCTGAAAGATTTTTGCAATGGGAATCCTGCCCTGGTACTATGGTTTCTCTGCCTGGGCTCAGCACCATCATTTGCCTTCCGGTAGCAATTCCAGGTGCTCTCTGCAAGTGGTTTGTGTCCCAAGCAATGAATTTACACCTGATAAGGTGCAGTAGTTCTTGATCTGCAGATTCTGCCAGTCTGTGCAGAGAAGATGAGAGGGGAAACAAAGGCATAGAGGTGAAAATGACTTTTCCAAGGTCATACTGCTGACCGTGTCAGAGCCTGCCTAGACCCCAGTGCTTTCAGTCACTCTCTGGTGAATTATCTCCAGCACCAGAAAACCTCTCCAGGGTGATTTAAAAGGGCGTGATTTTAACCAAGCTCAAGGCCCAGCAGTCTAATGAATCTTCTCCCAACGACTGGTATGCACATAATTCATCTCGTTTTTCAGGCTTTTGTGACTAATACAAGAGCTGCTCACCCTAACCTCCCTGTATGATTCATCGGTGTTTTGTATGGCTTTTGTTACTCAAATTGTAACTCTCAAGTGCAAGGGGTAAAAACAAAATTAAAGAGTGATATCTGACAGCAGATGGAGATTTGATAATATGAAGAGTAGTTTTTTACTGGATCTTGTTCCAAGTTGTAGCAGTGTTGGAGATGGTTAGACTTGGGCCAAAAATAACAAAAACATTGAAATAAGAATTCAGAGCTGAACTTTTTTTTTTTTCCTAGGTTTATGTCCAATATTTCAGATATTGTGCTAGAATAGATTCAGAAAATCATATAATTAGTTTAGGTAAAAAAAAAAAAATTAAATAATTGAGTCCTATTGTTAGCCCAGCGCTGCCAATTACCCCATTAAACCACTTTCCTGAGCACCACATCTACACATTTTAAATACGTCCAGGCATGGTGACTCCAGAACTTTCCTGAGGTTTCTTAGGAAGGCATGCCTGACAATCTTTTACATGAAAAAATTCTTCCTGATGTCCAAATGAACCCAGCTTTGATTCTCTCAGCTCCGTTGCCCTCCTCTTCACACTTTCCAGTACCCCAAATAAGAAGAGGAGACAGACTGTTCAATTCCAGTGTGAATTAAACCTTGTTTCATTTGCAGATTTGGGGTCTGTTCACAATAAGGGACTACAGGTCAGATAGAAACAAGGTAGTCCAAAGGGAAGACTGACTTAGACCTGTACCTCCTTCTCAACCTGATTTTTGTTTTTTCATCATATCCAATCCTTGAATGTGTTTAAAGTTTCCCTTTCACCTTCCTCTCTTAGCCAAATAAGATCTTTTTTGTTTATTTCATCAGCTTGATAGGATGATTAAAACTTAAAATGTATGAGGAATGTATTCTACTTAAAGTACTGGGTTTTTTCTTTAGACCCTGCTTTCATACAGTGTTGGCTTAAAGGAGTGTAATGGCACCTGCTGGGTTTTAAATGCTTCCTTTTGTTAAAGAGATGCCCATGAACACAGCTTTTTTTTTTTTTCAGTGTTACTTATATTGCTATTATTATTATTGTTATAATTATTATTAAGCAAAGAAGGTCAGTGTGGTTTTGAATCAACTGTTTCCCTCTACAAGAAAGTCAAACTCTGATCAGGCTGAAAGTTGAAATGTAGGAAAACAAAACTTAAACACTCTGTGACTCTTTTTACTGAGTACAAAGCTGTCCATTCCAAATAAGAACATTGAGCTCAGCTTTGCTATCCTCCACCAGCTGCCCTTTCCAATAACGACTCCATGACTGGTAGTTAGCAGAAGGAATTTTATTTAGGACTCATGTTTTGATAAGATTTAAGACTATTTTAAAAAAACCCAAATTTCCCAAATGACAGGCTAAGTAGGTGGTTAACCAGCTCCAAAGCACAGATCTAAAGCAAAACACATTTTCAGAGAAACTGCACAACGTAAGCCCTTGGGGGACAGGCTCAAGTAAAACGAAATGGGGTTTGCAAATTCATTGAAATTAGGTGAAGCATTCGAGAGCCATCACCATTTAAAGATATTGATGAGCCCTTGTCTGTACGTGCAAGTCCATAGCATTAATCATTCACACAGACAGGAACGGACTGTAGCCTTCAAACAAGATTTGCTGAGGGCTGTTGGGCAGTTTGGAAGATGTGTTGTTGCAGCTGGTGCTGGGTGTATTGGGGTAAAGGTGCAGGTGTGGCTCTCCCTACACCCTATTACAGCAGTGCATCTCTCTCATCCTTCAGGCAAGCCTTTTTGCAGCTGACACTGGCCAGCTCCTGGGACTTCAGTCAGTCCTAGCACCTTACTGTGCCAGGGCTGAGGTTAAAATGCCAGTCTGAATCCAATCTCTCCAGAGCAAGTCATGCCCCTCTACTTCCTGCCCATGCCTCAGTTTCCTAAACTAAGCAAAGTACAGGAGATATGTATTGATCTGTCTTGTAGAGTCAACACACAAGAGAGGAAAAAGAAACATTTGCAGGATAAAATTAATAGAAAGTTCCATTGGATTTCATTTAGTATTGGATTTGTGGGAAGTCCAGACCAGTTGTTATGTTTCGAGTTTTCAACCCCAGCATGAAATTCTTGGTTCCTTCCTCTCCCATCATTAAGGTCTGATCCTGACATCCTTTACTAGCAAGAGTAAACACTGCCCTTTGAAACTGTCACGATGATTGACACGTAAAAACTCCACATTACATAGGGTATTAGGAGTGAATAAAGATTTCAGGCTCAGCTTTAAAAAGGCTGCAGTAAAGACGGCTCAGTGGGAGGTGTCTGCTCCCATCCCTCAAGCCCTTACTGCCCCAGAGTGCAGGTCTGCATGCTCAGCACTGGTGTCCTTCAGATAAACTGTTGACCAGAGCTCCCTTGTCCTACCTGTCTCTAGTGGCTGCTGCTCAAAAAGAGCTTAAAAATATTCCAGTGTGTCATTCCCAGAAGAGATGTGACCTCAATGTCTTGGCCAAAGCTCCCCTCTTGCTGTAATGTAAGGCCCAGATGTGAGCTGAGCATTTGACTCCAGGGTTTAACTGTGCAGGAGCAGATCGTTTCCTGGGTTGGCTCTGCAGAAATAACCCTCCTGCCCACCACCACTGTCACCAAACACCACTCCATGCAGTGTCTGAGTGGTGATCCACAGCATGAAGCTCACTCTCAAAGCCAGAGTCTCTCTGACACCCATTTCAGGATCCTCTGCACTGCATCAGCATTGGGATATTGCCTGACTACAAGGTCTGGACTTTCCCCTATGCACAATAATAAAAAGTATGATGAGGGTGTCTACCAGGTAACTCAGCATTGGCCTAAATCCTAATCCTTACCTCTGTGACTTCTGTGTACTGCATTTGTTCCATCCTGTACTGCTCACTGTTTCACTCACATAGCTCTTCCTCAGCATGGCTGAGCCCTGGAGCAGAAAACAAAGATAAGGGAGATCTGATGCTCAGTTCTTCCCTTCACCACACAGTGCTGATATAGCCTATGAGTACTGGAGACAGACTATTAAATTTACACCTTTAAAGTCCTGCTTTGGTGCAGCACCTCTCTAGTACCGCTAAAATGCAGGAGGGCATCTTAAAGGGAGTCACCAATCCCCCCATTTTTTCCCAGACTCTAAGATCCCCTCCCTTCTCCTCCTCCCTCAGTCAAGAGGAAGGGTGTCTGTCCCCAGAACTGCAGCAGTTGGCTGTTCATTCACAGATTAACTGCTCCAGCTCTCTGCCTTATTACTATTCATATTCGTTTCCCCATCCCAGCAGGCAATAATCCAGTAAAAGATGTCAGCTGGCTAGCAGAATCATCTGGGAAAAGTTGGGAGACCCCTAACAGACTTCCCCTTCCCATTGCCAGCCCCCTGCTAGTAATTCAAATAGTCCCCAAAGCATTGGGGGTTTATTTTAGCTTCCTTTCTCTTTGTCTGTTTTCTTAGTTTTGTTGCTGGTTTGCATTTTTTGGTTTTATTTTTCTTTTTTTTCCTCCTGGACCCAGCTGCATCTCTGCAAATTCGATCTCCAAAATGGAAGCTTGGCTGAGCTGGAAGCTGTCAGCACCAATGGTTAGTAGCTGGCTGAGGCCACTTGCCAGGGAAGGGGGAAGATGAGTCCCTAGGCATCAAGGCAGCATGAAAAGAGACTACATCTAAATACTCCAGCACATGATATCTTTCCCATTACTTTGATTCAAATCTCCCTTAATCCTCAGCTGAGTTAATGCAGTTAGTAGGTTATGAGTGCCGCATGTGGATGCCACTGGATTTGAGTCTTTCACACAATTGGTTGATAAATAATTTAGTACCAGTTTCGCCTGGAACAGAACCTCAAAATAGCCAGGTTGCTTACAGCTCCTGCTTTCTCTCTTCCCACTTTTGTCCCCTTCACAAGCGCTAGGTGGGGGGGATTGTTTGTGCAGCACAGCCTGGCAGAAACTGCAATTTTACATGTCACAGCGTCCTCCTGTCCCTGCTCATCAGAATCCCTCTTAATTTATTTTCTAGAAGAGAGGGGAAGGGAAGACTGGGGTCAGACCAGAGAGTTACACACACAAAAAAGCAACTGAGCATTCCCACCTTCGAATCTGCAAACAGTAAGATTTTGCCCAGATTTCTGACACCAAACTCAGATTTTTCCTTTACATCTGGTACTTTCAAAGTAGTGGTGTATTAATTTATTTAAGATTCCTGAACCTCTTAAATTCTGTTTAAGGTCAACATAGCAAAAGTAGACAGAAAATAGTAAAAAAAAATGAAAGAATATATGAGTTTAGGAAAAAGTCCTGGATGAGCAAGGCCATAAGAATCCTACTGAAATGTCTGGGAAATCTAGGATGGACCAAATTCAAGTGTTTCAATTCTTCTTTGGACAGTAATAATATCCCTAATCACGTCCTAATCCTGTTTTATTTCTTGACACACTTCTTTATCTTCTTCCCTGCTACTGACCACGGTGCACCAGGCTATGCACTGTATCCCATGCTCCTTCTTCGTATCAGACACCACCCTCCTCACCCTCAAAGGTCTGAGCTTCACCCAGCAGATGTGGAGCAGGCTCTAAATCCCTGTTGCTCAGTATTGCTCCCAGTTTAACTGAGGTTCTTCTTGATCTGAATCATGGAGCATTTTCCCTCTCCTAACCCTATGAAGTACTGATAAAGACAGGATTTGACCTCACAGCTGTTTTTGTGAGATCCACTTGATTGATTTCTGTGGAAGCCATGGGGAGAACAGAAGAAACCATGGACAAAGTTTGCCATTAAATGTTCTCCTAAGGAGAGGCAAACCAGTTGCACATAGAAGCTGATGGGTGAAATATTTAATTTTTCTGTATTCAGGAGATGGTACTAGATGAAAAGTGCCCAGATTCTTGACTTTCTGGTGGCTGTTAAAGTAAATGTTGTGGGACCTCTGTCAACCAACACGGAACACTTTGTTTCACCAAAGTCTGAACCACAACTACTTTGATCCTCAGACAGGTATTTGGGGTGACAAACCAGTGCATTCTTGTTTACACACCCTCATACATCCCCAAAAGCAGTCTGGGGGCCACCCTCCCTGCCTCAGACACCAACTCTCTTCGCACTCTGCGTTTTGGCCAGTCTGCCTGCTCAGCCACAAGTAAACCTATTAGCCAGACTCCAGAGTGGTCATCCTCACACCAGAAGTTTTTTGAATTTCATAGCTGTTTGTGATCCCCCACCTCCCCAGCCCAGCCCCCATAAATGGTTTTCCAAACACCTCTTATAGAACTCTGCATCAGCATATGAATTTAGCAGGGTTCTGTCTGTGAGGTGTCAGTTATCAATACAAGGATTTAATTATATATCACAGCCAGCGAAGAAAAAAGAGCTGCTTGTGCCCTGCACTGCCCCAATGTTGCATTGTTGTGTGTCAGGGTTTTCACTTGCTCCTGCCTGCTTTTCCCCTGTTTTGCCTGTTTCCTGCTGCAGTTTCTTCCACCCGAGCAGTCGGGTGTTTTGCAGACGAGCTGCAGTTGAGTTGCCTGCCCATGCTCAATGAGGTGCAGCACTATTCCACAGAAAGAAGGACTGAGGCACAAAGACATTAAGGTCAGAAAGTTCATCCTCAGGTGCTTAAAGGCAGCAAACTTCTTCAGTATTTAGGGACCAGAGGGATGTTTGCCAGACAGAGGTGGTATCACTGCGTGTTTGCATGTCCCATCGGCTCCGATATGAGCAATGGTTGCTTAGCAACTTTGAGATGATGGCCAACTATTTTGATGTCTGAGTAAGGATTCAGACATTTCATTTCAGAGACCCACATTTGGAAACACTGATTTAGGTGAGGTGATGAAGGTCACATGCAGAGATGGTGGCTGAGCAGTAGGGGCAGAGCCAAGCTTGCTCCTCAATGCCCATTTCAATCAGGAGCAACTACTTGCTTCCTGTACAGAGATGTTTTGGACCTTTGGTGTTAGGAATCCCCCTTTCTGTCTTGGCATGGCTTGAGGTGGCTCCTGGGAATGGAGAATTTGTGGAAATGGGTGAGGTGAGGGTTTGGAATGACTATCCACCCTAAGTGCCTGCAAAGCTGGCCTCCCCACTGATGGCTGTGGTGACAAAGGGGTGCTGGGGCACTGAGCTGCTCAAGGGGGTCTCCAGCTTGACTCACAGACCCTTTTTGAGGGTCACACTTTTGCTCAGTCTGCAAAATGGGAATAGTGATGCTTCAGCCAGCTTTGCCAAGAGCTTTGAGAGGCTTGTTTCCCTCCTACAAATGCTACGCAAGATCTAAATAGCAGTGTTATTTCTAGTGTGTTATCCTGAGAGCGAGAGGCACAAACAAGATCCGCATTTGCTGATGGTGACTCACTGTGAGCCTTTGAGGGTTGTGTGGAAGGGCTTGCTCTGATGTTTTTGCTGCTCTGAGATAGATTATTGATTCTCTTTATCTGGTGTTCGTCTTACAAACCCAAGGTGATGAGCATCCTGTTAGTTTCAAGAGCACTGGTGCTATTTTTCTACTGCTTCAAGGGACACAGAATACGATCCAAGTACCCTCAGATGAGCAAAAAAAGCAGGTCAACCTGGTTCACATCAATTAAACTGCCAACTCCAAAAGAAGGCTGAAAAGTAAGATTGGATAGCAAAAGCAGACCTTGTCCAGTGTGAGGGTTGGGAATTTTCAATTAAATTGTATTTTGTTTGGCTTGGGTTAGCTTCCATTGTTACTAAGTTTGC
>WBNO01010981.1:28509-107651 GCA_013400575.1 Peucedramus taeniatus
GGGGGGGAGGGGCAAATCCAGAGAAAAATCTCAGAAAATTGTCAAAGTGTTGTATTTTGACATTGCTGCCAAAGGGAAAAAATGTGTTCTTTCCCATTATGATAGAATTTGTTATTTTAGAAATGTAATCTTATTCCCAGGTAATTAATACAAGAAAATGTGTGGAATTCTAACAGATTTGTATATACAGCTGTTAAGATACAAAAATAAGGATTTGGCTTTAACACAATAGGGATTTCAGTGTTCTTCTCAATCCATGGCAGAAAAAGGTCTCTCCAGCAGCAGCTGCAACATCAACATTCCTTTCTTTGCAGCAATCCCTCCAGCCAAAAAATGCTAGATGCAAAATTTACCACATCCTTCACAAAAAGCCTTTCTTGGCTCACTCCCTCACCCCACCTTCTGCCTTTCTTGAAAGCCATAAATATGAAGAGGCCAGCTGAAGTTAACTGCAAAATACCCACTTGCAAACAGGTGTAACAAAAGAGTGAGTCTGAAATGAGTGTTCTGCAGAAAAGAGAGGGAGAAAGGAGGTGGGGTGGGAGGCGGGAAGTGGGGAAAGGGGAAAAAAATAAAACCACTACATGATTGAAGGCCTTATAAATGTAAATGGTTTGACAGAAAGGGTTTAGCAGCCCTGGGTAGAAGATTGCACTTGCTGTTTCAAGGCCCTTATTTTCAAAATCGCAGCACTGGATCCCTTTCAAAGCTGGTCCCTGTGTTTGCTTTTTCAATCAGTGAATATCAGGTTGTGTGTGTGTGTTTTTTTTTTTTATTCTCTGCACTCATGTTCCAGGCTTAAATGAAACCTGAGAGAGAGAGAGAGAGAGAGAGAGAGAGAATACGAGCTGCGTTCTGGACCTTTGAAAGAGCTCATCCCTGCTGCCTTTATTGCTACTTATTTATGAATCTCCCATCTCCCCCTCCCAATCCCCCCTTCCTCACCAACCTCCACCTCTTGTTTTCCTGCAGCAAATCCCACCTTCCCTTTTGGATGTTTTTTACTTTTCTTTTTCCTCTACATTTATCTATATATTTTATACCCAGTAAGTCAATCAGTTTCAAATTATTGGTCCCTGAGACAGATGTTTGGTGAGTCATTTAGCTGCGCGAAGTTCTTTAGACGGCTTGCTCTTCCACCTCCTGTTCATTTAAAGCATCTTTTGAGGCTGATTTTTCCTTTTCAAAATGTCTTTAACTGCCGAACGTTTGCTCCCACCGGGCAGTCTAATGATGTTGGACACAATATGTGTGAACATCTCTTTAGAGGCCATCTCCCCTAGGCTACATTCTTGCCTATAAAATCATTGTTTATTTAGTCCTTAGGCCTAGGAACCATCTGCAGTCCCCATGGCTCCTGTTGTTTTTAAAGTCCTATTAAGTTTCTGCACTTCTCCTCAGAGCATTATTTTATTTCTAAATAACCACAGACAACTTCTTGTCAACGCGACTTCTGCCAGGCAAATTAGAGATGACAGTTTCATTCTTCTGACTGTGGTGAGCTCTCATCTGATGTTATTTAATGTGAAAAGCAACTGTTATATAGAGAGTGATTTAAAAACAATGAGGAAAAAATAATAATAGTAATAATAATAATTTTAAAGGAGAAGATGGAGAGGGTGGCCCAGAGACTACGGGTTAAGATGCTCAGACAGCGTTTGCCAGCCAGGAGAATATAAGGGATTGGAAGGCTCTATATAATGGTTATAACAAAAGAGAATCAATGAGAGCTGACTTGATGTCATTTTCAATCTTTCTTTTCCTGACTGGAACTGAAAACATTTTTGTTTGGTTTGGTAGGGTTTATTTTTGCTTTCCCTCCTTGCTGTCTTTTCCCACCTCACATTCCCTTCCTCTGCTGAGTAAGCACTCAAAGCCAAGGACAGTGGCTGAGTCCTGTCCTCCAAGGGGAGCCCATCCTTCTCAGCCACTCCTGGCCTCATCACCCAGGAGGTGTGAGCTGGCAGCAGAGACACCAAAATCCAACCCCTTTGTTGAGCAGCATCTCAAAAGAAGGATGCTCTTGGCATCAAGAGGCACCTCCCCCTTGCAAATCACTCTGTGTAGGACTTTCTCTCTATGTCTTAGTAGAGGTGCTTCGCTTAAACAGCTCTGGCTAAAAAGAAGGTGAAGTCCCTGCAACAATGTTAGTGTTAGGAGAGGGATGTCTGGGCAGCTGCCTCTGTTTTGCCACAGACTTCCTCTGCAGGCAAGTGAAGCAGTGTGACTCATGCCCACACTTCTAGAAATATTCTTCTCCCTAAAGCCAGATGGCATCAACCATTTTTTCTTCTGGGAAAGGTTCCTGGCTCGTGGTACACCCCAAACCATGCTCAGATATTGACTGTGAGTGCTGGCTGGTCAGGGCTGGCGGTGTGCCTGTCTACATCAGTAACAAAACAATAGGGAGAACAAAACCAAAACACCTGAGCCCAAGCTGCCTCCTTGGACAATGAGGTGACCATGGTGTTTTGACCTCCCTTGGCTTATGAACAACAAGCTGCTGGCTCTGGCATCATGCTGACTGCTGCTGATAAAAGTGTGATCAGGGAGAAAGCGAAAAATCAGTAAGAAAAAGAGGTAAACCTGTGTGATGTCTGCGAACCAGCCAACATCTTACTGCATCAGTTTTGCCACCTGCTGATCAGCTGTGATAGCTGGGCAGGAAGGCTGGATTCGGCTGTGTTCATAAGGCTCTTCAAGACACGCAGGGAAAGGGCTGTAAATGGAAATAGTTGGGAGGGGCTGCTGTGTTTTGTGAGAGCACCTCACTATAATAGTGCTGTGGCTCTGCAGTCAAACACTCAGACATCAGGGAAGGAGGTTAAGGTGGCTTCTATCATCTTAACACTGCCTCCTCCTGCATGTGCAGCATAAGGCTGTCAGCCTAACCCTCACTTTGTGGAAGTCGTGTAACTCCACTAAAGTTTTTAAAAGTCTGGAATTATATTGTGTTATATTAGCAAAGAAACAGCACATTACACTACTGAGAAAAGAGGCTGGCATCAATGGACCTATGCTGATTGACACCAGATGAAAAGCTGCCTTTTACAACAATCACAGATTAGTTTTCCCAATAGTATGATATTACTTCAAGTGAGTTTCTGCTCACTTGAGGTTTCTGCAAACCTTAGCTCTTGCCATGCTTCTGCAACTCATTTGTCTCCTTGAATGCTCACACAGGTTTTGCTCTGTCAGAGCAGTGTACACTATCCTTATCAACTTAGATGGTTTATCTTCTTACTATGGCTTGTATTCTAATCACCTGGGCACCTACCATCCAGTCTGAAATTTGCTTTTGAAACAGCAGGATAGTCTTATATACAGGTACAATTCGGGGAGATATGGCAATTCCATTACTGTGAAGTTCATTTACTGCATGCTTGGGTGGTCTATATACTTTAGTAAATTTTCACTGTTTATGCTGCAGCTGTGAATGATCTCCTGAGTGCTGTTTTGTTCCAAATAGGTTTTCATCCCATCCTCAGCACCAGCATGCTAGAGAGCCCTCCAGTCACGCATTAAGCAGTATGACCAGTTTCTCTCCAGTGAGCCTCTTCTGACATTTTCTTCTGAAGGGGACAAATTCAAATGCACAAGCACTTTTGTTTCATTTTATTTTTGAAGTCTGTCTCTATGTCTGCTCTTAGGGTGTACAATAGAGAAGGCAAGACGAGGAAGTGTCCCTAGTTCTACAACTGAAGAATGTCTGCAGTCTACAATGAACATATATTTTTTTTGTGAGTGCTGCTTCTACAAAACCCTTGAGAAACTTTTGCGCTGTTTCAGACCTGACTCTGTCATTCAGTGTCTCTTACTCCAGTGGGAAGCTGTTGTTCATATAGGTCTGGGTGAATATGCAGGATATTTGGAGAGGTGAAATGAATACAGGCTAAGGAGCGCAATAATGGGGCTCACCTCCAATGCTTCTCAGAAGAATTGGTGACTTTTGGCCCAAGGGATCAAGCTCACAAAAAGGTGGTCATTCCACAGGAAGAGATAATGGAATGGAGACAATCTGCATAATGAACAATCTGTCTCCACTCATTGTTCCTCTACCCCAAAAGTCTAGGAACCCTCTGCAGGAACAGAGAGGGCTCAGTAAACCTGAGGTGTGCTCACATTGAGTCCTTCCCTCAGCACGAGCTTTGTCAAATGGCCCTGACAAGCCTCTTAAGTTCTGCTTTAATTTTTGTATTGTGAAAGTTTATTACGGACTCAGCTAGTCACCTACAGCTCCTTTGAAAGCCAGCAGAGAGGAAAAGTTACTCCAGGTGGCAATTCATCTCCTTGAAAAGAAGACAGAGCAATTGACTTCTGGAGGAACGTGTTTTGCTCTGCAGAGCAGTTGGACACAAGTTGTGGATAGCAGATGAAAGGCTGAATCTCAGCTGTGGGCCCTTTTGTGGGACCTACAACCCGGAGAGTAGATCCCAGGTTCTACTTCAGGCAAGGTTTAAGATATAATCTTTAGAGAGGAAAGGGGTGCATTCTCATCCTGAAAAGGAGCTGGGGGGGGGATGAATTAGAATATCCCCATCTAAAAGAGCTGAGGTATGTTTGAGGATGGGGAGGAAACATTGTGGTGAGTAGCTGAGTCCATCTATCCCACTGCACAGTCAAAGGGTGGATATATGCTTCTCCAGACACCAGTGATGTCTCCCCATAGGAAATCCAGCTGTTCCTTTTATATGGGGAGAGGGGAGGAGACGAGAGAGGGAAAGAAGGGGGAAATGGGAAGTGAAGAAAATTACTTTGAGCCGTTACAATTGAACCCAGACAGTACTTGGATGTGACTGCAATTAAAATGGAAGGTCTTTTAGATGTAGGAAAGAAATCCTGGCTCTTAGAGTCCGTGGAGAATGCAGTATTCAGTAACCACAGAGGCAGGCATACATTATAAATACATCTGTAACTACTGAGATAGGTGTGAAAATGTAATTAACTGGAAACCTACTGAGTTTAAATGGACTTTTAGTTGTTTCAGATTTTTTTTTTTTCCTTCCTCTTTAGCCCTCCCTCCTCCCATTCTAAAGTTAAGTTTAGACTTGTGGGTCCTCTAACTCCCACTGGCACAGTGTAATTTAGCAAAGGTTGTTCCAGCCGAATTTGAAATTAATAATTTCAAATAGGCAAATCAATGATATTTAAAAGCTCCCTCCTGTGTGTTTGTACAATCTGCACAGGTATAAAAGCTAATCACATCTTGCTGGGGAAGAACATTTTTTATAGGTTTTAAGTAGAGCTTGGCAGTTTGGCAGGATCAAACACCATGTTTCTTCCTAAAGTGTGTGTGCACCTCTGTAATTTAATATTTCTCATTAACTTAGTGCTGGGAAAAGGTGTCAATGCCAACAGGGAGAAGCCAGGCAGCCCCCTGAGAGACCATTTATTTCGTGTCACCATGAGATCTGTGAATAGAAGGAAGAGGACATGGAAGTCATCATGCAGGATCAGAATCAGGAAGTTAAAAAATAAAGCTTCTGAGGGTATTGTTGTTTTGGACAGTGAAGGGCTAGGTTTGGTTCACCTAAAAGACATACAGAAAGATGCCAAAACACAGACTTCCTTCAAATATCTCTGCAAATGCCAGATTAGTTCAGCTCCAGCACTATTTGTTGTTCTTTGTCATGATCATAGCACTTTCAAATATCATATATTTCATGAAAAATATCAGAAAAAAATTGCAGACTCTACATTTTTCATAACAACATTTCTTTCTAACACCCGTAATTTACTTTTACTTCCACCTGGAAATAAGGTATTGTAAAACCACTCCCAGCATTTTCTCTGTTTAGTATAATTTTGAATGCTATTAATATTTGCAAATCAGAGAATCAGAGAATCAGAGAATCATAAAATGGTTTAGGTTGAAAGGGACCTAAAGGTCATGTAGTTATGAATACTACCCCCTTTCTAAGTCCTCAAAGACCTTCAGCTGCAATAATTTCTTGCAGCAAGGAGTTCCATAGGTCAACTCTAGAGAAGGCAAAATATATGCTATTTCTATGCCAACTCCAATGTATAATTTATTTTCTGGATTAGTATTTTGCCTGTGCTTCTACATGAAAAGATCCTATTCAGCCCAGTGCTCTCTCATATGGAGAAGAAAAGCCAGCTGGCTGTGCTGAAATACTCTTTCAAAAAGTTCCAAGAAGGAGGAAGAGTCTCACATTTGTATTCTCCTTGCAACATCTCTTAATAATTTAATTCCCATTAGAAGTGCCTGTGTTGTAGGGGGGAAAGATTTATAGAGAGATTTCACTCCAGGTTGGGTTTTTGTCTTTCTGTGTTTTCTTGGCATTTATCATGCATGTTTTAATTTGGATCTGAGTCTTGCTACCATCTGGTCATTATTGCAAAGAAATATTCATTTTCTCTGAGTGACATGGGCTTCATTCATCATGGAACTAGCTGATTGCCCCTCGGTTTTTTTTTTTTCCTATTACTTGGAATGAAGTCTGAAGATACTTAGCACCAGACACAGCAGTAGTCAATAAAGTTTGCAAAGTTAGTGGCAGCTGGTAACTGGGCATAGGAAAAATTAGAAGACACTTTTTAGGCTCTGATTCTTCCAGCCGTTTCCGTACGTCATGCATGGGAAGTGCAGCACTAGAGGCCAAGGCAACATTGCAAAGGATGGGAAGTGAACTGATGACTCCATTCCCCTTCTGCTATTGAACTGTGAAGTGCTGTCACCATCAGAGTGAAACTTGGAGGTTTTTGCTGTCACCTAAACATAGGGAAGACAAAAAGAAGACAATTTACCCCAGAGGAATGTTGCAACAGCTACGCTCTGTTTCTCTCACAAAAGGAAAATACTTCCAAGAGTGACAGCCTCAGAAGCAGTGCGAGTTCTTCATGAAAAGGTCTCAAAAGCCATAACTCAAGCTTTGAAGGGAAATTAGATATGATCATTTTTAGGCTCCTACCATGCAAGAGCCTTCCCTGGATGCCTGTCACTGCAGACAATGGGCACAGAAGCAGGGAGCAAACAGAGGGACTCAACTAGTTTTAGGGTTATTTTCCATGTGTAGTGACCCACAACTGCATGCATATGCATATGCTTTGCTTGTGACTATTCTTTTCCTTTGTACTTCCCACATCCTGTTGTGTAGATCCCTGGATTAATCTTTTTTTGGTTCCCTTTGCTGGCAAACACTCCTCTGTAGCAGTTACTGCGAAGAGGGAGACTGCATGTGTGATGGGGAGTAGTGTGCCTCAGTCTCTGCAGGCTGTGTAAGCCATCAGGGGGTTGGACAGACAGTCTGAAGGACTGACATCCTTCAGCATCATCATTTGTGTACCTCTCCAAATGGGGTATAGCTAAAAAAAGGCCAGCCAGGGGCAGATGACAACTTGGGATCAGTCAGGAGCAGAGACAGATGGCAACGTGCAACCAGTTGGAAGACAAGTTATTGCATGAGATTAGCTGGAAATGGATGGGAATTGCAAAATGGGACTGGTTGGGAATGTAATTCTGTACAGTCATTTGCAAAGAGCTGAAAATTAGACCACCGTCCTAGCTCCCCTGGCAGTCTTGGACCTACTTATGTTTCCAAACAGTGCAGAACCACACAGATCTGCAGAAAGCAAAGTGATCTCCCAGGGATAAGATCTGGCCAACATGATCTCGCTACAACCTCTGGATTTGGTCCTAGAGATTAGCTTCTTTTTTGGAGAGAACAGGACCACTGGTAGCAAGCATTGCAGTTTAGTGTTCATCAACTGTTGTCACTGTGCCCAAGGAAATATGTTTAACAGTTTTTGGACACACAGCACATTCTGTTGCACCATGTCGAGGGTGGTTTCAAATGGAGCAGCCAACAACTGGAGAAGGTGATAGAACAGCTTGCTTCAATTTGGACCATCTGTGACAGTGAGATTTTGGGGTTATGAATACTCAGCCTTCCTCCAACCTAGCAAGGCAGAGAGGGAGAGAAAGAAAGTGGGAACAGCTGTAAATTTGCTGGAGGGTAGAACCAAGCTCCATATTGGATAGAGCATCATCAAAACACTGAAATGACCAGGAAAAAAATTGTTCTCAATCAAAAATAATTTTTACTCTTCCTAATAGGTGGCTTGTTTGGTGGCTTTGCTCCTGCTCAAAGTGATTTGAGGTTGGTCAGGTCCCATTACTCCTAGTGAAATCTGTCATTATCTATTCTAACACAGGCAGGAGGCTAAGCAGAGCATTTATTTATTTATTTGACATCTAAGAAGAAGAGCAACAGAATCATCCAGTGATAAAGGTATATGGGTAGGAGAGAACAGGGGCGAGAGAGGCAATAAAAATAGAAGGCAGTCCAGATGTTTACTGCACACTAAAATACTGCCTTTCTTCTCTACTGATAGCACCGAATGCTATTTTGTTTCTTTGGAATTCGTTTTCTGAAAGTGTCTGCATGAGGAACATCTGCTCCCTCAAATCCAGACCTACAATTTGAATAAATTATCAATATCTGGCAGAGCCCGTTATTAATGGCTAGAGTTTTATAAGATTCTCCAGTATAATAATAGCAAAACTAGCGGCTGGCATTCCTCCCAGAGGGACTCTTATTTTTCCCATTTTATTCTGTTCTGTTTTCTTTTCTCTTTTACTCTCTGAATCTGAGCGTCATCAGTTGATTTTTACCATAGCTCTTGGCTCAAAAAATAAAAAAAAAAGGAAGAAAAGGAGAAAAGCCATTAGTATCCTATAAATCAAAAAGAAAAATTACATCCTCAGATATAAAAGACTCCCTTGAGTGTTATGTTATTATTACCTGTACAAGGTTGCACCTGTGGTTTCAGAAACATCTTCTGCCATCAGGAATCATCAGGTAGTGAGATTTCTCACTTCCACGCCAGAGATAAGTTTCATTAACTTCCTCTTCAGCATATACCCGAGTAATTAATGATGCAGAGCACCTTTGAGGTACCCTAATGTAGGCCGTTTATCAAAGAGTGCAACTGCATAGAAAAAGGACTATGTTCCTTCAATATGATAAATCCGAGCGCGTGCTTGGGTGTTCTACATCTCTCTTTTAAGTACAACCACTCCTTATAATTGCAGGGTTTGACTTGCAGTGCAAGTTCTGAAAAATCGCCTTCTGGCAGAGAGGTCCTCCCATGCACGTGTGGATGGCCATGCACCAGGAAAAAACTCATCACTTCCCTCAGTCAGCAGAGCACTAAACCCATGGGGAGATGGTGCAGCCTAATTTTTGGTGCCACTCTGTGGAGCCTGTGGCAAAAGTCATTTGTTTGTGAGTCTTCTTTGTCAATGGGGATGAAGCAGAATCCAGCAGGATGCCTGCATGGAATTTCTGCCCTCTACTGTCACCTAAAACTATTTTCTACTGCTTTGGCCTGTTTGTTCCCCAGAGTTTAGCAGTGAGAGGTGCCTCTTATGAACCTTAGTATATGGTCAGGACCACTGAAGTAATTCGTGCATCTCTGAACTCTTGGTTGAATTAAACCAATTCTCCCAAACTGTTTGCAGAGAGAATGGAGGTATTTGGACTATAGGTATGCCCACTACAAAAAGGACTGAAAAGAAGTCTTCAAGATTTGTTTTAGATTAGTCTTCTACTTGCATTAGATTAAATCCTAATGCAAAAGCTGTGTCATCACATAAGAAAAAGAAAAATATAGAAGACAGTAGTATAATCATGTCAACAAATACATGGAGCTTCCAGAGTCCACAGGCTGCCCTTTGTCACTGTGATTTGGTCAAAAAGGCTGGTGTCAACCCAAACACAAGGAAAGGCAGATTTCATAGGAGTCGTCCTCATGTGTAGATTCTGAAAAATGACCTGGATCGAGCAGCACCTTTTTTCCAGCTGCTCCCACTGATGACAGAGGATGGCTCTGAATGGATATGTAGGTCCTTTAGGTGTGGATAAACTGATGAGACTGGCAGCCCATCCCCAAGCACCCAGAGGGCCGGGGAGTCATCAGGACACAGTGACAGTCCTGGAAAGGGGAGTCACTAGAACAAACTGCACAATACCCCTCTCCACATGGGTAGGCAGAGCTTTGGGGTGTCTCTTGTGACACCATATGCCAGTATTTTCATGTAAAATGCTCCTTTAGTCAGACAGTGGTGGTCCCAATACTTACCCAGAGGAATGCCACCCATGACAGCTCTTCAACTGGACACTGAAAAGATTCAAGTCTTCCAGTGAAACCACTCTGCCAAATCCTAATTCACTGAATGGCCCATCTGTCAAACCTATGGCTCTGCAGTCTAGACAAAGAGGTTCTGTGGGTCATTGTCAATTCTTTGTGCAAGTCCAGATATATGACGATGTCAGTCACTCTTCCCTTATCCACCAGGGCTCTCCTCCAGCTGTAGAAGGCCATGAAATATGTCAGGCACAATTTACCCTTAGTGAAGCCATGGTGGCTGCCACCTATCACCTCATTATTTTTCATGTGCCTTAGCATAGTTTCCAGAAGTATCTGCTCCATGATCTTTCTGGACTCAGTGATGAGCCTTCCTCTTTTTCCCTTTTAAATGGAGGATTTATTTACCTTTTTCCAGTGACTGGGAATTTCACCAGGTTGCCACAGCTTTTCAAAAATTATGCACAGTGCCTTAGCTAATTTATCTACTAGTTCTCTCAGGACCCACAGATGCACTTCATCAGGTTCCTGAGGTGGTCTCAAACCTGCACTTATCCATGCACAAGCTCCTAAGACAGCCCTGTCCTTAGGACAAGTCAGCTGTTTTTCTCCCAAAATTGTCCCTGTGAGCAGAGTCAGTCCTGAGCACATGAGCTGCTGTGCTGCCTCAGTTGAAAAGCTTCATCTCATGCAGGGATGGTGAAGATGAATTAGTTAATTATGTAAAGTGCTTTGGAGATGAAAAGTGACATCTGAGTGCCAAGTCTTACTATTAATAACAAAACATATACCACCTACCTGGTATTATTTCTTCTTTTCCCTCTAGAAAATATAGTTCTGAAGTTCAGATCACACCAGCACAAGTCAGAAGGAAAGCATAAGATTTTCAGGAAAGCATTTCAATCTAAGCAATCCAGAATTCAGAGGAGCCCATTTTCTTTGGTTCTGCTTGTATTACTACCTCTGAACCATGGTGTCCCAGGGCCAATATGACGTCCTAACAGATCACAAGTCTTGCACAAAAATCTGTCTGTCCTTATTCTGGTGTTTCATGTAGACACCTGAAGCGCTTTTTTCAAATTCAAGGAAAACATCTCTGCAGGTAAACAATATGCTTAATTCCTCCTCAGCAAATCACTTAAATACCTACTTAAACTAAAACACAGGTTCTAGGTTTGAGAAAGCTGGGTGCCAGATTCTTGGTGGAGCCCCAGGTCTACTGAAAGCTAGAGAGAAGGGGAAGGAGAGGGAAGGAAGAAATTTTCTCTGAAAATTTGACCTCACTTGAAATTCCAGATTGTGGCATATGAAATGAGAAAAAAGGACTACAAAATAGGAAATTTTGTACTGCACCACTCAGGGTATAAACTACATTTCAGACCTATGTCGGTATTTAAACCTGTTAGGTGTGTTCTTGCTGGGTCACTTGAAAACTGGACCTTGGTGGCAAAAGCCATTATTGATTTTGGTCTATTACAATATTTCAAGATAAAGACTCCAAAAATGTTTTGTGAGACAGCAGTTAAGTTACAAACTCTGCTGTATCAATGTATGTTATTAAAAAAAAGGATTCATACATGGCAACCAAGGCCAATATTAATTAAACAAGTCCAAACACTGCAGTGTGTTTCTGCAGGGGGGAACGTGTTTTCTTTTCATGCTCCATACAGCCAGCCAAATGTAAGATATTTTGAGAATGAAGCAATTTGTTGAATACACATCTTTGTCCTCGTCTCTCCCCCTCCTTTTCCTCTCTCTCCTTGCACAAAATTTGAAGGCATTCATGTAAAATGGCTCTTAGGAATTTCACACACAGTTTTATTTATGGTAAATTTATTATAAGGATGTTCTCTGTCATTGTCTGAGAGATTTATTTATTGTATCACACTTTTGAAACTGCTGATATTGATTGTTTCAAGAGTTTGCCTTAAAGGAAGAGGGGGAGAAAAACAACAGCAAAAAAAACCTCACGAATGAAAAGAAATGGCCATGTTGCTATCAATTATTTCATAATGAGATATGAGGAGAGAATTTTAAACATTATCTCTAGCAATACAGTTGAACAAACAATATATTTACTGGAAATTATACTCCAATGATGAATGGCTTGTTTTAAAATAGAGACTTCTCTAATGGGGGCCTTTCAGAGAATCAGTGACACACAGTCCAACTCACAATTATTATTGCATTTTAATCGAAACTGAATTCCGTATTTCTGCCAGAGAGTGAGAAGAGTGAATCCCATTTGCAAATATCTCCATCCTGATGATCCCCAAACAATAACAAATTCTAAGCTGTCCAAAAATATTCTAGTGATAACTCCATTTGCCAGTAATTCATCCTTTTCCTCCTGCCACAACCCCCCGTTTGCTTTCTTTCTCAGTGTCCAGGTACATTTTCAACTGCAAAGATTAAAAAAAAAAAAAAAGCTTTTCCCACCATCACCAAATGAGTGCACCCTTCCCCCGCCACCACCTCATCTTATGTAGAATAGGGAATTTAATATTACTCACTGAAGTTTCTAGCTATGACAGACAGTAATTTACCATTTTATTGTGATTCAGTGCTTTGGACAGAGGCACACATTGCCTGTCATGCTGTGTTCATCACCGACTGTAGAGACAAGCGTTGCTTGTCAAATAGTAGAGCCCTTATAATGAGGACACCTAGGTGTAACATAAAAGATTCACAGGCAAAAGGACTTCTTATGGAGGGCTTAAAGCCTCTAAAGCAGTATGAGCTAGTTAGATAATACACAAACTTTAGAAGTGCTACAGACAGATATTTCCCCCTTACATCTATTAGGCATACCAAAAACGTTATCAACAGAACAATATGTAAACCTTTGTGCAAAGTAGGCAGAGCAATTTATTTACATTATCTCACCACCCTGTAGAAGGGATGAAGGAGAAGGGGGGGTGTGTGTGAGTGTGGGACATGCAAACAAAACTGCACAACCTAACCAGGTGTGTGCAAGGGAAAGCAAAAGCCTTCTACCTTTCACCAAAGCTGTTGGACGGTCACTAATGAGATTTCCAATGATTTTCATTTGTCTTCATTTCTACCAAGGTTGGCTCTGCATGGCATTTTTTCATAAAGCAAGAGGTAAGGTGGGCCAGCAGGTTACAGCACACGCGTCGCTCCGTAAGCAGCTGTCAGGGGGCAGAACACTGACACTCCAGATTGGATTAATCCTCCATCAAACCTAATTGGAAATAATGGACTGGATCCTCAGCTGGGGTAAATGGACACAAACCCAGTGTTCTTCAGTGAGGCTGTCCTCTTTTATGTCTGTCACGGAGCTGCACAAGTCCTGTGTGACTCTGCCTGTCATTGGCCACATGGCTCCCAAGGTTGGAGCTGGTCCCCTGAAGTTGCCTTCCTTTGACATGTCAGCACCTTCTTGATCAGGTAGGAAAAGGCCTGCACAAAACTTGACAGTGCTGCGGCACTGGAACAGATTGTCCAGAGAAGATGTGGCTGCCCTATCCCTGGAAATGTTCAAGGAAGGGCTAGATGGAGCTTGGAGCAACCTGGGATAGTGGAGGGTGTCCCTCACTGCAGCAGGGGTGTTGAAACTAGATGCTTTTCAAGATCCATTCTGACCCAAAACTTTCTCTGATTCTGTGAAGGTTTGCAGAGCATGCAGGCTTGTCTCCTCTGCCAGGTGTGGTTCAGGCCCAGGGTTTGCTCAGGGCTGCAGAAAGTGTTGTCAACAGGACAGAGCAGAGACCACCCGAGGGGCCTGAGAGCTGAGTGTAAAACCAGAGCTGTGCTTGTCTTCAGACACTTGACCCCACTGTGTGCTCTAAAGAGAGCAGCAAGCTCTTCACAGGCCGGGGCCCTTTGTGGGTACAGTTGCCTCTTCCTTTCTGTCCCTCCCACCCCAATCTAAGTGGGCTTTGTTAGCTTGAGGTTGCAAAGCCCCCTTTGAGAGTACACTTCCAAGGGTGAGCAGAGGCATATCTGCATAAGTGTGCAGATACTGTGTGTGTGCATAAGTGTGCAGATTCAGATCTTCCTGTGTGAAGACCATACACTTGTCTGCATGAGAGAAGACTCGATGAGAGGTTCAAGAGGCCTCTTTCCAGACAAGTTTTCCCCAGGCTTCCCCACAGCTGAAAACCATGTTAATAAACCCATGTCAGATTTCCTCTGGCCAAAGGGACAATGCCTTTCTTTAGCAGTCCTTCCCTTAGAGTATCCTTCCTTGGATACTCTGTGGGAGGTGGGAGTTTTCTCCCCTCTCCTCCAGGTCCTATGTCCTCCCTTTCCTGGGACAGGGACATGGAAGGAACAAAGCTGGATGCAAATGCTGCTGGGTGGAAGTTGCACCATGTGCTTTTATATTTTCTTATTTGCACAGTAATGTGAGCACACAAGTTCATCAGTGCATTATAATATTCACATTTTCAGTCTTAGATGCCATGTTACAGAAATCTGCCTCCACACACAGTTCAGTATCTCATTTGCAGGCAAGGTTATGTTTTCCTTTAAGGGTAGTTAGAAACACAACCAATTTTAGGTACTAATACTAATTTAGGAAAGTGCATGTTCTAATAAAGGTAGTTTAAATGTATTTAGAGGCTGAGGAGTACTTGAACTTTAATATTGCCAGTTTCAGATAACATTTGAATATTAGTGAAGCTAAACTGATTGATTGAATTACTTTAGGGAAGGGTGAGACACAAATGCAACATTTTAGTTAGTCTTATTACATTTTCATTTAGCTTAAGGGAAATTGTAACTGCTTGAAGATTGGATATTAGAATGCCCAGGTAAATTTTTGCAAGATTTTGCTTTATCACTACGTGCATATGTCACATGCTGACATTCATTTTCTAATGCTCTTTCCCATCTTTTGTCCCACTTCTCCTAAAAAAGAAAACAATATGTGAAATTGAAAAATGGTGCTCACTGAGGGGTTTAAAGACATTTGAAATTTGGAATATATTTTAAAGGTCAATTTCAGCAGTAATTATGTTATAATGGTGAAGCTTTTAGAGAATGCGAAACGCAAGATTAATATGTTGCTGGATAAAAAGTGGCAGAAGGCTCTATCTTGTGAGTGTGTGAGTACGTGTGTGCATGTCGCACGTGTCGAAGCTTGCAGGCTCCACCAACACACCAGAGCAGCTTCCCCAAGCACAAGAGACACCACCACACTTTGTACAGAGTGGAATTGGTGATTTAATTAGCTAAAATGAAATATTCTGGTTTACAGTGTGTATGTATGTAAATCTCAGGTGGGTGCTTTAACTACAGGATCACCTATGCAGCTTTATATTTTGTCAGGTGCTCTATTGGCTCATTGTGTGCTCCTTGTTGTCTCTTAACCTAATGTGCCTTAGTGTACTAGATCAAAAAAAGAAACCCATGAGTCACGACATGCCAAACATCACATGAGTTTTCAGCTCTACTAGAGCGAGTTGTGTGAGAAGTTTCAGACCTTCTGATGGAAACTACTGCATAAAACATGGTGAGGACTTAGTCAATGTAGCCAGCAAACTTATTTGTTTGTACAAACCCCTCTCTGCTGGATGGAAGCCTACCACCCCAGGAATGGCATTATCCTGAAAACTCAGTCCTGGCTTTTCACTGGTACGGATGGGCACTTTCATCCCAACAGCATTTTTCAGTCCTCTGGCTTCATTTTGGAAATCCAAGCCTGATAGCACATTTCTAAGATGAGCCACAGGGGTGGATCAAAGCCTGAGCACAGAAGGGAGTGTTCATACCCTCTAGCTGTCACTATGTGAAGCAAATCCTGAGAAATTTCGAGGCCGCTGTGCACCTATTCATTATATAGGAGTAGGATTCCTATTTCTTTTCTTTTTAGCATTTACAAGCCAGGGGATGAGGTCTGAGCTGGTTTTCTTTTAGACCCAGTAAAGAAAAATTGGCAGGCAATGAATGTGTACCCAACCAGTTCTAGGTGGATATCCAGGTTTTTGCTGCTCTCCTCTCAGTGCATAAGGGAGGATAAGTGACAAGCTCAGGGTAGGCATCTAACACTTAGGCACTTAATCCTTAGATGAACCTCAATTGCATGCTATTCACTCCATTTGCATTTAAATTAGGTGCCTAAAGACCCCAGGAAGATGGTAAGCTCCCATCTCTCCAGTGACAGAGTGAATATGAAGGCAGAGCCCCCACAGCAAGGGCTGTGATTGCTGTGGAAACTGTGAGGCACCTGGCCACTGCAGCAAAGCAAAGTAAAACAATAAACCAGAAACATGATGTATAATGAGAGAACTAGTCATTTCCCAAAGCACATCGTAAATAGTATATTTACAACATTAATTAAATGTCTGCAACTAAAATTATTTATAATAGAGATGTGAGAATTCACTAGACTATTAGTGAAGTCAACTTGTTTCATTCCAGAAAGACTGGACAAAGACTTATTACACTGTATATGAAAGTCTTAAAGAGTTGCTGGCTTAGAAAAGTTTCTTTCCAAGATGTCTTCATAAAAATAATGAATGTGTTATAGAGCATAGCTTATGAGAGAAAGCCTAGTTTGTCTTGACTCCTCTCTGACATATTTCCCACATAAACAAGGAGAAAAAAATATGCGCTTGTATCCTAATGAAATAATAGCATACACTGTTAAAGAGAGCCCCAGAAAACCTACACACTGGTGGTACCTTTTGTCTTTGAGTTTCTCCACAGTAAAGCAAAGAGCACCTGAAGGCTGACAGGTTGCTGTCTTCATGGTCAACAGTGCCTACACCTCTACCTGTGAATAAAACAGGATGTTGCCATGTGCCCTGCCCCACAATTTCCCACACTCCTGAATGATTAGCACAGCTTCCCTCAGCAGCTTCCAAGCTGACCACGGGTCCCTACTTGAAGGCATACCTAATTTCAAAGATCGTTCCTAAAAGCCACGTGAATAAATTCCTGTGTGGTTTGTCTCCTTTCACCCTGCTCTGCCCTCCACTGTGTTTCCACAGGTTCTGCATGCTCATGGGTGCTGATACATCCTCATGCCACACCTCAGGGCATTAGCACATGCCCTCATTTCCAGGCTTTGCAAACTGCTTTGTGATGTGGGGTTTCTTTCCTGCAACTCTGAGCAGAACCCACACAAATTAACAGGCCTTTTTATTGTGTGTGTGGCCAGCATAAATCAGCTGGCCATGGTGCTAGAGAAGGGTTCTTAGACTTGTTTTATTTAAACATGAAGATATGCCTCTGCTGCTTTTGGGAGGGAAGGGACAGTTTCCAGCTGCAGAACATCCATATCTTTCAGCATTGATGAGCTTTTTTGCTCCTTCTTCAACTGTGATCTTGAGCTTGGAGGTTCAAGCGCCAGTTAATGTGAGCTGGTCAGGTCTCTCCTTTTCATACACCAGCATTTATTCACAGTCCACTCAGCTGGACCAGCCAAAAAATTCACAGGGAAAGAAAGAGGAGGTGTAAAGTTGCTATTATCACCTCTTACTTTCATGACTTGGATCCCATTTTAAGAGGCTATGAACACCTACCAGCCAGATAAAATTAAAAGTATAGCAGGTAACTACCAAACTCCATTATTATTACATTTAATTTTGACTTTCTTTTCTTCTTCTCCTCCTTACTCCCTCCTTTCTACAGTTTTTTGTGGTTTTTTTTTGAGGTGACTGTACCCACTTCTTGTTTATTCCTTGTCCTCAAGGTCATTCACTATGAAGATTTCTTTTCACTCGGTATACTGAAGGGTAAATAATCAGGAGAAATCAAGTTCCTCCATCCTCCTTAAGGAAGGAGTTTGCCCCCTGCAACAACTTCTGGTTCTCTTCATTGCTGTTTCCCACTTAATAAACATCGTAGCAAGGCAGTGTCTCTTTGTCATCTCCCTTCAGACTCCAGGACTGTTACGCGTTAAAGGTTTGGAGCCACAGGGTGTGCCAAAAGCTGGGTCATATGTTTTGCTATGATGTTTCCACTATTTCAGCTCTGTCTAGAAAGGGCAAATGGTCAATCATCTTCCTGAGAGTTAATGGAGCATTTCTGCAGCAAGAGGAAAAAGTGAAAAAGTTTAAAAAGAGTGGCTTATTATCTCAGTCAGCCAAAATTCACCTGGCCTGTCACCTGCCTAGAAGTCTTCATTTTCTTTTATTCTTCCAGATTTTTCTTCCTTTGCTTTTTCACTTTTTAAGCTTTCCCTTAATTCAGTTTCAGATGCATACCCCTGTTCAGTTCTCCAATTATAATATTTTGAACTTTAACATTAAAATCAGGATACCTGTCTAACATCTTTCCTGTGTGTTTCTAAGCCCTTTGCAGACAGTAATTAACTGAATCTGATAACAATTCTGAAAGTTTAGGTGATTGGAGGCACAGAGTGCCTGAGTGTTCAGGTGCTTAATTAGTGGCAGAGTGAGGAAGGGAGTCCAAGAGTCCTGACTCCTTATTCCTTGATTTGACCATCTGATGTTGTCTCACGTAAAGCATAAGAAAATATGGATCAGACTATCTCTCTCCCCATCCCTCTTCATCTTATTCTAATTACCTGTCCATATTTAATCTACTTTATCAATGCCAAATACCTCACCAATCTGCTCTAGGTAATGCCCTGTGATACTCTGATTACTCCATAACACTCTCTCTTCTAGTCCTAACCTTTCTCTTGAGATATCCCCCCTCACCTCTCTAGCACCACAGTGGGTATTAATTATATCAAAGGATCACCTCCAGCTACCTAAACCAGTGAATCCAGCTAAATAACTCAACACTTTTCCTTTCTCCATCAGCAGGAACATAGAATCACATAATCATGGAATCACAGTATAGTTTGGTTGGAAAAGGACCTTTAAAAGTCATTTAGTCCAACACCCCTACAATCACCAGGGACATCTTCAGCTAGATCTGGTTGTTCAGAACCTAGTCCAACCTGACCTTGAATGTTTCCCAGGAGGCAGCTTGCTGAGCATTGCAGGACTTTTTGCTTGTGGTGAGGTTTACAAGTACATCTGGGCTGATTTTTTCCCCACCATGTGCCCAAAGTTTACACCTTTCCTTAACCACTGCTAAGCACACCTCTTTATCATTCATCCTGAAAAGTTTAAATTTGTCTTTGACTTCAGGTAGGGACAATACCTTAAGACAGTTAATATATACATCCCTTTCCCATCTATCCCATTCCTGATGTGTTGCATTCTAGATTAAGCTCTTGCTCTCCCCTTTGTTTGCTTGGGAAGAGCTGGGGGCCGGATGGAGGGATGGGGATGTGGTGGTGCCACGATGGGAAGAGCACAGGTCAGTGGGCTCAAGACATTCTTCACATCTCCACAAAGACGTTTCAAACTACCTTGCCCACAGTTGCAAAGGGAGCTGTGGCAGCAGGGTTTGACTGTTTCCCTGCTACTGTTTCTCGAGGTGTCTCATTACTGGTGGGGCCAACCTTCACCTGCTCCTTTCAGGTATTTCGGTACAGCTGGGGGCAGCCAATCCTCACACGTACCCAATCCACCTGTCTCAGTCTCTGCACTGTTTCTAGTGTTCATCATCCTGCCCCATGCTGCCATCTCCCTGACTAATTAATAAGTGAGTCATCTTCTCCTGTGGCCTCAAAATGCATTCAAGCTGTCAGTGGGACATTTATTTATTTATTTTGTTGTGGTTAAACGACTACTCTCCTAAACAAGGAAAGGATAAATAAAATCAACTCAGACAAGGTTATTTCGCATTCCTAATTTCCAACACTATTTTTTTTTCTTTTTACTAAAGTCCCATGATGCTTGTTCGTATTTTTCCCCTTTCCCTCTCCCACCTGCTAACAAAAAAAAAAAAAACAAAATACATTTTCGAATCAAGATAAAGCCATCAAAGAACTAACTAAACATGATTAGAAAGGACCTCTCCTTAATGGGAAAAAAATCATGATTTAGACCTGGCTGCTTTCCAAATATCCCTGTGCAATCAACCAAAGAAACACATTTTAGAAAACAGAATTGTAAAAGTAACTTTGAAGAATCGGTTGCCATGGAAACAGATCTGTAAATACTTAACTGCAAACATTAAGTGACACAGTGATATTCCAGAGCTCAGGATGCTTTAAAAGGATGGCAAATTTCACCCAGCTCTTTAAATAATCAACTCGGCTGTGCTTTGATTTTTCTTCTTTTTTTCCCTTCTCCTTTCTTTTTTTCACACTATTCAGTGCAATCGCATTCCTGTTCTCAGGCATGTGTGATAATGGAAATGCCAGAACTATTTTATAAAAGAGAGCCCTGATCTTTTATAACATGGAAGCAGAGAGGGAGGATGCAGCACCAAATACAGAGTCAGAGCAACCTGTGGAGTCTGAAAATATAGCTCAAATTCATTCTGTTTCCCTATAACTGCAGGGTCAGAAGAAAGTGTGATTGATTGTGGCTTTTCACTGCAAGAAAAACCACAAACGACCAGCAATTTCTTGTCATCTGCCAGGGAAGAATCAGATGCAAGGAAATAAAAGGGTTATGGGCAATTTTAATTTAAACAAGTGGGCACATTTATGTTGTGCTCTAGCCTTAAATCTTGGCTCAGAGTTAACTCACTCCCAGGTTCCCCAGTACATTTCAAGACCCAACTCCTGTTGAATTCAGTGGAGTAAGTATTCCCTGATCCTTTGGGGAGTCAGGACCTCACTTCTTTCTTGTCATGGAGCATCCATCCATGCCTCATATACTTGTCTGGTCCAGTCAAGCAGGTGACTTCATCTGAAACCTCAGGTGTTTGAGGGGCAAAACCTCTCTCCCCTGCTAAGATCAGAAGAGAAGACAGCATTGGTGTTTCCTCCTGGGAGAACAGTGAGGGGCAGCTGCTGATAGACCTTTCCCTGGCTGCAGGTGCTGATTATGGAAGGCTTTTGCAAGCCTGCTTTCCCAAGATTTTGAATGATTGAATTTTCAGGTGTACTTCAAAAGGTCCACATGCTCTCCCCAGCCTCAGGGGAGGTGAGATGGGTCATCAGCACCACAGTTTGAAGGAAATCTTTAGGGATGGTCATGACCCAGTACATGATAATAGAGTGAACTGTGGTTATTCACCTAGTCCCATCAGATGCCTCTTAATGGCTTTGCTCATCTGCTTAAAGTTTTGCAATATGGGTTTTGCTGCAGTTTTAAAACCTAACACGGGCAGGTTAATTTAACTTGTAGAAATCTTTTGAGCAAGGTGATTCCTCTTTGGCTTCTGACAGATTCTGCTCAGAGCCTCCCAATACTGCTAAAATAGCATATGGCTTTTCCAGAGTTAGGGGCTAGCAGAGAGGAGAGGATATTTTCCCACTACAACTCTGCTGTTGGCAAGCATTTGGATTTGAACCAGAGATCCTCACTGCTGAGCAACAGCCTGTGAGTATCTGCAAACACGGGTTTAGCTGTTGCTTTAGGAGGACCTTTAATAACCTGCTTGTTTTCATCGTTCTGGTTGGGTTTGAGGTTTTCTCTTCCCTGTGGGCTGGCTGTGTTATCCTACTGAAAGCTGAGCAGTATTATCCTTTAAGCTGATTTTTCTGCCCAGCTTAGGAAAAGAAGGGACAGGCAGAGGAAAGAAAAAACATAGAGGCCAAGGATGCAAGAAAAAACAGGAGGGGACAGAGAAAAGCAGTTTGAAAGGAGCCCTGATCTCCAGAGTGATCACCTTTTACTTACCCATTTCATTTGCTGGAAGTCTGTACAACTGCAAGAAATTCATCTATTCCCTACCTAGTCTAGGGGTTACTAAAATGGACAGTGAAACACAGATAGAGGGATAAACCCAGACACAGATAAGTTAGCAATCAATTTATATATATAGATGTATATATATATATTTTTTTTTTCTAAGAGGCGTCTTTATCTCATATATCTGAAAAGTTCCCACCTGGATCTCTCCTCTGCACAGCTTGCCTATCTCTGTATCTCACATATATGCCATCTGTCTGGGAACCTCTGAGAGAAACCTGTGTGATCTTTGTGGAAGGAAAGTGAGGAAAAGCACATTTTCCTTTGCCTTTCTCCACTCCCTCCTGCTCCCTCCTCTGGATGCATGCTTCAAGGAGATGTGTGCATGTCAGGCAGAACTCAGCCCAGGGCAGGGAGAGGAGAGGTGGCTCTCATTTGCAAAATCTGCAGTGTTTTCATCCTTGGCATGGTGGTGATGGGGTGGGGGAGAGGAAAGGGGTATGGCATGTCACTTCACTTTATCACTGCCTGGGCTCTCGCCTTGTCATTCGGCACTTGCCATGAATCTAAAGAGAGTTTGGCCTTAATAACTTCACACAAGTACTGCACTGCCAGTGACTTTAGAGACGGGTGACAGCAAGCAAGGAATTATAATGAATTGCTGCAAATGCCTTCTTCACACAAATTACAGTTATTTTCCTCTGAGCCTGCAAGCCTTCCCACATCAGGATTTTGGTTCAGAAGATAGGGTAGGGTGTTTTTGTGTCTAGAGAGGCAGACGTACATTTTACCATTGCAGTTGGACCCCTTCACCCCTTTCTTTCCCTTCTGCCTCCCTGGGGTGTTTTTTTCGCTGTTGGTTCGTTTCAGATTTTTTTTTTCTCTCATGCAGTCAGAAAACTGATTTTCCCACTGAAAACAGTACAGGGCTCACAAGCCACCCTGCACTTTAAGAGAGAGAGGAAGGAAGTTTGGCCCTTGTGGTAACTGCAACAATTTAATTTGGGGTTAACATCTTTCCTTGCCACCACAGTTAACTAGATTGGACTGTGAACGTCCCCCTCTCCACTGAGGGCCGTGGCTGTTTGTCCATCCTGATAGGTGTGCCCTGCTGAGGATGCTAACACCACTCTTGCTTTCATTAAGGCAGCTGTTTGTGTCTCAGTAGGGTGGGCTACTGTTCCTGCAAGCTTTGTTCAGCTGTTCAGCACCCAAAGTGCCCATGACTGGTTCAGGTTGACTGTCACTGCTGCCCATAAGTAGATTCAGCTTTGTCAGTCTGTGATACATTTGGGTTCTGACCACTAAAGAGGGTAAATATCACTCAAATACAGCATGACTTCTTTCAGACTGGTGTTAATGGCCAGTATATGGCCAGAACATGGCTTATAACCATTTTTCATTTCTCCATCAGCCTCTATCCTTTCCTTTAACAGATATTTTTAGCAGTAGTGAAGTGATGCAGTCCTTGGCATTTCTAAGAAGAAATTGTCTGTACAGACAGGTAAATTGCCCTAAAATCTCCTTGGTACTAACACACAGCCAAATCCTCCATCTTAATGTTCATCCCCAAGCCTTCACTAGGGTTCAGATCATAGCTATCCCCTGGCTGAGGACTGAAGATTGTCTTCTTTTGTCACCCTCTGTACTGAACACAAGACTGGAGATGACACTGTCTTCTCTGTGCATGAGTCCAGGTGATTTCAGTGGTGGTCTGCAGGGAGCAGAGGATATATGCCACACAGAATCAAGAACAGCCTCCCCTAAGGTGCAAAAACAGAACTGTCAGGCAGTCACTTTGTGCAGCTCTGCAAAGGTCACTTCTGTTCTGGCAGAGCATCTTCTAAAATCACTAGAGTAAATGGGAAGATTTATTTTGCCAGTCCTGCTTTTTGTTACAGACTGGGAACAAAAGCTAGTTTCTTCACACCAGTCAGAAGTGTAACTCTAAGTGCACTTTAACCTCATCAACTTTAGGCATTTAAAAGACTCTCTAAATTTTGATTGAGACCACAAGTCAGCTGAACTCTGTACAGTTCAGGCAACTTTTCACTCTTCCTCAGCCTAATCATCCATACAACGAGGCCTTGCTTCAGCTATTCAGTTCCTAGATTGGTTTTAAAACACATTATTTGTGCTATTGCCCGTGTTACTTGTTTAGTTAGCAGCTGTCATATGTCAGGATCAACTGAGCGATGATAATATGCCGCAGAAATATTTCAATTATACATGGAGCTATTCTTAAGCATTTAAAAGAAGAGAGATGTCTGTCATCCAAGCCCATGTTCTCCTGGAGGTGCACACCTGCTGCTGCTGGGTCTCAGGTGCATTCAGGACATGTATTTGATCTTCTGTTTTCATTGGAAATGGGTTAGATTTTGTGAGGGGTGTTGTGTGAAGAGAGGAAGTTCAGTTACAAGATGTTCTGAGAAACAAGGGACTGAAAAGCAATATTATTAAAGAGTGTGCTATTTCAGTGAAGGCTCTGGGAGCAACATGCTTGCCTTTTCCCTATCCCAGTGTGTCTTTGAGTCGCCACTGACTCAGTTACTGGCAGGGAGAGTCTGTTGCTGCAGGCTCTGCGGTGTCAAAGCAGTTAAAGGGACACTGCCAACATGCTCTACCTCCTCAGGAACAAAATGTGAATTACAAGTAGTTTCAGGTGCAATGTTTGTCCTTGAGTATCCTTTGCTGATTTCTGTTGTCTCACAAACATGTTTTGAAAAGCCTTTTCTTCCCTTGCTGCATTGAAAGCCCAATGACGGACTGTCAGTCGCCGAGGGAGTGTCACAAAGTCCATCCCTGGTTAGAAGGGTGATAGTTTCACTTTGTCAGTCTCCCTGAAAAAAAAAGTGTGTGTGATGGTACCCTGCATCATGCACCTTGTCAATACATTTATCAATTAAGTTTCAAGACTAAGAAGACATCCCCAGGCAGCATCAGCACCTGTTCTTATGGAGTTTTCCCACACATCCACTGCTGGCCTTTGTCAGATATAGGACATGCTGCCTGGATCCACAGGCTCTCCCTGTGCAGCCATTTGCAGGTTATAAAGTATGGCATGTTTATTTCCTTACAGTTATGTCAAGTTATGTCAAAAACTGAGCCAGCTTCTTTAGTGCTCAAATCACAATTGAATTGGGCAGGGTTAGCAGCTAAGAAAATCTATATTTAATGTGGAGGTGACTAAACATTACTAGTGTCATCTCACAGGTACCTGATATTGCAGCTACTTTTGTCTATGGCTCCAAAATCAGGAATGAACCTGCAACAACCTTATACTAGTGTAATCACACAAGATGGAAGTGTGGCCACATAGTCTAAAATTATCCAGCTACTAAATCTTATGAGTTACCATCTACTTTTTAGGCTCATTGTGCGTTCTGCCTGCATGGGAGGCAGGACTAAGGACACTTATTTGATGAGTTATATCAGGTCAACAGAAAGAGGACAATAAATTATGTATAGCACAAAAATCTCTAATATAGGAGCTGTGTGTTAAACACTGTGGTGATAATATGTCCAGATCAAATGTGAGCACACAGTCAAATTACAGCAGTGAAACAGCTAGCTCTGCTACAATCTTCAAGTTTTAACACTAGTTTTATGTAGAAGAATAGAAAATAGATTTTCTGCAACTGGGCATTAATCCCAGATTCTATCAGAACCCAAGGTTGAATCTGAAACTTTTTGAAACACAGTTAAAACATCAAAAACATCAAAGACATTTGAAGAAGCAGTATCTAAGATCAGCACTTTATTTCATGTGCCCAAAGCTTTTGTGATCCATTAGCTGGTTCCATGTACCTGGATAACGTTTAACCATGGTCTTACTTAAAACAGTTAAACCAAACACTAATATTCCTTTAAGAGGGCAACAGATTCCACCTTTTTTTAAAACTTCCCGAGTGAACCAAGCAAATGTGGAAATGACCTCACAGTCTTCTGCCCTTCTCCAGTAAAATGAACCCAGGTAGGAAAGCTGACTTAAGCAATTACGGTTTTGTCAATATTTGGTTTTTTTCTGGATCGGAATAAAAAAGCAGAATATCAAAACCTGTCTTGAGGTAAGGAGTTCTGGAAACACTGAAACTTTCCTAGGCTGACATCTTTGATTGAAGAAAAACATTTAGACTTTCCTCAAATTGAAATTCAATTTCCAAGCGGCCAGACCCGAGCTGTCGCGGTGCCTCAGGCAAATGCTGTGGATGGGGGGCACCATGGGATTTGTAGCCTGGCAGGGGAGCCCAGCCCTGTGAAGGATGGGGATGTAAGACAGATAAACTATTGCTCTCACAAGAAATGGCTTTCAGCATTATTATTTGAATTGTGGGAAGATTCCACTTTCATCAGAATTCCTTCAATTATCTTTTTTCAAACAACAGATAATTATCCCCATTTAAAGGAGAAAATTATCTGTGGGTTTAGCAGAGAAAAGGGGACATTTGACCTAAAACACATTCTTGAAAGGTGGAATTAAGTGTTCTGTGCATAATTTTGAAGGGGAAGGAAAAAAAACACAAAAGCACTCAAAACTAAAACTCTCCTCTCCCCCCCAACACACACAAATGGTTTGTTTAATGTGATATTTGTGACTTCAGTGAGTTTGACCAGTGTTCTTCATTGAGAATCTACTAGTCCACTCGATTTCGAGACATTTATGGTAGGGAGCATGACTTATTTTCTGTTGCATAATTTAATGTTATTACTAATTAAATACAATAATAGTAATGGATGCCATCCTCAGGCCTGAGCAAACTCAGTGGCTTGAGCAATTTAGGTTGCTTTTCTTAGTAAGGCTTTCTCAAAAACAAAAACAATAACAAAAAGAACAAACCAAACAAACAAAAAAAAATAAAAAAAGGAAATTATTATTAATACTTTTTACAAAGTGAGAGGCTTTAGAGCTGTAGATGTAGATTGAATGCATTAGTTCAGGAGCATGGAAGGAGTTGTATGTCATGGCTGTTCCTGATTCTAGCAAAAGAGCAGTAGTTGCAAGTGAGTTACAGCAGCTCTCTAGTTAAACACCTGTCTTCTTTGTAGAGAAACTTTCTCTGTGCCCCTTTTAATTCCTTCCCTGTTTCTCTTTCATTGCTATTTCCAATAAGTGGAAGTGATAAAAAACCTTGACTTTGAGCTGTGTGTTGTCCTCTTCTACCTTCTCCCTATTGGGTCAGCCAGAGTTACAACTCCACACAGCCAGGTTGGTGGTGAGGGTGGTGCTAGTGGTGATAGCAGGAGATTTTATGGGGAGGAAGAAATATGGTTAAATATTTAATTTGGTGAACTCTACCTCAATCCTCTAGTACCTCAGAGAAGGAGAGGAAAAAAAAAAAGGATAGTATTAAGGAGATTTAAGGGAATGGGAAGGGTGATGGCAAAGAACTGGGTGGAATGGAAAACATTTTTATGAACACAGATGTATGGTAACAAAGATTTGTGGAAGAAAGAGAGGTGTATTGGGTGTTTCAAGAGAGACAGATGAACAAGATCAGCTTGCTCTTCATCCTCTTCTCCCACTGTTCTGCTAAGGTCCCATCATCAGTAAGGAATGGAGAAAGATGGGCTTGCTGTGGGGGGGCAGAGCAGGGATGCTCAGTCCTGGATGGGAATCAGGCAGAGGAAATGCTTGGTCAGCTTAGCTTTGAATGAGGAAGAGAGAAGCCAAGAGGCAGAGAGAGGAGGAGAGGTAATTTTGGATGCTTTGTTAATTTAAAAGTGCAGTAGCACAACAGACCCTGTACTTGATGTCACTGATATGAATTTCAGGCCTTTTCTTCTCAGAGAGCATCAGGGAAGGAAGCAAGAAAGGCAGAGGTGGCCTTCAACCTTTCCCTCCCTAAAGAGCAGAGGGAAAGGGCTGTCAGATGCAAAGAGGTCAGAGGAGCTCTGGCTGTTACCACCCACCACCAGGAGAAAGGCTCACCCCTGCTTGTGTTTTGAACAACAAAACAAGATCTTGAGGGAAAGATAACTTACTATGTATCTTGCTGTAATGGATTTTAAATGCCTTTATTTACCAGCATTTGCAATAGTTTTCTGTTGGTATCAAGACATCACCAGCTAAAGAGAAAGGAATCTTTCAACTGATGGTGCATGGGGTCAGGAAATAATTCTCCTGCTCTCTCTGTTTAGCTTTGCATAATTGACCCTGTGAATTATGGGGGTGAAATGGGGAGAACACCATCTTCCAAGGCAGTACCTGGCAGAAGACAAGGACCAACACTATAAAGTCCAATGCAGCAAATTCTGTTGTTTCTTTTAATATCCACAGTATTTTACCTGGAGAGACATAGACCAAAACCCAAAATGTGGAATGCTAAAGTAGATGAGTCTGCTGCTGTTTGCAGTGGTTTATTTCATCCCTGGCTAGAAGAAAATCTGATCAGTGGTGTAAATCTGAATTCCTTTTCTTCAAAACAGTTGCTGACAATTTGGACAAGAAATTAATGTAGTGGTTAAGTTTTATTTCTAGCCACCTTTACATGCTGAAGTGCTGTGAAACATACCCAGCTGTCTAGTTCCTTGTCCCCCCTGCTCCCCACCCATGTTTTCTAAAGATAGTTCAACTAGGTTCAGTTTATTACAGAATAGTTGGGGTTGGAAATGATCTCTGGAGTTCATCTAGGTCAGCACCAGGAGGGGTTAGAGGTATTTTTGATTTATGAGATAAACTGCCAGAATAAAGAGAAGCCTGCTAGACTCTGCTGCTTTTATTTGTGGTTAGTAAAGAGCAGGTTTCCCTGTCATACATCCCACACTTCATTTAGAAAAAGAAAGTGCTGGCTTTACCAAAAAGTTTCTGCCTCCTGTTAAATGTGAAATACTGAAAGTCAGTGGCAGACAGCAGTGGAATGATTGCTTCAGATACTGAAGTGTGTGATTTTTCAAACAAAGGGTAGAGGGCTCAGACAGAAAGTTTAGGTGTGGTGTGCAGGGGCTCTTATCTGAATACACTGCCTTCATTTTGGCTTTGACTGAGATACAAGAAGATGCCCATCTTAGCAGTTAGCAAAATCTGCTCCCAGAGGTGATGACCCCAGCTTCCCAAAGCCCTTCCTACTTTTAGGAATGTGGCTTGGTCCTTCACTGGAGGCAGCTCTTACCACAAACATGTCTTCTGTGCTTGTATGATCTGTACCAAACCCACCTGTAGGGCTCAAAGAGAGCCTGGACTCCCTTTGTCTTCCTCAGCAGTCTGATGGTGTCCTTTAGACCTCCTCACACTAAGCTTTTGTCTTTGACACCCTTGGGATCCTGAAAAGACCATGAAACCAGTTCTATGTTTCACCATCAGTGCTGTTTTCACTGGGCATATGAATTCCCTAACCTCTTGTAAAATCAACAAGAAAAAAATGGCACAAATCTTGGCATTTTACAAGAAAAAGTTCCAAAGCATTTCATGGTTTCAGAACTGTGCCAATGTACAAATATTCAAAAGTGATGAATAAGACCCCCAAAAAATCCTAGCACCCATCAGCTTAAAAGGATTTTTTTTTTCTCAATGGTTGTATTTGGCTTCTTATAATTTCTCTTGTAGTTTTCAAGTCTTCAGGGATCAGGACTTGGTTCTTATTTCCAAGCTTTTGTTGTTCACAGCAATTCATGTCTGGAAAGGTATTTTTTAACTGAAAACCTGTGATTTGCACACATAACTGCAGAACTCTGAGAGGAGTCATGGATCAACACAAAATATTCTGACACTCAAAGCAGTTGCTGGCATTGGTAATATGGGTTCATTACCACTGTTCTAGTGACTTCTTTAAAACTAGTAAGTATGATTTTAAGTATGTTAGAAACTCAAGCAGAAAAAAAAAAAAAACTTGATAAAAGAAGCCAGTAGCAAATAGCTGGTCTGCTATGACAAAGATGATTCTTAAACTGTGTAAGGATTTGTGGGAAATTATTTTTCATGAGGTGTGTGCTAGTGATGTCTTTGATGCTTGCATCCCTGAGGAGGATATGTACATCTTTTAAAGTGTTCCTGGAAATATTCCCTGTGAATTCATGCAAGAATTCACAAAGTTTAGCATCAATTTTTCTTTAGCTCTAAGCAACCTCTCAGATGTATTTCTCTTGCATTCTAAGTATAAAAGGCAGTGGCCACTCAGTGAACCTGGAAGGTGGGGGTCTTGGATATATATTTTTTTCTCCCTTTACTGCAAAAGAGAAGGGTTTCCTCATGTAAAAGGGACAAAAAAAGCTGAGGAAGATAAGACAAAACCTGTGCAATGTGCAGCAAAGATTCCTCTGAGAGGACCCAGTGGCTTAAGAAAGACCCTTTGAATGATCAATTCCCTTATGTTGTTCATTGATTTTCTCCTGGTTTTCCCTTATCTTTCCTTTCCTGTTGATATCTCTTTAATTGACTCCTGATTACAGATTACACCAGTTACAAACTGTTATTTGTCAAACAATGGAGCCAGGCTTCTCTCTGTGGCTCAGAAAAACACATGAAGCTTTTGATAGTTTTAGGAGGTTCAAACTGAACAAACTGTAGAGAACATAAGAAGATCTGGTGGTAATTGGCAAAGAAGGAATGTGTATAGAGTCTTCTTCAAGCAACTACCTTGTTTACACTCCCAGGCCTTTATACTGCTAGGAAATCCTGTATCCTGCAAGAATTACAATGCAGTAGAATCTGCAACTGAGTTCAAAATGTGCTTCTTGGACTCATTATCAACTTCAGCTCTGTTTGCAATGCTTAGCATATAAATTATTTAAATTAAACAAACTACATAAATTATTCAAGTTTCTTTCCCCCCCCTTATCTTTAACAGGCACTGCAGAAGTTCAGTGCTAGTGGTGTCACACTTCACTGCCAATCAGATCAGCGTGTTAAAGGCATCTCAGAACGTTGGCAGTGCCTAAATGACCATGAGACTCTTAGGAGGAAGCCACCAAAAGCTGAATGACAGTGACCCTGGAACAACCCACCACCAGTGATGGGCAGCATTCTGCTCAGCAGTGTAAACAAGGAGGGAGTTACAAAGGGAATCACGGGAAGGATGGTTGTTCTGGAATAGGTGCAATCTAACCCTGTTAAATTCTTTCTGCTTTGCCTTTGGGTGTATCCAGGGCTTGTTGCTCTTGCTGTGGGAACTAGAGGTTGTCAACAACCATGCTGTGAGCAAACCTAGTGCCATGTTAAGGGCCTTTCCCCTTAGGAGACATTACCTTGACCTGGCTCTCTTATCCCCTGGTGAAGTACTTACAAGCATCAAAGGAACGTGGTCTTGATCTCTTCAGCTGCCTCCTTTCCTGTCATCTGCTGTATCACCTTCATGGCCAAAGTCCAGGAGGGCTAGAATGAAGCTCTGACTTGAAGGCATGTGCAATCTCATGTTTCTTTAGGGCCTCAGCCAGGTGTCTGCTTAGGTGTTTCATGTAGGCAGGCATGGCTCCCAGCTCCAGGAGGACAATAAATATAGAGACTGCTTTAGAGGGAGGGCTGTCAAGGGCTGCTTTGTAGACAGTCATCAGAAAGAGGCAGCAATAAAGTGTAATTATACTAGGAAACATGAACAGAGCCTGTAGTTTCAGTGGACTGTCTGAATCGCTCATTATACCCAGGCCTTTTCTTTCCTCTTTTGTTCTTGCTATTTTCTTAATTTCACATTTCAAATATGATTGAAGAAAGCAGCCTCCACCATGTCCCCTGATTTTGCTCTGATTGATCTGTAAATCTGTGAGGACATGGTTGAGTTAGATTTCTGAGTATGTCCAGACATTGTGATACATCACAGCTGTGGGGTTTGTGGGGGCCGTATTTCAGCTATAGGGAAACAAATAAATTCTTTTGTTCATCACAGTCCCCATGGACCATCCATGTGATGGTTCAATACTGGTGTAAATAATAGAAGATAAATTCCAAGATATTGATGACTGACTGTTTAGTCTTGAGTTAGTGTAGCTAGCAAGGATTGACATCAATCCAGGCTGGAGGGGAGTAAGACATAAACTCATAATAAATATATAAATCATTTGAAGGACATAAGGATGGGCATGGCATGATCCTCACTAAAGTAAGAGAGCAGTACAGATGCAACAGCAGGAGGACATGATGCAAAGAGCTATCTGCTGAGATAGCTCTGGTGTGATAAAGTATCAGAGCATCATCCCCTCTTTGCATGGCTTGAGCATCCCTACAGACCAGGCAGCAGAGCCACCGAGGAGGGGTATGGCCTTTTTGCCACTTCAGAGAATTTGAACCTGTTAGAAAGGCAGGCTCAAGGCTCAAATGATATGGGTGTGATGGAGAGCACACTGCCACCCTTGTGACTTGACTGTAAGTCTCATGATACTCAGGACTTTCCAATTACCCACAGCTCTTACAAATATTTGTGCATATAAAAGCCTGTTTTTCTTTGATTTAAAAAGAGTAAAATATTACACCCTGATCACAAGTTCTGGAGAACCTGAACTCTTAGAGCACAGAACAGCGGGAAAAAAAACCAAAATTACCCAGACAAATAATTGAAAAACAAAGCAGAACAAGAACCATTTTAATCCCTCCTCATGATTCAGGGCAAGCAAGGAGAACATACTCTCCTATCTCATTTTCAGCAGTTTGGCGTTGCTGAAATACAAGCAGGTGAGAGATAGGTCCTATTCATTAAAGATGGATGTGGCGTGCTTCTTTCTTTTTAGTCCACCAAGAGATGACATTCTGTGTGTGGTGATAACTAAGAGGATAAGATGGTGTTTCTATTGGTTTCATGCTTGCCTGTATTGGAGTAGATAGACGTAATCACCCTGGAGATACTGTATTTACTTCTCTTTACTTATTTACTGTGTTTCTTTTATTTCACTTTAGGGGACTAGGCTGGAATTGACATTTCTTTCTCTTCAGCAGCAGCCTCCTCTCTCAATGCAGAGTCTCTGGGCACTGAGTTAAGCCAGACAGTGGAATGGACCTGCTGTAAATAGTGTTGATAAATTGGGTAGATAACACAGCATGGCCTGGTTTACCCCAGTGCACAGAGTAATAAAAAGGAGCTTCCGCCTCGGAAAGGTCACGGTATTGACAAGGGGAGCGATTGTGGGAATGGCAGTTGTGAGACGCCTGTCGCTAAAGTCACTTCCACAGGAGATGCTGAAGGCCTTTTCCTCACTGCCCTCACCCCTCACAGCATTTGATTTAGTGGTGCTGGGAAGTCTGTGAAGATGAGGATCCCTGGTGCCAAAGAGAACTGAGCTGCAAGGCTCAGTTGGATCTCAGTTGGATCTCAGTTGGATCTCAGTTGGATCTCAGTTGGATCTCAGGATCCAGCCAATCCCAAAATGGTCAATTATGTGGGGACTTTTCCAACTTGACCAAAAGGGGGTAGACCCCTCCAGGGCTGGCCTGAGTGTCTTTAGATGCTCTTTCACCACAGCCTGTGGAGGCACAAGGTCTTAGTGAGAGGGATGGAGCCACCAATCAGTCACAATGCTGCCGAGCAGTTCAGTGGTTTCATGTAGTAATTTTAAAATAGGTCCCTTTTTAATCTTGTGCTTGCATTTCTCAGTTCATACACTGGAAAGAACCATAATAGCCAACAGAGGACCCACCTAATAGATATCACTGAAACACAGTTTTGGAGACACTAGACCACTTCTGGGTCACAGACACAGCAGAACTTGGGTCAGATGTGCCTGGCATGATGGAGATCAACCAAAGAAATAGTTCCAATAGATAATTAGGAGTCTCAGACTGCTCTGGGGAAACCTGCACCCAAAAATCTGGTCTTCAACAACCCTGCCTGCCCCTTTGAGCAGTCAAAGCAGAAGTTGTGTGTTCAAAGACACCAAAGCAGAGATGATAGAACAGAGAGTACAGTGGGACTGACATGAATCCACAAATAACAGCAAATTGAATAATCTCTAAAGTCTTGCCTAGACATGCAGTCCTTTTCATGTCACAGTACTTTTAAATAGCCTTCCAATTAACATACCCAATATCAGGACTGGAAATTCAGGTCTAACAAGGTCTCATTAAAAAGCAAGGCATACAGCCCACCAGCTGAATTCCATGGACCATGCCAATTGGTACTGGGATGTGACAGGATTATGTAATAGCAGCCATTCTGTGTCACATTGAAGGTCCTTGTAGTCCAACAACCTTCCCCAACAGTGGCCAGCAAAAAAAAAAACAAAATTGAGAGCAAAGTGCTTGTTACAATTATTTTTGTCCCAGTTACTCTTCCAGCACTCCAGTGCTTATGGGATTCCTAAATCAAACTTGTACATAAAGCACTTTGTACATCAATGAGAAAGTATAAAGTAAGTGACGGCATTGCTGCATGGTGGGGAAAAACATTTGTTCTCCCCAAAGAAGCTAAACAAGTATGACAAAGTATTGATTCCATCATTTTATTTCAAGAGTGATGCCCATGGTGTATTAGAAAAGGGAGTGTGTCCACAGTAGAGCAAGTTCCTTAGATCTTCAATGTGTTTTTCTGCCATAATAGTATTATAATAGATGTGGTTTTCTGAATGGGAGGAGCAATGGTTTTGGCCACTTTCTCTGTCTTTTGACTATTTACTTACTACAAAATTGGCTTAATAGTTGTTTCCAACAGCACTCATGGCCTACTCCCAGATAGGAAAGTCTTGTGAGTTCTTTATAAATGAGAATGGGTTTTGGGGACATTCCTATTCTGCATTAAGAATTGGCCCACACTGAGGACTAGAGTTTGATGTATCATCAATTTGTGTCACTTACTACCATTTCAAATTCAAAGTGACAAGGATTTGGAAACCTTGCTAGACGCGGAACTGTGGCGAAAGGGCTGAGTTTGGCCAGGGTGGGAAATTGTAATGCCTTGAGAAGGTGACAGTAAACTGACTCAGGGGAAGCTTAAGCAAGGCCCAAACGGTGCCCTATGTAAAGGCAATCTAATGATTTAATTCCCCTGTTCCTGGACAGTGGTGTCATGAAGACCAGAACAGCAATCCTTGCTTTGGCCACACAGTACAGTCTTTCAGGGAGCCAAGATCAGCTCATTAGACTGCAAGATCTGCACTCATTGAAAGAAGCTGGTCCCCATCCAGTTTTGACAGTCTCAGCCAACCTGTGCCATCTGTCTGGGACAGCTCCCCAAACACACAGCAAAGCCCTTCTCAGAGCCCCAGCCACATGGAGGGAATATTTCAGAGTGCTGGAAACAGTGGTCACTGTCAAGTGCAGTAGCTTTTGGCCCCAGTGGCCACTTTGTCACAGATGTTGCTGAGGTCTTTTGTAATTTCCAGGCACTTCTGAAAGGCAAAAAATAATTCAGTAATCACAAAATTAGAAAAGAAGTGGAAAACTAAAATTGGTAAGCACCCACCTAATGGTTAATATTCTCCCTCTCTCCTGTCTCTGACTGCAAACCTCCCCCCTTTCTCAGCAGAGTGACCTGGACCTGGGTTCCTGTGAAGTGAAGTTAGTTTGGGTTAGTCTTGCAGCAGGCTCTGGGCTCTCAGTGGTGATGGGAAGTGAGATAATAGGGCCCTCAGCAACTCACCCTCACCTTAGCCTTGTCCACCGGGCACACATGGGCTAATGCATTCTGCTCCTATTGCTAAGCAAGTTGGGGTTATAAACATGATTTTCATAATTGGGTTTTAACATACACAGAAACCATCCAGCAGCGATGATAGCTTTGCACCAGAAGAGCCTTAAGACAGAGAACAGCTTCTCTGAAGTGTTAAGAATCCCAGCATATTTATCTTAATAAGTTTTATTACAGCCTGCCAGTTTAAACCTAATGACTAATTTATTGTATGAAATACCAGCAATATATTTTTTGGTTTTGCTAATTAATTATCTCAAACAAAGGTGATATTTATAAAACTGTCCAGAAATGGTATGTGCATTAAAATTGCCTTGCAGCAGGAGATGAAATTATTACTAATATGGGATCAAATTATTACTGTATTGACTTAGTTATTTTATTACCTCATAATGGATTTCTTCATTATTTTCTCCGGGATTGTAGCATTCATGATTGCATTAAAGTCTGTTAATCTATGCAAATATCATTAGGAGCTACTAATAACCATGGCAACTTTCTTCAATTTCAAGGAATTGGTAAGTACTCCCAACGCATTGTTATGTTCTGTTAGTGTGATGGGATTAACTCAGCCCCCAAGTCCTTGGGACAGTGGGTGGGCAGCAGATCCCTGTGAGCTTTTCATTCTTTACAGAGAGATAAAGTGGAAGGTGGGAATTTGTTCTTCTGCTTAAGAGGTGGCATAATTTTCAGCTCCACCACTGTAACCTTGCCTGATGTCAACCAAGTCACCTGTTAGTTTGGAAAAGGGCCATGTCATAAATTTCCTCTGTATTTCCAGCCCTGCTGTCTATCCTCAAAAACAATAGCCCACCCCATGGCTCCATGTTTTAAAACTGCAGTGGGAGTCAGATATTTTCTAAAGGTCAGGTCATGGAGTTGTGGCTTTTCTCCATGCAGCATGAGGCAGAAGCAAAAAAGGAAGGTGAATTTTCAACACTGGCATAGCTTTCGAGTGTCTCATGTGTGATCTAATGCCTTCACACTGATGTTTCAGAGGTGTTCAATGAACCATTTTTGAGAGGACTGAGATTGCTGCAGAGCTGTGAGTGTGTCTGTCAGTGTTCGTATCGACCACTTCAAAAAAATGTGGACAAATATTAAGCCTTGAATGTTTCCCTTTTCAGCACCTCTGAAAACTGAAAGATGCATGCATGAGTAGAATGATAGGTAAGGGAAAATACACAGCTGCTGAGTGGTATAACTATTTATCTCCCTCACCTATTAGTCTAATTTTACATCTCCCATACTTAGATAATGAGGTTACAGACACCTTTGTAGTAACGCACACAAAATTAAATAGAGGAAAATCAGGTTAAATTGGATCACAGAGTGACAAGGATGGAATTTCATCTCCTTACCCATATCTGTCTGTCTGACTGTCTCTCTAAATAATCTAGATCCATAGCTTATATGCAAGCACGACAATCCCAACAGCAACTTTCCAGCAGTGATTTCCAACTGATCAGTGCTACATAATTCCTGCAATATTAGGGCTAACATTGGGCTCTCCTGTCATTTCTGAATGGCACCTGAAGCCTCCTCTTTGAATTGACCTTAGACTGAAATCAGTTTAGGTCCAATTATAAGAGCTACTGAACTCTGGGTGCCCTTGTTTTGCTCCATCAGCATGTGCACCACAACTGAGAGGAAGACAGGCTTTAAAAATGTTAAAGGCTTCAGTTTTTGACACAAAAGCTGCATTCTGAACTATAAACAAGCAAAATGGACTTGAGATGTTGGTGAGCAATCCCACAGCCCCAGGGATCACAGGAGTCCTGTCTTCTCCCTTAAACAGTAACAACAACCTCTCTCCCAAAAAGCTCATAAAAAAAAAGACAGTCCAAAAACACTGCTGTGGTGTCAGAGCAAAGTGGTGTTGGATTAGGCATTTGCACCTCTGTAAATGAATTAACAAAATGTGATTGTTTTATGTTTGTCTGTCAATCTGTATTTGGCTCAGAGGGGATAATTTTTACTCAGAATGTGTTAAAAAGAAATTCCATAGATGGTAGCAGTCTTGGACCCTGTGAAACTCTCAGCTTTTTTGCATGAGCTGACCTTGTTTTGTTAAATAAAAAGAGACCCAAAACAGCATTCAGGAAGGGAAAAAAGCAGGGTGAATCCATGGAAAACAAACAAACAAAAAAAGAAACAAAAAAAAAAACCACAGAGAAAAAAACATAAAAACCTCACCACATTATTTTTCCTGTATTCTTTTTTTTTTCCTTTTTTTTTTTTTCTTTTAAGAAGAGTTACTCTTTATGATAAAATGTAAAATAAAGGGAAAAGCAAGCCCAGAAGAAATGCAGGCATTATATTGGATGGATGGGTTGAAGCTGTTATGCATTAATTGCATTTCAGGATCAGCTGGGTCCCCTCTCTGCTCAGCAGCAGAGCCCCAGTCTGCTGGGGGGCTGAACAAAGGACAGTAACAAAGCAGCATTAAGGGTCTTATCAAGGGTCTCTCTGGCTGGTTTCCTTTCACAGCCTGTTGCAGAATACAAGCTCATTTATTCTCTGAGTTTAGACAGATTCTGCCAGGAAAGACTCTCTTGCAAAACCACGTCATGAACCTCCCAGCTTGAACTGCTTGAGAGTTTTGGGACTGGAAACACAGCGAGCTTGTCTGCTTGTGTTGTTCAACAGACAAGGGTCCTAACTTGGCAAAATTCTCAGGTCAGCCCTGTTAAGGGGGTACAATAGATTTAGGTGTGAGGAGACAGATATGGAAGGAGGTTAAGCATCTGCCTATTGCTAATCAAAACATGAATTTAGAAGGAGATGGGTCCCACCAGAGCATTTTGGCCCTCCAGTGCTCAGCATTCCTTTTAGGCCAGGCAGAGAGTGCAGTGGTTTAATTTAACTTAAAATGGAGGGTGTAAAAGCATATGCTTTGGACAGATGTGAAAGTGGGAAGCAAGGTTTTCTTCTTATTACTTAAATCAGGGGGGCTTTGGAGTGTCTAGCATTGGTTCTGAATGGCTGATAGCTGCTAATAAAAGGTTTGCTCTCAGTCTGACTGGGTAGCTTTAATGTAATTTGGAACTTAAAAAAAGTCTGTATTCCAGGGGTGATCCCAATTCTGTCATCTTGAGCCCATCTCAAATAGCAGTGAGGGGACATAATTATATGGTGTAAATCAGGATGGTTTCACTGATGGTACTGATTTACACCATCTGAGGACCTGGCTTAGCTCTGTTATGGCAGTGAGCTGCACTGCCTAACCTCCCTGAATTCCCTGCATGGATTCTACACATCACTTAACTTCAGGCAAGACTTTCTCACATTGTCTGAATGCTAATTGCACTTCTGTGCTGCAGCTTATATTAAAATTAATATATAATTCCAAAAAAATAGAGATAATTGAACTGACCCAAAATATAACCCCTTTCCTTATTTCTTAAGCACTTGAGTTTTAGCACAAATCTCTTTTACTGCAGGGGCTTATGTTGTGCCGTCAGCAAATGCAAAGAGCAATTAAACATTTAACATGATCACAAGGAAAAGAGGAAAGCTGCTGTTTAAATGCATCAAGGAAAAAAAAAAAAAAGCCCAGGAAAACAGCCTCTTGGGTCTAATATAAGACAGAAAAAAATGCACTGCGGTCAGTTCAATTCAAGAGCTTTGTTTATTGGGGATCTAATATATTATTTTTAAAAGTAAAATTCCCTACTTTGCTGGGGTCCTTAGAAGGAGTTTCAAACAATCCTGTGCCATAGAGATGCCAGGTTGAAGCTTTCTGGAGGGTAAGCATTATGATTTTCACTTTCTCTTTGTTTTCCTTAGTTAGGAGGGTAACCTGGACAGTGGGGAATATCTGCTTCTAGGAAGAACTCCACTGCATTTCCTCAAAAGAAGAAAAGAAGTAATAGACTTCAAAACTCTGCATCCCTACTGACATCCCTCATTTTTCTGTTTCACACATTTTCCTGTTCTGCTAAAAGCACGTAATCTAACCTATGAGTCATCTTGGTCAGTGCTGCTGCCTATACCCAAAGTATTAATAAGAGGAATTAGTCCTGTTTGTCAGTCTGTCTGTGAATGAGAGATGTGGGATTAAGTCGCTAGATGATATTTGTTTTCCGTAGCTTATAGAGAATGTTTATTCAGTTGCCATAAGGACATCAGGGTCATGCAGCCTGATATGCAGCTTGAGCAGGCAACTGCAGTGTGCAGCCCCATTCATAGGGGAGTAGAGTCCCTATCAGAGAAAGCAGCCCTGATTTGACATTCTGGTTGTCTGAGGGGCCTGCCTTAAAAATGCCCTTGGAGTCTGTTTGCCTGGGACAAAAGGATGCACAGCAACACATGCTCCAAAAGGCCTCACTCCTGTGGGGGTGGATGGGGAGAGCAGAAAAGTAATGGGACTCCAGGGCTGCTGTCAACCTGACAGCATCTTAACAAAGATACAGAGGAATTTTGGGGGGCCTAATTTAATAGGATTTGTCAGGTCTTTTCATGGGACACTACTATTTTCCATTAAGTGTTTTTCAGGACAGTCTTCCTGATTCTGGTGAGTGGTTTAGGAAGGAGGGCCAATGCCAGAAAGCCAGACAAACAGGTAATGAGGTCACTCATCAGTTCTGTAGGGTATCAGGGTATGAGCTGCTGAGATAATCTTTTTGGAAGAGTCCAACACAGGGAGATTCTGAAATGGGGTGCTGGTCACCAGGAAGGCCACCAGGTGCCCAGAGCAGCCTTTCTCCAGAATTTTAAACAATGGGAGAGCAATGATTTGCATCCATTTACCTACATTTTAGGAGGGCATCTGAATGCTAGAAAATGGAATCTATTTCTTCCTGCTCTGAGTTTTAAGAGTTTAGGATTTAGAGTGTTTTTTTTTTTACATGGGAACAGCTTTAAAAGTTTTTAGGTTGAATTCAGAAAAAGTGGGAAAACGACTCAAATATCAACTGCTTTCTGCCTGCAAAAGCATTTTCTTCTTAGCTCTTGGATTAACACCTAGACTCAGGCATGCCTGTGACACAGAGAGGCTCTATACTTGCCAATCTCAATTTTTTTGGGGATTGCAATATCAGACACAAAGCAACATTTTCTCTAGTAGATTGTGCCACTAATACAATAAGGGTCTAATATATTAATGAATAAGGATCTATAATATGCTAATATTTCTGCATCACATTAATATTCTATTAGACTAATGTATTATTATGCTAATAAGTCTATTAAAAATGCAAAATATAATTATACATTTTGTATGGCTCCACTGTTGAAATCTGATTCCTGCCCTAAACACACTTGTGTGTGTATTTCTAGAAATTGTATTACCTGCTGTGCAAAGTTAGCTTGATCTACACCTGATGTCTTTCATCACACACCCCAAGCAGCCGAGAGAGGATTTCATACCCCAAACCCATTAGCAGGTGAAACAGATTAAGTGCTTCAGCAGGTCTGCATTTCAGCTGTGGGAGAGACAGGCTGACAGCCATGCTTTACACACGCCTCACCCTCTCTTGGAATTTACCTTTCTTTTCACTGAGCAGCTGATTGAGAGGGGACCGTCCTCTGGGTGGGCATGTTGTGCCAGAAGGGGGCAACACACCTAAATCCCAGCAAGCCAATCACCTAGGAAAGGGTGCTACATGAGACCCTTTGAAAGAGATCCCTTTCTCTGTGGTGTTTTCTTTTACCAAGTTTAGGCAGTTCCCAATTCAGTGTGCTGTTTATATAGTTTATTCTTTAATGCCTAATTTCCCCCGACACCATCAAAGGAGCCTAATCCACAGGCAGGGAAGGCTGTGACTTTCTCTGGACAGCTAATCCTGAACAACAGGGCACTGTGTGTCTGTTTTCCCCCCTGGTCCCAGCCCTGGCTATGCTTCTGCTCCTCTGTCAGCGTTGAAAGAGAATTTTCAGTGTGCCTCCCACTCTCCATAAATATATCCACACTCCTGCTCACTCCTGAATAATGGCATTTGGAGGAGAGGTCTCCTGCAGATCTTTCTACCACAGCTAAATGTTCACTTGATTGCTTTTAGATGGGCCAATTAAGAATGAAAAGGGAAAGTGAACAGCATGGTTTTGTTTTGTTTTAAAAATGTCATGTTTGCCAAGTTTATTAAGCAGGAGCTTAGAATGAATATTGAATTTTCAAAGACTGGTTCTGATAAAATTTGGAAAAGAAAGTGGAAGGACATGTCCTTCCCCTTGTCCCTGTCAGGATAACTCGCTGCCCTGTATCAATGTCTGCATCTCGTGGCACCAGCCATTTAATGGATGTTACAACAGACATCTTTAATGAAAGAACAGGGTTTCTGTTACCTGTCTGAAGATCTATTCACTTCTTTATTGCCACTGGAAAGAGGCAGAGAATTGAATGAAAACGGTTTCTGACCAAGAGAAATCCTTTCTAACGGGGAGGAAAGAAACTGTATGGGTAGAACTCATGGTGTGGGGAGGCTGAGACTCTCTGTCACTGGAAGCTGGTTAAAAATGGGGGAAATGTTTCTGTCAGTAAAAACACACTTGAATGTGGTTCTGCATTGTGCCAGTTGAGCTAGGGAGCTTCTCCAGGTTCCTGCCAAACCCTTCCTCTGGCTCTGGCCCTTCTTTCATAGGCAGCAGGCCCAAGGCTTTGTGGAGACACTCGCAGCTCTCAGGGTTTGTCTGTTTGGTACCCAAATAGCAAAGAAGTTGAGATGGCACAGAATTGTCCTTAAGTGTTGAATAGGAGGAACAATTTATAAGTGCATCGTAAAACTCAGAAGTGTGCTCAATTTCACGAGATTTAAGGCTTCCATAAGCACCTAAAGGCTTCACACAGCCCACCTGTATAGCGCTGCCTTTTGCATGAATAACTTTGTTGTGTGGTGGCTGATTCTGTCGCAGTAAGGATCCTGCTACCATTAACAGTGACTGGATTTCTCTTTTAGAGCAAGAGAAAGAAATCCAGGTCTGTGGAAGCGAAAATCTAAACATTTCCTTATTATTTTCTATGAGTATTCAGTATGATTTATATATATATATATATGTATGCATGAGTGATGATAAACATATGTGACTCCCTGACTTGAATTTGTCTTAGGACACATGGTGAATGAGTAAGGGACTCAATTACACAACATTCAAAATAATTTTATTTTTACTGTATCATATCCCTCATCTGACTTCCAAATTTCACTATTTTTAGGGCAGCAGCAGAATGATTATATACTGAGTGAAGATACACAAAGCATGGAATTCCCAGTTCTGGTCTATAAAATAGGAAACTCATACTCACATCTTTACACTGTCCATGTTTTCAACTTGCTGGTGGTGTTCAGGAGGTCTCCCAGCAAATTCCATTTACGTTATTGTCATTATTACCATTATTATTTTAATACGTGACTCATGAACCACCATTTGCTGTGGATTCTCCAAGATGATGGTCGAGTGGTTTCAAACTGCTTCATCAACTTGAAGTTCAGTGTAGCTACGCTGATTTACATGAGCTGAGGCTTTAGCCCAAAGTTCCTATTGAAAGTGACAGAAAGCTTTTTGCTGGTCTGTCTCTCCCTGGGAAAGATAACGCTTTTCACAGGAAAGCTGTTATTTGGTGTGTTCCCTTATGTAACAGCACTGCTGGCAAAGTAGAGAGACCAAAAACAAGAGGACTCCAATACTCACAGAATGGCTCAGGGTGCTGAAGTGACCAACCTCTCCACAGCACAATGCTGTGCTGTTGTCAAACAAGCCCACAGAAGGAGGATTTTGTCAAAATATGTTTTTCAGTTTCTGCAGATATCTTCAATCTACATTTGTGTGGAACAAAGGTATAAGTTTAGATTATTACTCCAGCCTTTTCTTTTGCCTGAGTTAATCTGCTTAACAAAAATCTTCCTGTCCTGCCTCCCACCTATATTTCTGCGTCAATACATATCTAAAATATTTCTTTTTCTTCTCCTAACACAACCAGAGCAAAAGTTAACCATGTTGATTGTCTTCTTGTTAAAGTGGTATATTGGATATTTTATAGGTTTCTTTGGCCTCTAATTGGTCCATCCACAAAGGAAGATAAAAGTACCCCTGTGTGCTACAGCTATAATCTTAGATCTGCTGGATAAGTTCAGGTATTTCAGGGTTGGTATTTATTGAAGCACCACCTTTAAGAAATGTATGGGCTGGAGAAAAGCCTTGCAGAGGCAGGGTTATGTTGCACATCTCTGTGTCAAAGACCAACCCAGACATTTCTGTGCAAGCCCCTGGAATGAGAGTTTGCTGCAGGAATCCTGAGTTGCAGAAACCTGGTAGCTCATTGTCTGTCTGTGAGTGTGTTTTCTCCTCTTGGGTTTGCATCATACCAGCATAAATGAGCAAAGATTGGTCTGTAAAGCTTATTCAGAATGAAATTCTCTTTCTATATAATGCTCCTCCTTTTGACAGAGAAGTTTCTTTTCCCCTCTAACTTTTTCTGGTTTTCTTTCTCTTGATCTCACTTTTCTGCAGTCTGCATGCAGGCATGTGTAAAAAAACAGGGTGAGAGGATTTGGTCTCTAGGCAAAGAAAATACCAACAAAAGAGAGCATAACAAGTAAATCCCTCTCTCTCTCTCTCTCTCTCCTACTCTCTCTTCACATGAGCCCTTCAAGCCCAGGAGTGGAGTTAGCCAGGACCAGGATGGAGGCAAGGGCCCTGGTGGAGAAAAAGCATTTACAATCTTTAACAGCAAGTAAAAGTGGAGGAAAGACCACCCCATCAGTGTAATCCCAGTACAATTTCATCTACGCCTTTTGTTTCTTAATGAGTTTTTATTCATCTTTAATTTGACCGGTCTTCCTCTCCAAAGGAGGGCTAAGAGGGCAAAGGAAAGGGGAAACACAACAGTAGGGTAGAGAGCGAAGTCTTTGACAATATTTCTTTTTATATTTCTTTTTTTCTCTCTTAACTGATAGCTAAAAGGTCTTTCTAATAAATTTCTCTGTCCTTTTACTAATGTATTTAGCAGAAGATTGTTTTTGGAAATAGCAAATGAAATAAAGAAATCAAGAAAGCAGATTGCAAAGATTTGATACAGTGCCCAAAATTTAGGAGAAAAATAAATCCATCCTTCCTTCCTGCCTTCCTGCCTTCCTTCCTTCCTTCCTGCCTTCCTTCCTGCTTTCCTTCCTTCCTTCCTTCCTTCCTTCCTGCTTTCCTTCCTTCCTGCCTTCCTGCCTGTCTTCCTACCTGCCTTCATGCTTTCCTTCCTTCATGCCTTCCTGCCTTTCTCCCAGAACTAGGAAGTTCAGCAAGACCATAAACCTATTTTGATATTCTGGGTTATATATCTTAGACCACATCTAACTGGTTAGATCAAGCCATAATAGTATTTAAAGGGAAAAGTCATGGATAAAGGAACAGGAATGTAAGGGACAGGATGAGTTTGGGGGATATCCTGTCTTGCTGGCATGGCTTAAATGGGATCTGATATTTTTGATAAAGAGTGGGGCAAATTTCCACCAAAGGATTCGTCACAGATTGGAGTCCGAGACAAAGTGAGAAACAGGTTTGGTCATTTTGGTTGATGGGCTTCAACATCTCACTTCCTCTCCCTCTTTCACTCTCTTTCACCCATACATACACAGGTAGACTTTGAATGTAATATTTTGCACATCTCCTACAACTGCATTACATCCCGCTGGCCATATCTTGACAGGCTGCATCAGTCAATAATGATGTAATATTAAAGGGTAATGACACAGCCATGCAGAGTAATGAGAGAAAGCAATTTCTCTCACTATTTACCCATTTACCAATCGATTGAATTTATCATGTCAAAAACACAGGGATAAGTCCATGAGAGGCTGACATATGTTCCTATTGTGTAGTGGTTCTGCTCAGCTGGCTGACAAAAATGTCTAAGTAAACATATTAAGTTAAATTCTGCTCAGGGTGTGAAGACAAAGGAGAAAAAGGAAACAAGCCTGGACATGAACTTGGACTTGGAGAGTGAAAAAAATATTACTAAGAAATAAGGAGATGAAAGGTAAAAGAATGCAGTTTGGGTCCATGCAGGGAGCATCAGTCGAGGCATGTGTGTTGTTTCAGCAGAGTAATTAATTAATACAGGTGTGTCTCTTACCATAGACTTTCTAAATACTGCAATTCTACCTTGCAGTCCTTCCTTTGAGAGTCTCTATAGGCTCAGAAAACATCTGTGGTTCTCACAAGCTGCCCCCAGAGAAGATTAGGATGGACAAACTTCATTTACAATCAGGCAGAAAGTGAAACCCAGATAAATCCTCAGATTAAGCGGAACAGGACCTGCATTCCCTCCTGGAGGTGAAACAGGGGAAGGGCTTGGATCAGCCACAAGCAAAGCTTGATGACCAGATGTGTCCAGGAAAATTGCATTTGGAAAAAGCAGGAGGCAGATTTTATGCCTAAGTTGGTAAGGAATTCCTCAGACTTCCAGGAAGCAGAGAGTCTTTCAGCAATACTGTCATTATTTTGGGTTCTTCCACCAAGCAATTTGAGGCTGATGGGACAGAACCCTTCTGCACCTTCCTTGCTTTTGATTTCCATTTGGAGGTGTTGATATTCCCTCCTCTGAAAAGCAAACTGGAGATACATTTCCAACACAGCTGCTCGTATTTGCAAGGATATTTATGAAACAGATCCTGCAAGAGTTGTATGGCTCTTGGAGCAGCCCATTAGGAGGAAAGGTGTCAAACTGAATCTGGCTGATTATCACATGGTGAAGTGTTTAGCTTTACTAAACCACAGTCCTCCTGCTCAAGCTGTGGGGAAAAAGGCAAATACATACCCTATACCAAGCGTGGCCATATGTGAGGTGCTGCCCCAAAATAGCAGGTAACTCAGCAAGTAACTGAGCAAGGCTGTGGGAGAAGAATAGGGTGGAGAGAGGGGTTAAAATCATTGAGACTCCATCAAAGATGGGTGTTCACAGGTCCTGGGCCAGGGAGGTTTAGAACTGAGGGCACGGAGAAAGGAGAGGGATAAGGATGTTGCAAAGTATTTTTTCTTTTTATTTTCTTTCTCTGAGCTGTTTATAGATGTAATCCTACAACTGCAGAGTGTAAATCCTACACAAGCCTGAGTGATTATTGCAGCTGGAGGCTCTGGGTGGTTTTGTAACCTCTCTGCTCCACTTCAGCTGCTGAAAACCAGGAGGGAAGAGGAGCAAAGGGAGGGAAGTGAGAGGAAGGAGGGGAGCTGGGCTCTAGCAAAAACCTTGATCCAAAAGCCCATCTATTTTCCCAGCACTTAATGCCTCATGAGTGCTGTCCAAAAGGGGGAAGGAGGCACTGGCTTTTGGGATGCATTAAAAGCAATGTGATCAGCAGGTAGAGAGAGGTGATTCTCCCCCTCTGCTCATGTGAGGCTCCACCTGAAGTGCTGAATCCAGCTCCGGATATATAGGCAAGACCTGTTAGAACAGGTCCAGAGAAGGACCACAAAGATGATCGCAGTGCTGGGGCACCTCTGATATGGAGACAGGCTGAGAAAATTGGGGTTGTTCAACCTGGAGAGGAGAAGGATCTGGGGTGACCTTCTAGCACCTTCTGGTACCTGAAGGGTCTAAAAGAGAATGGGAGGGGGATAATCCTTTTTAAAATCCTTCATAAAAGGATATGTACTAAGAGGACAAGAGATGATGTCTTTAAACTAAAAGACAACAGATTTAGATTAGACATTAGGAAGAAATTCTTGACTGTGAGGGTGGTGAGACACTGGCACAGATTATTCAGAGAAGCTGTGGCTGCCCCATCCCTGGGACTGTTTCAAGGCCAGGCTGGATGGGGGTCTGAGCAACCTGGTTTAGTGGAAGGAGTCCCTGCCCTGGCAGGTGGTGTAACAAGATGATCTTTAGGTCTATTCCAACCCAAACCATTCTTTGGTTCTATGCTTCCTCCAAAATTTCTTTTCTCTCATGATGTCCTCCTCTACTGGGTGTGTAGGAAAATGAAGTGTGATGTGATCCAGCACCAAATGCTGATACAATGGCCCAGGTTGCTGTCAGCAGGAGCTGGCTGCAGTGTTTATCTCCAGCTGTCCCAGCTCACAAGCATGCCCACCTGGCACACAGCAGCACATTTGCCTGCAGCATGGCAGAGACAGACCAGGCTGAGACCAGCTTGTGCCTCGCCATGCAGGGACACAGACCAGCCTGTCAGACAGAGGAAACCACAGTCAGGAGTCAAATGATTCTTTCTGGCCTGATGGTTTCAAGCCTCAATCGTATGTATGTTTAAAAACATTTTGTTTCCATTTTCCTTTCTTTTTTCCCTTCACTGAGAGCCATTAATTATGGAAGAACGTGGCAATCTTTGGGACTTGCTCGCAGAGTGTCCCCAAGGTCCTGACCACACAAGGGCACCTCTGCTGCTCTCTCTATCTGCTTTGGGGAAGCTTCCAAAGGAAGGCAGGGGATATGTGAGCAGAGGGAGGGCATTTTTTAGTCGGTGGAGTGTGATGATTTCTTCAAGTGATGCAAATGAAGAAGGCAGAAGCAGTCTTCTGGCAGCACTGCCGCATGCAGAGCATGGCTGTGCCCATGGAGCTGTGCCAGCTCGGAGAGGAGGGGACACGGCCACAATCCCTGCAGTCTCCTTAGCTAAATGGGCTGCTCTTGCCTTGGGACATATCTGTGCAGCACCTAACCAAGTGGGGCTCCTAATGGCGTGCATAATGGAAATAACTTACAATAATAAAGTAAATAGACAGTAAAGCTGTCTTCTGTAATGTTATTCTCCAGGTGAAATGAGATACCAGAAACAAACAAACAGCCTCCAAATGATATTAAAATGTCTTTCACTTTTAATAATTTAAGGGACATACTAGAGAAAGATAAGGAAACTTAAAAATACATTATTTTTCAGGCTGATAGTCCTTTCCTGAGACTCTCTCCTGTCTGATTCACTGAGGACTCATTGACATATCCTAGGCTGAAGCAGAGCATTATAATAAGTTATTTGGACAAAAAGTTTTCTTCTTTAATTTTATTTACTGAGTTTGCCTTCAGAAAAGCTGGTTTAGCTTTGGGAATTTTGCTTCTAAAAAATAAATTTCCTTCCTCTCTCCCTTCTTCCATTCTTCATCCCTCTCTCCCATCCCTTCCTTTGCTCATCTCCCCCCTTCCCTCCCACCTCTTTCATCCTTCCATCTCTTTTTCACTCTCTCTCTTTCTCTCATTCTTTTTCCTGTTTCAAAAAGCCCTAGACTGTCTCCTTGAGTGTTAAGGACAAACTGGCAATAATTTATGTTATAGAGTGATATGAAAAAAATTACATTACACTATAAATTATAATATGAAGGGTGAAATGCCAGGAAGGATGCCAAATGCTGGTGGAAATCCCATTAGACAACAGAGTTCTATTGCCTACCACTCCCCACAGAAATCTTAGAAGGTTTGCATGAAACTGTTTGCTGTGAGGGGAGAGAGGCTGGAGGGGGGAGGAAGACAAAATACAACACAAAAGATAAAATATATAATCAGTTAACTGGAAATAGGAATTTTTTACTTATGCCCAAAAAGAAAGGTGACTTTTTTTAAAGACCTATAGAAATTTCAAATCTGGCCACCTGGGATTTTGTGGTGCTGCCTCAAGCTGGAGCAAAGGCTGTGGGGAGGAGCTGTAATGTGTGTTTGTGCAGAGCTGTTATCAGAGGGGCTCTTGGATTTCATCCTCCCAGACAATCCCTGTGGAAGTCCTTCCTTGGGTTCCTTGGGGTTTCAGGTATCCCTGCTCATCGCTGCAGGCCCAGAAGCTGCTTGAGGATGTGCCAGGGGCTGCCTGAAACCACATCATGCTCTGATGGTTCTTCTCTGAGAAAGGACTAATCAGGAATGAAATTAAGAAGGAGAATTGTAGAAAAATGGCATCAAGGAGAGACAAGAGTCCAGAGCCCATCTCTGACCTTGTGCTGGGCTATTGTTCCTGGAGCCAGGCAGCTGCAGGGGAGCAGGAGATGGGTGATTTCATACTTGTGGGTACATATTTGTCTTAACACTCACCACTACCCAGCACCTGAGAAGATCCCAGGGACCTGTGGATCATCCTCATCTCCCCGTGCATTGCCTCTCACCCAATTATTATTTAATTCCTAAAAATCTTCACATGCTGTCCATTCCCCTGAATCTCAGCCTGTGTCCATCTCTTCCTTAGGTATGACAACACCAAAAATAGATATCAGAACAATTGAACTCTTGCAACATACAGCCTTTGTGCAAAAGGCTGTAGGTTGTAAAAACAGAGGGCACAATTTACCCAGGGGTAGAATGATTGGTGAAGCTGTTGTTTTGCTCCTCTCTCATGTCTGGTTAAAATAATTGTTTGAATCTGAAACTATCAGTCAAATTTTATAACACTGCAGTGTTAGTGAAGAAATTAGAGTCCTCTCTAGATACCAGGTAAGGAAAGAGGATAAGTTCATTGTAAAAAAGGGAATATTTTTATGATGGACCAAGAATGAGAAAATGTCTATTTTTCTTTAAAGATAAAAGAAATACAAGACAAAAAACGGGAGGAAAAAAAAGAACCCAAAATCATGGATTATTATTTTACTTTCAAAAAAAAAAAAGAAAAAAAGGAAAATAAAACCATACCAAACACCCCAATCGATGGAGAGAAAAGCAGCTTTGAGTGCCTTATTGAACTGACCTACAGAAAAAACTTCAGAGTTTCAAGCCCAAACAAGTCCCTGATAAGATGTGAAATGCAATGGAAAAATCATTTAGGGGAAACAACAGAGAAGCTGATTTTGCTCTAGTTTTACAGGTTGGTTCAATAAAGGTTCCTGAACTCCCTTTTCTGTGTAATTCTAAGGAAGGGTCATTTAATTAATATATTTATCTGAAGCAAGAAAAAAAGAAGAGTAAGGGAGGGAGGAAAACAAACTTAAAACAAAGACTGTATTTCACATTGAGCATTGCAGGTTTTGGTTGAGTCTGTCTAGCACATGAGCTCTCTGGGTACCCACAACCCTTTCTTCCACATGGTTGCTCTCTTAGCTTCATCCTTTAATTTGGTGTATAAATTATCACAAAAATGATGGAATCCAGAGAGGAAAAACACATCCAAGCACATTTCTTACTCATGTTTTCCTTCTATAGCTCTTTGTGATTCATTTACTGCACTTTCAACCAGCCCTCCTGGTTTCATGAGATGTTGAAAGACAGCTCAAGCATTTTATTATCTCCCTGCCAGCCTCCAGAAGAGTATCTAGCAGTGTTCAGGATACCCCCTGCAGTGGGACTTGTGAATATAAAACTGTAGGGCTCAGTCCTTGGCTCTGCACCATCCCTCACTCCCTGCTCCTGCCTTTGCTGTGCATCCTCCCGGGCATGGCACAGCTGTGCAAAGCTCAGCACACCACAGACTCCCGAGCTGGGAGCATCTCCACAGCCTCTGGTGGACACACCTCGGGCTGAAGCTGTCTCGACAGCCCTTGACAGCTCTATTTCTCATGCAGGCAGGGCTGCTGAGGGGGCAATGCAGCAAAAGGGTTCATCCATCCCTATGTTTGAGAAGGCAAGTCTGTGCCATCTCTCAGTGCTCAGCCTAAGGCGCTGAACGGGTGAGTTTGATGGCAAAGACCTGGTGTGTGCTGAAGACCCTGCTTAATGTGGGCACTAAAGCCTTTTCACAGCTCCATAGGTCCAGCCCTGCTTCCAAGAAACAAAAACTTTACACAGCCTCAAGCAACATGAGGGGGCACCCTGTGAACTGTGCCCTGTGAGCTGCCTAGACCCCTTAGGAGCTGCAGTAATACCATAACAGAAAGGGTTTTCATGCAATAACAGGGCAAAAACACTTCCCATGGTGTGTGGTCCCTCTAGTGGTGCTCCCCACCTGAGAGCCGTGCTGGGGAGGGCAGCAGTGCATCTGGAGCTGGGACTGGCATGTCTGTTGTGTGCCTGTCACACACGGAGTTATTGTTGCCATCTGTGTTCCTACAGCTTCCCCCTGTTACTTTCCTATCCATGAAAGATGGAGAGAATTTCCCCCTGCCTCCTTCCTAATGACACTTTTGTTAAAAGGGTGTCCTGTGCAGAGGGAGGAGAAGGGTTAATAGAAAAACTTTTCAAGGTGAGGCAGAGAGCTAAGCCTTCACACTCTCAAGAAATTGAACTGTGGAGAAGTGTGGGAAAAGGCTTTCTTCCCCCGCCGCACCACAATGCAGTCTGTCTCAAATTTAAAAAAAAAATCAAAAAACTGTAAGATTTTTTTTTCATGTTCTTCCAAATATCACTTCTGCTTGTCACAATATTTATAAAAACCCTCTTGCTATCTCAAGCTGCACAGCCTTTGGCTCAGGTTCCTGCTTATGCAAAACAGGGTCATAAACATGTCACTGTGTATTTGATAAATCCATCTTCCTCTTGTCATTGTCACCAAGAAGCTGAGATGACGGGAGATTACTCCGTCAAATCGCCGTAGAAACGCCTGCAGAGTTTATGAATTTTCATAGGATGTAAGTCCTCTTTAATGGGAAGTGGGGCCCAGTGAAAGCTTGCTGTTTTTAAGGAAAAGTACGTGCATCTGTGTGTCTTCATTGGTGTGTGGGAATACACTGCATGGCCAAAACTTTACCCACCACACATTAGGAGCTGTGCCAAAGCATCCCACTTGAGAACATCATCCGGAGTTTGTGCCTGTTTCCTTGCATCTCCTTCTCTTGCTGTGACCCCAATTCACATTTATATTAAGGCTTCCCTAAGCCATACTGGATGTGTAAAAGAGATGTTAAATAAGTGCAAATGCCATTAGAGGGTATTTACTGATCTAACATATTTCCTGTGAGCATTTTCATTACCACATCTTGACATGCTTGTCTCTGCCCTCGCCTCCTCCTTTCTCTGCAATCTAGTGAAGAAATCAACCCATCTTCAGTGAGAATTGCCTCTATGTCAGGGTTCAAAGGCCGGCTGGGTTTCTCTTTCTGTAACAAAACTTAAAAGCAAACGCATGTCACAGTTTTCCAGACAGGAAAAATGTCCTTTTGTCACTCCTTACAAGGATAAAAAAAATGGCTGACAGTATTGTGGTCAAATTTTAGCAAAATAAGGGAAAAGAGATAAATATTAATATTAATCTTCAGTTATGAAGCTCAGCTGAGCCAGGTGCTGAGCTCTACTGAGGACGTCCTAAGACCTGGTAACACCTTCAGCAGTTCAGTGGGATTTTTTGCAACTTTCCACTGGAATTCCACATGCTCCTGCAATTAAGCAGCTAATGCCCAACCTAGAAAGCTTACAGATAGATCTCCTATGTAGACTCTTCTTTGTGAGTTAAATTTTTATTTATGACCTATGGTAATGTCTTCTATGATCCTGGGGCATCCTCTCTGCATTAAAGTTGTTTTATCTTCATTTTCCAGCATATCCAAGTCGTTCAACCTCCTGCTGGGATGTTGTGGCTTAAGCCCAGCCAGCAACTCATCCCCATACAGCTGCTCACTCACTCCCTGCCAGTGGGATGGAGGAGAGAATCAGAAGAGTGAAAGTGAGAAAACTCAGGAGCTAGGGTAGTTTAATAAGTAAAGCAAACTTTGCACACAGAAATAAAGCAAAGCAAGGAATTAATGCAGCACTTCCATGGGCAGGCAGGTGTTCCATAATCTCCCCAAAAGCAGGGCTCCCTCATGCATAATGTTGACTTGGGGAGACAACCACCATCACTGCAAATGTGCCACCCTTCTTCTCCCAGCTTTATAAGAATTATCCCTGTGGTCAGGGATAATCCCTGGGGTCAGCTGTCCTGGCTGTGTCCTCTCCCAACTTCCTGTGCATCCCCAGCCCCCTCACTGGTGGGATGGGGTGAGAAGCAGAAAGGGACTCAATGCTGTGCAGTGCCCACATAGCAATGACTAAAACATCCCTGTGTTGTCATTGTCATCTCCAGCACAAAAAANAAAACCACAGTTACCATTGGGAATACCAACTCCACCTGAGCCAAAACAAGCACACAGTGCAAGAGTACAAAAGGCTTTTAAGCCTTTTAAGTGTTGTATCATGGTTGTTGCAGTGCAAACAAAAGCAGAACCCTCCCCAAATAGCTGCCCACATATGAAACTGAAAAACAGGGAGGACCTCACTGTTTCTCAGCATCCCAAGGCTTAAAGGGAGACAATAATTCTCTTTTGATCCTCATGGCAGCAGTTACTGCAGTGTGTGCAGCCTCAATGTGTTGGCACATTTACCCAAACAGGGGCTGAAGCAGCAGCTCTGGCTCAGACTTGCCCAAAGTGAGCATTATTTATAACCTGTCTGCCCCATGTGCAGCTCTGAGTGTGTGTAATCCCTGCAGTGTCCAGGAGAGACGGGCTTCAGTGGGATTTTCATCCAAGTGATCACAAAAGGGCAGGGCCACCAATGTGCTCTCTGTCAGGACCTCCAGTGAGCAGTTTCCCCATGCAGTGACACCAGAGGATGATGTTACCTGTGCTGGGTCTGAATTTCACCCCCTGGGCTTCTGTGACTGGTGCATTTTGCTTGCCATCACAGGTTTCCTGCAAAAACCAGCAACCTTGATCCCTAGAAGTAAACTCCAGTGGACACATTGGATGAAATCTCCTCCATGGTGTATCAGGACAGTGCTGTGCATTTCAGCAGCCATCAAAGTGTTTTATAGATCATGCATGCTGACCTGCATTACCAAGTCATTAGTAAGTGGAGCAAAAGTTAGAGGAAAAGAACAAAAATCAGGCAAAACATTACCAGATACCACAATCCCATATATTTTCTAGAAGCATCTGACCACTTTATATTTTTCATTTGTTGAGAGGGCATACAGCATAAGGAAGTCTAATAAAAGCAGGAATATAGCCTTGGTCTGGTTATTTAAAAATTAATTTTCTGCTTTACAATGAAGGCCTTCTGTCTCATTGTTTTGCAAGCAAACAGCAGCTTATTCTTCTGAAACTTAGCATTCTTACTTCTGGAGGATGAAAGAAATTTTCAGAGAGTTTACAAGAGAAACCTGTTCATTAGATTATAAGTTAAAATTAATTAAAAATTGGATTCTCTAAGAAATGTATCATCTGTGTTCACACTCTTCATCCAAATGATGTCAATAAGAGAATAGCTCAGACTTCAAACTTTCTGTATGGTTGCAGTTAATTGAATTCTTATGCTTGGGGTATTCTTGAAGAAATTAGGAAGTAATTAGGCTATGCTATTAACCATTGTATATAATTGATCTGATAATATAGCCAACAAACAGGCCAAGGTCAACAGCTTATTCAGCTCTTGAGTTTGATGTGTTCTCTGAGATGATGCTCCACTCCTTCCTCTGTCATGAGGTGGCTTGCTGGGGTTCTACTGGCTGTACTGGGAGTTATGACTTTTTTGGGGAGATTAAATCTACTTTCTGCTATACAAAACATGACAGGTTAGACAGCTGTGGCTGGGATGCTTTATATGGCTTTGCACCTCACTAGGCAGCACTGCTTCATCTCTTCAACTCTGCCCACAGCAGGGTATCCCACAGCAGGGTATCTCATAGTGGGGTATTCCACAGAAGGGTGTCCCAAAGCCCCTTTGGGCAGCTCTGGACCAGGTTCCTGCTTGTAGAGCTAAACCAAGCAGGTGACTCCCAATGCATAAACAAACTGTGTGAGTGGAAAGAGATGTCCCAGGCCTTCTGCCTCTAACACACCTTACCCAGCCATTAAAAGGGCATCCAAAAAGTAAATGCTAAATTCAGCAGTACAGTTTGGCTCCTTGCATGGCTTTAGCTCTGAGCAGCAGTTACAAATCCAGTTTAACAGGCCAGTGCTCTGACTCTTTGCATTGATTCAGCACACCGGTGGATTTGTTCTTAAAGAATGAAGTCAAAACTCCCTTTGGCTTTGCCAAGGTCTGGCTTTCACCCTGCAGAGCTGCAAATCAATAGAAGCAATGGAAGGCAGAACTCACTGTAAATGCCTCTGAAGGGGGTGTATGGAAAATGCAATTACCCAGAGAAGGAAATAACCAGACAAGCTTTTTTTATTTGCCTTTTTTCCCCCCTCTCCTTTTCCTCTCTTGGTGAAGAGTACTATTGCAGCAATAGTCAAGAAAATGCATTTTGAACATTTTATAATTCTTCTAAGCCAAATGCAGGAAATTTACTTACAAACAGAAACAGAGATGCAGATATATGAAAACATAGTATTTGTCAGTCCATTCAGAAATACCATTATTAGAAAAACACTGTAAAATCTGTCGCAATGTGGAATTAGAAGAAGTGACTCAGTTACTTCATGATGACACTGATTACCAAGCATCAGTGTTAGTAGTGTGCAGAGCACAATACTTGTCTTCAGGGGCCTTAAAAATTAATTGCTATTTGGATTGTGATGGCATCCCTTTAAGAATATTAATGTCAGGTTTCATACAATAGTGTGCATGTTTTTATACATATATTCTGGTGCATGTATTCTTAACCTTTAAAATAATTTCAGTATGGATCTTGGCTCCCTGGGTGCTGTTCTGCTTTGCCTTTTTATACACATTGCAGTGAGCTGCTTTGGTCTTGATGTTCCTCATCCAGGGGTAGCCCTTCTTTGGTCCATCTGGAGAAGGAAGGAGCACAGGAGAGGGTTTTCTGCTCATGCATAGCTCCGTTCCTGTGTTTAAAATGCAGCTACCTCTGGGGTTAAACACAACAGCATTTTAACAACTTTCAGTCATGAAGGATGGCTTCTGCAAGTCAAACTGATTGAGGGCTATCTGACAAGGGGAAGGGGGAAGCAAACACCATGAATTATAAATGGCAATCTGTCTATTTTACCATTACATACCCACAGCAGGAGCAGATTCATTCCTCTTGCACCTCCCATTGTGCAGTCATCCCCATTGTACATTCATTTCCATTGTTTCTCCTTCCATGTATTGTACATTCAGACCCTGTCTCAACTGTACATTCTAGCCCTGTGGCAGGAGATCCATCCATGGGCTCAGCTGTTTCACAAACAGATCTAATAGCTGTAGTGTGCTCAGATGAGCATGATGGGTAATAGCAGAGCAGATTGAACTATATTGTCCCAGGAGTTCATATATTTTTATACACTCGTAGGGTACACATCATCTTGCTATGACAATGAGGCTAAGTCAAGCATCTCGGGATGCAATAAAGCAGATTACAATACCATTCTTTCACTCATTTTCACTACACTTCCCCTCCCACTTTCTTTTAACAATGCCAGGCAACTTTACATGCAATTCCCAAATCACAGCTTGCTCTATGTTCTCCTCGTTCCCCCCAAAAAGATATTTAGTTCTTACTCCTCTTGAAACAGTCTTCTGTGGAGATAAAACTAAGAATTTCCTAAATATCAAAGAAAGTTAAGGACATGAATTTCAGCAGGAAAAACTCCCAGCAATTCAGGCCTAAAAATGGCAAGGTTAATAATTTTTTTCCCACCCCAAGCCATGTCACATTATTAAGTGAAATAAAGCTGGCAAAGGAAGTGATATTAAAATAGCCAGTGTTCTCATTTACTGCATTATTATTGCCATACACCTTTCTCGTGCAGACATGCTAGGCAATTAAGAGCCCAATTAGCCCTTCAGACACAGGCAAAGGAGTCCCCAACATCTCAGTGTGAGCTATGGATGTTCTTTCAGAGGGTCAGGGTGTGACCCTGGATGGGTTTGAATCACAAACTTAGCCAAAAGCTGGAGAACACTTGTGTCCTCTTCCCAGTCTGTGCCCACTGCATTCTGGCAGCTGCATTCATCACTTGTCATCTGAGACTTTGTTCAGCTTTCCCACTTCCATTTTGGGCAGGGTAACACTCAGTGCTCATGTGCATGAAGCAGGTTAATTGGCCCACACTTTTCCTTGCTGGCTCCCACTGTAGAACCCCTGATCATAAACATTACAAATCAGGAGTCAAGCTTTAGAGAAGCACAAAATTTGCTTAAATTCTTGAGTTGATTTTTAACAGACACATATGGCATTCTTTGACTTCGCATCATTATACATTCAATTTTTTTCATTCCCCCAAGAGCTGAGAGGTGGGGTGAAAGGGAGGTCCAGTGATTAGGGTGCTTCAAAACTTCATGCAAAGAGTAAGTATATAATGCTCTCTTTATTACAGGATTCCAGGTGCTAGTGTAAAAAAAATTGGCTAGAAGAGGTAACATTTATGATAAGGTAAAATTTACTCAAGCCAACAACACACCGTAAAATGGCAAAGTCCAAAAAATCTGAAATCCTTTGTTTACACAGCCGCTTCAGGACTACAGACCCAAAAGAGCAGAATAAAAAAACTTTTGTCTATAACCACGTAGATATGGCTGATCCTGTCTTCTGAGAAGAAAAATGATCTCTTTCTGGGTGCCTTCAAGCCCAACAGTTGTGACAGTCTGTGAACTCAATTCCTCTTTGTATTCAGATAGTTCTTCCCACCTTGAAATATCCCACTGAGCGCAGCAAACCATATATAAGGAAACACATCTTCCCAACACTGACATCCGTCCGTCCCGAGGTAGCCACAAGCATCTATCTTAATGACCCACAACACCACCAGACAACAAATACCAGGGAGAGCGTCTGAGATGATGGGCTGGTGTAAAATGAGCCAGAGCAGGCTCTGTATAGATTTACACCACTGGAAAGTAGGAGCCAGGGACAGAAAATCATTACTACATGCTTTGGAAAGTAAATGTGTACCTTGGAAGGCCAAATACTGGATTGGAACTGGAGATTAATTGTGGCGTAGATGGGGGCGTTAGGAAATGTATCGTAAGGTGCGATCGTCCTTAATGATATTGACTCCTCTCACAAGGGTGCTCTGAAGCTTTGTGAGATTGTATCAGCAAGGGGTTCAGAGATGCTCCACAAGCAGGAGCAATGGGAGTGCAACCCAGAAAGGACACTGCCTTCATCTGCAGGGCCTTAGTAACAAAGGGAGAAAAAGATAAATCTTAGCAGGATGGAGAAATAGGTTAGTTTGACAAGATGGCTGTGATTTCCTCTTTCTTTTCTACCTTCTCTTTACTCCACCACTCATTTTCTGCTTCTGGACCCAATGGGACAAACACAGAACTATGAATTCCCCTGTTATATCTTTCTTTTCCTCCCTTTACTAAAAGGAGGTATTTGTGTTCATGGTAAAACATGTATAAAATCTATAGCTAGAAATTAAACCATATCCAGATTCAGGAGAACTCAGGGTCAAAGCCAGAGCTTAGCAAATTTACTTCTGAAAAGTTTTGCCAAAATCTTGTAAATCTGTCTCTAAAGTGACAAAAATTTTCCAGCATCAGGTTTTGTGAGACTTTTATGGGATACAGGGCAAGTGGATACAAACAGGCCAGTGCTCCTTTGCTTGTCCCTGATTCTGGCCACATTTGTAACACTCACTGTAGACTTGGAGTGCTGCTTTTATCCCAAACACCAGTCAATATAGTCAAATGTGTCAATAAAGTCAATGGAGTAAATAAAGAAGCCAAATATGAATATTTGAGACAGATAAATATAAATACTTTTCAATATAATTTCCCTCTCCTTCCCCTCCTTTTAGTGAGGCCTATCCACATGTTATTACAGTTTATTTCATTAGCAGTAAGAGATATATTGGAGTTTAGGGGGAAGGGGGAAAGAAACAAAACAAAACAAAAACAACAGCTACAAAAATCTTGGTTTATTTAGTGGCAAATTCAGTCAGTGTTCAAGACCTGCATTCTCTCATCCCTTGCACCTGACTCAGTTATGACAGACCTGGATCCAAGCTCCTGGTCAGAGCTGCCTTCATAACACTCTGCACACCAGTTTTATGACCCCATTTCTGCACCTCACCAGCCTCCCTGTAACCAGGCTGAGTCTGCCTTACTGACATCAAGGTATTTAGGCTCCTTGTATATATTGGACATGGATTTCCATTTGGTCTGATGTGCCTGAGATGGATGTGCTGGCTGTGCTGCTTCAATATTCTCCTCTGATTGTTAATGTTTCAGTTCCAACACAGAAGCACAGAAGTACTGGTTATGCTATTTTATTTTCTTTTTTTCTTTTATTTTTTTAAGGCCATCTCACTTTGTTTCCTAGATGAGATATGACAGGCAGGGATTGCATCATGGCTTTACAACCACTCGTTCCCTCACTCGCTGTGCTGCTGGATGGTGGAGCAGAGGCAGCACCAAATACACACCCAAACCCCACAGTTCCTCCAAGGAAAAAACCCAGCTATTTCCAAATGCATTTCTAGGCATCCAGTAAGAAGCTACATAGTGCATGTTAACTGGGTTTTGGGAAGGAGGGTAGATATGGTAAAGAAATAGGAAAGTGAGCTGCAAGATACAGGAGCGTCACAGAGGGCTGTTAGCAGGGAAGATACTGTTATCTTTAAACTTCTATGTCTCACTGTCTTGTTATCATTACCACATGATGCAATCTTAAAACATAAATCTACCCTAGCAAATTAAACCAGCCAAGGCCCATTTTCTGGCCCACAGGACAAGAGACATAATACAGCTTTTATCCAGTTATCTAAACTCTCTTCCACCCAGAACAGAGTGAACCAGGAATCCCTGGAAAGGGTGACTGGCTCATAACAATCTGTATGGCCCCAGAACAGTGTCTGGGTCTGTGTCTTCTTTTGGTTTAGCTGATAGATAGAGACAAGGTCCAGTACTAAGCCTTTGTGCCAATTTCAAAATTTGGGAAAGGAGAAAAAGCACATTCAACTACTTTTCACATCTGCAAGCTCTATTCCAACTCCAACCCTGGTATTGAGCTGTAAACTCAAGAAAACCCCAAAGTTCATATGGGAACTGTTCCAAGAGGATGAAATTGTCATGGAAGGAAAGGATTCGTGTTGTGCTTCAATTTTGATTATTAAAGAAAAGAAGAGTCTAATTCATATCCGGATAGAGATTTGAAGTCCCTATCTGTGGGTAACCTGGGCTTTATGTTTCTTCCTCTTCTAAAGAACTGAGGGCAGAATGGGACTGCAGCCCAGAAATATGCATATCTAGTGAAGATCAGAGATGTTTGATCCTGAAAAATATCTCTTTTATCAAAATCCCCCTGTAAAAAAAAAAAGCCACTGTATGTGAATATCACGCTGTGTCTTGCTCCTGTGCAGGAGAGTGCTTCAAAAAGGGCAGATGCCTGCAAACCTGTCAATGGGCAGAAAAGAATGAATGGTAGTGAGGGGCTGAGGTAAGAGTAAATTCAGAACAAGGCAAAATATTATCATGGTGAGAGCAATTCAGGCAGTGGACTAATGTGTGAGGGAATGGAAGAACCTCTTGGCTGGACAAGACAGAAGATTTTCAGCTGAGGCTGATCATGTCAACACAAATCCTGCCACTGTGGGGAAGTGAGGTGCTCAGGTGAGTAGCACCTGACCCTGCAAGCCCTGAACTCTACCTGAGCCACTCCCAGGTGCTAGATTTTTGCATCCTTGTGAAGCTGTCCACTTCCAAAAAAAGTGCAGAATTTACTACAAGGAGAAAAAAATGGAGCCCGAGTGCCATTCATGGGATGTATGGCAGCATTCTGTAATACATCAGTCCCACTTATAACATAATAGCTGTATAACTCATACAAGGCTCTGGCTCATGTGAGGCATGGAGGTCTACATTCCACAGGGGAGGAATAAGCAATGCAGTTACACACCCTGTAGCTGGGTAAGATTACAACACAAGCAGCAAGCTTTCCAGGCCTTAAATGCTGGAGGGAAGGACAAGGCATAGGAACAGCTTGATCCCTGATTTTTATGAGAGTTAGAGCATTTTCACTGCAGAACTGCAGCAATTCTCTGCAAATCTCTCTGTGTATGTGTGTGTGGTCAGCAGTAATTCTTAGTTGTCTTAGCAGTGAAAGTAAGGAATGAATTGGTGATGGGAATTAAATTTGCATTCTTATTCTCTCAAGAGGTGATGCCATCAGTGTCAGTGAAGGGAGAGGTGAAATGAGACACGTTCTCAGATGAGGAAAATTGCTACAGCTCAGATGAAGTAAAGAGAGCTCTGCTCCTCTATACTAGCTGAGTATATATTAGTGAACAAAAATATGAGGAAAACTTTATTGTTACAGACCAGGTTTCTTTAAGGAATTCAGAGCTCTGGACCTGCAGAATGACAGCTCTTTTGCAGCTCTCAATTCACATGGTTAGGCAAAGCAGGGTGACAAATTTCAGATCAGCCACAAAATATGTACAATAAGAATCCAGTCCTTGATTTTTAATTTTTTTTCTGTAAGACCTGAATTCAAAGCTTTGGTCTTCCACTATGGTAGGTGATGAACATCACAAGAAGTTACAAGTGAACCTTTAAAATGCTTCAGCCTTCCAGCAAAAGCAACCTTTGCCTTGGAGACTCAGTATCAGAGTTCAATAATTCATGCCTTTTAAGCCCAGTAGAGACTGGTGTGACAATCTAAGCTAGACTGCTACATATAACAGGCCTTCAGACTTCTCTGAATTATTTCCCATTTCAAGTGCAAGAGTTATTGTCAAACTAAAATATGTATTTCAGAAAAATACCCAATCCCATTTTAAAGTAGCTAGTGACAGGTTATACTCTATAGTCCTTGGTAAAGGTTTCTAATAGTTAATTACTCTAAAAAGGAGTAAGTTCTTTCTTCTTTACATGTCAGACTTTGTCTTCTAGGATTTGGCTCTTTCTACCTCCCTAGCTGCTAAAATAAAGGGCCCTGTATTCTCATATTTCTGCTCCACAGAAAGTGATTAAATAAATGCTTAATTTTAATTTTCTGGAGCTAACTGGTACCTTTAGTCTCTCCCGATAAAACTGGATTATGACAGATGTATGTAAAACTGAGCGTCTCAGGGAAGATGAACAGAGAATAGTCATTCACTGCTTCTCCCAGTGTAACAGCTGGGGGACATTGGAAAAAAATTATCAGCCAGCACACTTAAAATGGATCCAGGGAAATTCATTTTTAATGGGACCCCGCCAGGTAGTCTAACCCTTTTCTGCAGAATATATAGTCCCAAAAAGTCATTAGATGTGTTCTCCTTGCCCCTGTTCCTGCCAGTCCCACATCACTGTTGCATGTGCCTCCACTTATCCATAGGTTTAGTTGTCTTGTGGGTCAGGTCCAAGCTCAAATTGGAAAATGCTAAATAACAGATAATGAAAAAAAAAAATTCAGGATTAGTTCTAGCAAGTTCCAAATGTTCAAAGTAGCACAAATAGGAGTGGAAAGAGGCTCCTTTCTATGCTCCAAATTTCATGGCTCAGGTCCAGCCCCCAACATCTGAGTAGAGGCTCCATCAGTGGAAATTTTGAGGTACTGAGTAGGAAGTGAGAATTATGTGCCTTCATGGACATGAGCTGCAGAGCCTGTCCACAAAGATAATGCTCATGAATTTTCTTCTGCAGAAGGAGGCTGCCCCTGAGGATCCCCACAGGCAGCCAGGATCTGTGCACAGGGAAGCAGGTATGAATACACCTGCATTGCAGCTGGCCAGAGTCAACACGCACAGGAGGAGAAGAATTACTCTTATCACTCTCCATTCCCAGCTTGGATCATGGCGGGGGTGGAGTAGAGCAACAGAGGTTAAAAACTAGAATGCCTACACTGGAATTAAGCCATAAGGTCTGACTGGACAGGGAGAGGAAGAGGGGGGTATGGATAATTGCACCCATAGGGCAATTAGAGTTACAAGGAGCAGTGGAGCTACACTTCAGTCCCAAGAGTGTGATTAATTGGCACTAACAACCCCTCTGGAGTTGCCTTATTGCTATTATGAAGACAAGTCTTTATTTTTTATTTTATTACTTTTTATTTATAAATGAAATATTTAAGTGCATGACTTTGATCGCCAGGATCTGCTAGTTAGTGCCGGCTTCAGCCACAAGGTGCCAAGATTAAAGATTCATCAAAGGCAAAGGATTAACCCACCCTGCTGGAATGCCAAGTAGCTAGTCAGGAAGAGGATGCTGCATTAAAGCCCTGAGAAGTCCCTCTTTGCTCAGTTTGTTCTCTAGGGCTGTGGATTTGGAGTCTCCCCCTTCCCTCAGTCCCTGCTTAGCTTATATGCCCTCCTATACCTCTAAGTTGCCTAGGAGGAAGAGGACAATGCCAACATTAAAAAATGCAAATATTCTGCTAAAATTGAGTATTCCCCTTTTAAAAAGAGGTAGTTGCAAAGGTTGCATCTCTAATGTCTAGGGCTGGCACCCAGCCTCCTCTGTCTCAGTGTCTTGTGGAGAAAGGGCTCAAATGAATCTGTGACTGGTGGTCTTTTCAAGAGCAGACAGAAAGGAGACAGCAGAAACACCATCATCTCTCTCTTTAGGCAGAATCACCACACATCCACATTTTCCTCTAGAGACTTCCTTTGTTTCTGTGTAGAGATAGAATCTGAGGCTGCTGTACATTTGTCTGAGATTTCTGTGTGCTTTTTTTTTTGGACATGTTCTGTGATATGGTCACTGAGATTGTGGATCAATGTGAACAGCAAAACTCCACAGCTGTACAGCAGTCCATGGCAGAGGAATGGCCATCTGTTTAGCAGTCTAAATATATTTTAAATCCTTCTTTCTATCTTAGGACCGATGGTCTTGAAGACATTCATTTATACACCAAGACTAATAAAATAGACTGGTAATTTTTTAGTCCTTCTGCTTATTCTCAGATATATTAAACACTGTTAGAATAGTGTGTTTTGTGACTTTTGAAAGTCCAAACCATTGCCAGCATCTTAAGTTAAAAATTTGAAATTATTCTCCCTCTTTTAAATATCCAGCTGCTAAGTCTGAGCAAACACTAAATTATTCCAACACCCCCCTGCCCGAGGAGGGACCACTGGAAAGCAGAGCTGTGTAAGCATCCACTCCCTTGCAACAGGGCTCTGCAAACCAGTTAGTTCACTGTTCATTTAATGGGATCTGTCAACAGATGAAACTAATGGGGGAGGAGAGAATCTGCCTTGGACATACACAAGTTCATCCCAACAATCATGGTCTGTCTGACTAGTGCCTGTCCTCCTGCACTGCTGGGGCTCCTTCTAGGAGAGGATAAATACATCTACTTCTTCTCTCTCACATGGCAATGCTTTTCTTTTCTTTTCTTTTCTTTTCTTTTCTTTTCTTTTCTTTTCTTTTCTTTTCTTTTCTTTTCTTTTCTTTTCTTTTCTTTTCTTTTCTTTTTTTTCTTTTCTTTTCTTTTCTTTTCTTTTCTTTTCTTTTCTTTTCTTTTCTTTTCTTTTCTTTTCTCTTTTCTTTTCTTTTCTTTTCTTTTCTTCTTTTCTTTTCTTTTCTTTTCTTTTCTTTTCTTTTCTTTTCTTTTCTTTTCTTTTCTTTTCTTTTCTTTTCTTTTCTTTCTTTTCTTTTTCTTTTCTTTTCTTTTCTTTTCTTTTCTTCTTTTTTTCTTTTCTTTTCTTTTCTTTTCTTTTCTTTTCTCTTTTCTTTTCTTTTCTTTTCTTTTCTTCTTTTCTTTTCTTTTCTTTTCTTTTCTTTTCTTTTCTTTTCTTTTCTTTTCTTTTCTTTTCTTTTCTTTTCTTTTCTTTCTTTTCTTTTTCTTTTCTTTTCTTTTCTTTTCTTTTCTTCTTTTCTTTTCTTTTCTCTTCTTTTCTTTTTTCTTTTCTTTTCTTTTCTTTTCTTTTATTTTCTTTTTTTCTTTTCTTTTTTCCTTTTCTTTTCTTTTCTTTTTTCTTTTCTTTTTCTTTCCTTTCCTTTTCTTCTTTTCTTCTCCTTTTCCTTTTTTTTCCTCTTCTTTTATTTTTTTCTTTCTCTTCTTTTCTTTTCCTCTTCTTTTCTTTTCTTTCTTATTTCCTCTCCTCTCCTCTCCTCCTCTTCTCTCTTTTTGCTGCCAAAATAAAGTAATTGGTAGGCTTTGGGAAGACTTGAAATTTTTCTGGCATCTGGTTAGATAAGGTTTCCTTCTCTGTTGCGCTTCCCATCTCTCTTCTATGATGTAGCTAAGGAGCCCAGCAATCTGCCTTCCCTGCCAGATACCATCATTCAATTGGAAATACTATTGTTTTCTTTAGGCAGATGGTTAGATCCTTTGATCCCTTCACTAAACTCATTAGAAAACCTGGCCTCAGATCAAACCTTGAACAGAAGAAAAATTCAGAGGGAAAAATAAATACCATGGTGATGAAGGTAGCATCTTACAAGGCTGGATAGAACAGAATAGAACTTATTTTCTCTCTGCCTTTGAGCCAGGGTTTTTTACTCTCTGAAGTCTGCCACTGCTTCTAATACTAATCAGATCACACTGGTCTTTGTACATATGCACACACACACATGTACACATGTTCATGTGAATGTTTGTGTGTGCCTGTGTGTGTAGAGGTAGCCAAAGGCATCTCCACTTGTTTCAGTCCATATGTGGGCTGTAAGAGCCATGTGGGACTGGCTGCACTGGATCCTGTATTGCTCTGGTACACCTTGCTGTATGTTGATAAGGGCTCTGCTGTATTTTTCATTTTGAAAATAAAGGGTATTTTCAGTGATTTGGGCCATAAGATGTAGAATGAATAGCAGCCAAGTGACAGCTGACATGGCCTCTGTGCTTATCAACCCGAGTCCAATCCCTTACACCTGGCAGTGCAGAGTGGGCACAAGGAGAGTGCCCAGCCATGAGTTATCAGAACAGCTCCGTGCCCCTCCCTTGTGTGGAGACAGATTTATTGTGTTATGCAGGGAAAATGTGCCAGGTGTGCATTTGAGAGAGGAGGATGGAAACGGGGGAAGTCCAGCAGCACAGCTCTGCTCTTCCTTTCATCTCTTGGAACATCCAAGGAGCCCCCATAAAACAGGACCACTGTGAGAGACAGTAATGCCCAACAGCATGAAGGGACACAGAGAGGTCAAAGCAGGAGGTGTGGCAACACAGCCTACTTTGAACACAGCCACTGGCACAAAGTCAAGCAGATTTGGGATTTGAGCTATGTGAGAGGAGTGATCTCCACACCTTCTCATTTCTACTGAAGTAGGGAGAGAAATATTAAGGAATTTCCTCAGATCCCCTAAGAGCAAACAAAACCACCTCTCCCAGAGGCAGTCAGTGGCTGTCTGTATGGGACTCCATCTCCCAGGCTGAATTAAAGGGTGCTGGACACCCAGAGAACCCAGCAGTGGGGCACAGGCTCATCATCCAAAATACCAACACAGTGGATTTTTCTCTATAGCACAGGGCTAGAGTCAAATGCTGTGACTGGACTTTTTTTTTATTTTATTTTTTAATGGATTGTATAATTTTATGACTGTCAAGATGAACAAATAATTTGCAATGAATAATTTATCCAACAGATTTTGATTCTTTTGCAGCTTACTGAATATCCATGAGCAGACCTCGATTTCAGCTGGCTTATTTATTGTTTGAATTTATTTGACATGTTCCCCTTTCTTTTTTTTTTTTTTTNATCAACTAATCAGAGACAGCTCCTGAAAAAGTTTGATAGTCTGCAGTTGAAAGTAGTTGTAGCAGCCATGAATCAGGGAGTGGACAGTACAATGTGTGGAAATTTCACTTGAGGAATTTGGATTTAATTCTCAGACCTTGCACAGACTTCCATTGTGACCTTGATAAAGAAAGTTGGGAACAATGTTGCTACTAAAAAGCTGTCCCTACCTGACTAATCCAAGGGAGAGGGAGGAACACAAGAATGACCATACTGGTGAAAGCAGATCAGTCTTGCCTGATGCTCTGTCTTTGACTATGGCCAAGACTATGTGTCTAAGACAAAATGTAAAATCAGGGCAAGCAGGCAGTGACTCTTCCCTAAAGCATTTATCCCACCTCCTTCAATCTGTAGTTCAAAAAAACACTGAGGCAAAGGTGATGTTTTCCTGTTTGGTAGCCCTTGATGTATTTTAGTTTCACATTAGGGGCGTGAACTCATGGCTGGGAAGGCCACAAATTGCTGGTGTAAACTGTGTCTTACTCTGTCACAGACTACCTGGGTTACCTTGATCCAGTCAATTAAGATTATTTATTTACCTCACCTAGTAGTATTTGTTTAAAAGAAAGGTCTCACTGTGAGCTACCCTGCTAGCTAAAGATGGGGATGTGTTCATGTGCCATGATCAGGGGACCACCACAAACCCACAAGAGTGGTTGGTGACTGCCTGGGAGCACCAGGGTGCAGGCAGAGTTCTACTCCTTACAATAGGGAAAATGCTCCCCTTCTCCAGAGATTTTGATTATCCTTGTGTCAGGGGTACACAACAAGTGGAACAAACAAGCAAGGCAAGATAACTGAAGAAGACTGGGAGGGAACTGAATCCAGGATTATGTCTGGCTTTGCCCATGAGAGGCAGCAGTGTTTTGAAGGCACTGGAGCAAAAGGTAGATTTTAATTCAGGTTCTTTCCATACACAGACTCTCTGCTGAGATGAAGGAGGTATTTTAATCCTCTGGGAGCAGAGCTATCAAATTGGCTGGATGACTCCCTCTGTCACAAACAGCATATTTTATGCAATGTACCCACACTCTGCTTGGTTATGGTAAATCAGCTTTTCCTTCTCTGATGTCGTGTGCGGTTTTGCATAGTTGGGTGGAGAGAAGGAGGGAGGAATGGCCCAGGTGGACAGAGATGTAAAATGCATTCTTGTCCAAGAGACAGAAAGAACTGCTTGTGAACAGGTGGGATTGAATAATGCTTGATGTTAAATGTCTACACTGGCTGTTCAGGGTGGCCCTGAGAGCTCAAGACCAGGAAATCACCCTCTGTGCAGATAATGAGCCTGCAAGAATGGCCCAAGGTGTGTCAAGTATACTCCACTCCCACTGCACAAGACCTCACATGCCCAGGGACTCCTGGAGGGCCAGCATGTCACCAGGCAGGCCCAAACAAACTCTCCACAGGCAGGCAGGCAGCGGGAGCTGGAGTGTGCCATGTTTCCTGCTGCTCCAGATGGTGCCCTTTCAGAGTAATGTAGATGTAGCCACTGAGGTCCTGCCGAGAGACAGCCCTCTCCTGCTGGGCAGCTGCACATGAGATCAGCAATGCTTTCCAAAGAGCTCCTGCACTGTCCAGTCTGTCCTTGCTCCATTCGGGAGGACTTCCATGAATCCCCTGCCTGGAAGCAGGATCAGGGCAGCACAGGGTGCTCTTGAGAGAGAAAATGGCCTCATAGCCCTCCAAACATGGGATCCTCTCATGAAAGAGTCTGTTTTCACAAGGTTGCACCTCCTTTCTGTGGAAGGAGGAGGGAAATAGCAGATTTTATTCCTGTCTTGGGACAGAAGGCTGGAGGGGGTCTTGAGGAGTAAATGCCAGGGTGGAAGTACTAGCCATTGCTCTCTCTGCCCTTCTCCACTGACAAGGAGGGAAACTCTCTGCACCAGACCCACAGCTGAAACTCTCCAGTCTGAGTCTTGTTTCCAGACTCACAGCAGGCTCAGCTAAGATCACAGACACCAAACTCACTGTGTTTTCTTCTGTCTTCCCTCATCTTTCTGGACTCCCATTTAGCTTTCTTTTAGGATCTCAACACCTTAGGGTACCTCAGGTGTTATCAGCACCTCCCCCTACACCCTTTTTCTCCGTGGACCATATCAGGTCTCCCTGTTTATCCTTCTTCTTATGTCTTTCTGTCTCTAAGGAATATAGCTATGTTCAGTGACACAATCATCCCTCCAGAATCATCCCTCCATTTCTTCCAGGCTGGTGTATTTGTTTTGGAGGTTGTCTTGATTTAGGTTAAAGTGTTTGAGGCCTGAATCTATCAGCTACTCCGAGTTGCTCAAATTACTTTCAAAAAGTAATTTGTCTCTGATTCCCACATCCAAAAACTTATTGTCAATCTGGTGTTCTTGGTGACCGTCTCACTAAAAGATAGTCACGTATCCAAAATTAGAACCCGGCTGTTGCGAGCTCTGGGGAAATAAACCTGAGGTGCAAATGAAAGAGAGGTGTTTAGCGACAAATATAGTTTGGTTTCCAGTTCTCTCTTTGATGGCTTGCTAGAAACCAGTCTCCAAACTTTCTGTCCCTTCAGCAGCACTTCTAAGCGAGTTTTGCATTCAAGTGACATCCTGTGGTTTTCTCCCCACTGCTCTCGGATTAAAGACATGGTCCCATTTGCCCATGAACAATGCCCAGGAGACAGCAGATACCAGGGCACCAGACAGAGGGATGATCATTTGTCTAAAACAGGGCTTGAGGGCATTTTCTGCCATTCCAGTTAGGACAAGGTTCATCTTCCTTGCCTTAGGTGTCCTAAAAGCCTGATGTCTAATTTGGGCTAGTGATACCAGGCCTTTTTTAATAATGAATGCACAAGAACAGGTGCCTCCATAGGTAATTTCATTGCAGCCAAAGACAAATGTGTAAGAAATGCCAGATGAATTGCCCTCAGGGTGTGTTTATATATCCAAAACAAAAATAAAGAAACCTTAGGATGACCAGCTTAGACATCCACGTTTTAGACATCCTCAGCTAGAGAAGATGGATCCCACTCTGTTGGAAAACTTAGTTGTCCAAACAAAAGCAGTTCAAGGCAAAATGTTGCTTGAAACATCTTTCCCAGTGCAAAGGATACCAAGTGGAAATTATGCCAATTTCTTTTTGCAGTATTGAAGTATATCTATATATGTTTGAATTGACTTTGATTGTTGAAGGAAGCACAGACTATTGCACTAGAAATGTGCTAGAAATGAGTGAAATGCAGGCAAAGCTGTAGGGAAGCAGAGAAGAAAGGGTTATCATAAAAAGGGCAAAAAATGTAAAATGTTAATATCATAGCACATCATTGTGATGCTCACATGGTTAGTGAGAAGGAAAGTCTCATGAGCCTGAGCTAAGAAAAAGTTCTTCCTTGTTCCTCAGATTTGTTCTTAGTAGAGAAGTTTAGCAAAAAAAAAAAAAAACAAAACTGTACCTTGACCCCAATTCAGTAAAGGAAAAAAAAATTAGGAATTCCTAAAGCTTACCTCATTCCTAATTTTCTTGCTTTTCTTTGAAAATTGCCTGTGTTCATACATGGAAGCAGACAAACCGCCTTATAGGACATTTCTGGAGAAAGAGCTGAGGTGAGCACAGATAGATGATGTGTATTACGCTTCCCACAAGTGATACAAATTTTCAATTAAAGCGGAGTCTTTTTGACAGCATAAGATTAAGATGTTTTTCTCAGAATCACATTTATTTTCTGGAGGAAGGGAAATGTCTCTCCAACAACATTTAGGCACTTTGCTGGGAAAAAACTTCTCCATTAAAAGGCTGGATTTTGATTGAAAAAACATGAGTGAAAATGGCAGAAACATGTACACGGAGTCTGAGCTGAGGGAATTGCAGCAGTAAACTGCAGAGCTGAAGCAATGTAAACCCAAGGTCCCTCACTTACTCTTAGCTTGTCACGCTGACATGCTGGAGGTATTCAAATATATCACAGGGGCCAATATGGAGGGGGAAAATGCCTTTCCTCCTTCTTTCATCTTAAAACCCAATAGGTCATTACTGGTCATTCTGACATCAGTGCTGTGAGGAGGCAAAACAAAAACCTTGTTCAAGGGCACTGCCCAGATCTCTCTGCTGCAGCCAAAATCCAGCTCTGTCTTTCCAGCAAGGATCTTCCTTGTCCTCCTTACATGTAAATGCCATGTAATCCATCCATGGCATTTACACTGCCATATCAACCATGTCAGGGATCAGTCATTGATAGTGCTGGTCTGCCTAATCTCTCTGATAGTGCAGAGCAGAGACATGAGTCGGTCCCAAAAACAAAGATGGTTCTCACTGACAGTGAAGCAGTTAAATTTGCAGGGTGAAAAGAATGTGGGGTGAAAAAGAGAGCAGACTTGGACATGGAGGAACCATCCAAGTTGTCATAGGCTTTCTGTTCTTTTGAATGTGACAAAGGTTTTTGGCTTTATCCAGTATACTGACCCAAACCTACTGTTTAATTTGTCCTAGAGAAAGCCCCACTCCCTGCAGCTCTAATTCCACGACTCCCATATCTGCAGCTAGCTCATGTTCAATAGGCAAACAAGGAGCCACAGCATTTGGGAGGGAACCAAAGTAGCTTTGAGGATAAGCAAGGTATATGTGAGTAAACTTAAAGAGCAGTAGGAAACTGTACCACATACTGACCCCTTAAAAATGCTCCCATAGCCAAAGCTGTCCTTGGTTTTCTTCTTACTGACCAGAAAAAGCACTTTTCTCAGACAGAGCTTCAAGGTTTTGCCAGCTTCAAAGAAAGTCACCCTTCCTCTGGGCTGTCCCTTACTTGCACACTGAAAGAAACACACATTTATGTTTCCAAAAATGTGGAAGTATGTACAGATATGTACCTTGCACAATATCATCTCCCCTGAATAAGAAGAAGCCCAAGATTGGCCTTGTTCCAAATCATGTTGAACACGCCACCTGGAAGGAACAGAGACATCTGGAAAATCATTCCACAATCTCTGAGGAAATTACAGGAGAAATACCGGATGATTGGAAGAACAGCCCTTTGTGGGATTCTTACTTTATCAGCCAATTTCACTTAGATTTTTTTTTTCATAAGTAGCATATGTTCAGAACTTTAATAAGAAATCTTTGAGTTCTGGGGGTTTATTTATTTGTTTATTTACTTTTCATCGTGAATGAAAAAAAGTTTTAGAAATTTCAGAGGTGGCAGGGCAGAGAATGAGGGGAAAAAAAAACCCAAAAAACAAAACAAACAAAAAAAAGGGTAAGAAATATCTGATAATTCACACTTTAGGGTACAATGGTGGGGAGGTTCATTCCCTTGCCTGGAATGTGATGCAGATTAAATGAGCCCACAAGAAGTCTTAGCATGCCTGGACTGCATAAGGAAGAATCACTGGTTAGTTCTTCCCAAATTCCTCCAGCAGACAAACAGACTTGTTTAAAAAACAGCAGAGTTATGTCTGGTAAGAATGAAGGTCTAGGTAAAGGTAAGATTCTGTGTGCCCATGCAAAACATTGACTGCAGTGTTGTCTGGGTATGGGGGAATGAGGGGAATAGAGAACTTCCACATGAGCTTCTTCTCACCCATGTGCAATGCCTCTGATGCAAAGCTGCTCTATCCTCACGTTTGCAATCTCCCTTCAGATATGTGGATTTTATACAATAAAGAAACCAAACAAGAAAGAGAGATAGAGCACACATCCCACCAAAATTCACACAATGCTCACCTACTTAAATCACTTAAGAACTTCATCCTGAATATCTCTAATGGAATTAGGTATCCTCTCTGTTAAAAATATTGCTAAAAATAGATATGCTATCCCTTTTCAGTTGCTTAGTTAAATGTGGGGAATTGCTTGGAATTTACTTTAAATGCTCCCTGGAGATAACAGGTAAACTGTACTCTTCCCATTGCTATTGGGAGGTGAATGGCAGAGAAAGCATTAGCTGAGGTCATGTAGATATTTGGGGAAACCAAGCCATATAAAGTATAAGAAAATCACAGGCATCTCCACTTGAGCCTTACATCCATTCTGCACTCTAACAGAAATACGATTTGTGCATTGTGTCTATGCAGCTCACCTCAAGATTTAACTAAAATTCCAGCCTCTGCTGTTTCTGATTGACTCACAGTGCTGTTCTTGTTTGCATATACTTGCTCCAGTAACCTGAATAAATTTCTCACATGAAGTTCATATTATACTTCTACATCTGCAGTTGAAATCACACTCAGGGGTGAAGAGTCTAGATCTTTCCATTGGTAATAGAGAGTGTTTGCATGGTTCAGCTTAGCTTTACTCCAAATTTTCAGGTATATGCTGCCAGGTGAAATGAATTTCAGAGATTTTCACCCAAGGAGTTTGGACTTCTCTTTAAAACCAATGAGAGTAAGGGAAAGACTTCCCCTAGGGTCTACATCTAACTCCTCAGCAAAATCAAGCTTATGTTTCCATCTACACTTACACAAACATCTCCTCAAACCTTAACCATGTTCATGGGACAGCTAAGGAACCAGGAGCCACAGCCACCCCCAGTACTTTCAGAGGATGCATTTTGTACCAGCAGCAAGCACAGGCACCTGCTCCAAGAGAAGAGAGGATCCCTTTCTCTGCATCTCTGCTCACTGCCTGTCGTATTCCTTGCAAAGTCTGAAACCTGGAAGAGCAGTCTGTAGGTTGGGACAAATGTTAATCCATTTGTGCCACCCAGCTGCTGACACACGGCCTTGGAGAGGGGAGTCTGCTCTGCAGAGCTTGGGAATGGTGGCACAGAGGTAGGACCAAGTACTTTGGACAAGTAAAGCACACTAAGCTTCTAACTCTGTCATAAAAACCAAGAGAAGCATGGGAAAGGATGTCAGCTGAAGAACTCACTCAAAAGAAGTCTTTCTCAGGGACCCCTCCAGTTCCATGGATGTGAGCCCATGTAAGATAACATCAGCCACTGAGGTGCAGACTCCTTTTGACAAAGCTCTTTTCTCCCTCCCCTCTTCCTTGACTTTATCATTCAGTTCCTTGTGAAATAATGTGAAAGCATCTGTTATCTCTTTCATTTAATTTGTAAATACACTCCCAAAGGCCTGGCAGAGCCCGTGTCAGTCCTTCCTTCCAAACAGAAGGAATGCAGGCTTCTGTCCTCACAGCACATCTTCCATCCTTGCAGGACCCTGCTCACTGTACATCAGCTGGAAAGATGTTTAAAAACAGGTTTGGGTGATTTCTGCACATACCTGGTTCATGGAGGTGGTCGAGAGGCATTGGGGAGCTGTAGACATGCCTCAGATGCCCCCTGTATAGCTGGACAGAGAGGATAACAGACAACTCCACGAGTCTCAAATGTGTGATGTCAAATGTATTTGGCCCAACAAGCTGCTATGTTTTCTATGAAGTATAGTCATATCTGTCTTGCAGACAAAATTAATAAGAAACCCCACCCTTCTGTTCACCTTAGCTTTCATGGTAAAGATCACTAAGTATGAAGTGCAGGAAAAAGACAAAATTCTGGAGTACATAAGCACTTACTCAGATGTATTAGCTAAAGCAAGGAGGGTCTTTGCATTCCCTTTGCCATATTATTACTTCAGATAGTCCTTGGACTGCAGCTCAGTCATTTACAGAGTCCTTGAGACTGCAAACTTGTCACCAGCTTATGCGGCCGTTCTGCCCCACAGCAGACTGTTGGAGGAGTCAAGGCTTCACCTGTGATTGTTATGATTACTATAAATTATCTTTTTATTGCACACTGAAACCCTCAGGCACCGAGCACCTACAAAATCATGTTTCTTTCAGCAGCAGGTGCAGGCTTTCAGTTCTTGAACACCCTCGTACGGCTGAGAAGACAGCTGAGACAGCCATCTGGAGACTGGGGGAGCAGCGTACCTGGTTCTCCAGCTCCCCAGCTCTCTCACTGTCTCCATGCCTGACAGAAACAAGTCTTTCCTCTGCCTGGCAGCACACAGACTTTGTGGGTGACATGGCTTGTTCTGCTCGGTACATTCCCTGCCAGAAATCCAGAGGCATCATCTTACACACACACACACACACACTGGCTGACCAAAAATGGAGCCAGAAGTCAGGTTTCCCATACTTTAACAAGTAAACACTTAGTAAATGTTCTTCTTTCTTTGGAAATCAGTATAGACTGATAGCTAAATAGTCATTTGTCTCTTGATCACTTTTCCTGGCTATAATTGTATTTAATTAAGGGTAAGAAGTGCCCATGGGACATTTTAAAAGAACCATGTTAATCCCCTATTGACAACACTGTAACATGTTTCATGTCATCTTGCTGGTTTTGGTGTGCTCTAGGATTAACCTTCATTCCTCAATTCTAGCACAAAGCAGGTGATGGAGGCATGGAGGAATGGGCAAAGTGCCCAAGCTAGGCCAGCAGGAAGGTGGCTGAGCCAGTTTTAAAAGTCAGGAGTTCAAACTTGGTCCAGCATTTTGGTTCCCTAAGATCTCATCTGTTTGTTTCAGTCTGCAACCTGCTTGCCAGTCCCACCAAAGCAAGAAGCCCAGCTAGGGTAGGAGGAAGCTCTCCAGGCAGCAGAATATTTGCTCCCCTCTCCCTCCTTGCACCTGGAAAACGTTGCAATAAATAGACAGAGACAATCAGTACTTTTACAGACAGGCCTCCAGACCAAGAGGGATTTCATCCTCGCCTGCTCTTCTAGATTGGGCTGATTGGCAAAGGCGGGTAAATCCCTACCCTTTGTTTAACAAGATGGGAAAATGATGGAAAGCAAGAAACACCCACAGCCCTCCCAGGTACGAATGCTCAGGCTGATTCAAGCCCTTTCAAGTGGTTTTGTCTCGAGCGATTTGCACTTTCCTGCCTCCCAGCCCTTCCCCACATTCCCATTCCCTCTCCCAACTCTGTCTTGCCAAGTTCTTCCACCGCTGTTATTATTTGTGAAGCGTGAGGAGAGTTATGACAAGGGAGGGATGTCATTAAACCACGCCGGGAGGAGATGTCAGCCGCCATGCAAACATCTTCCTGACACTCCACTTTCAAACGATTTCAGAAACTGCACTCAGATGATTTCAGGTTGGGTAGGCCTGTCAGCTTGGATGGACGACACGCGTTGCTTTGGTGCCGGAGACAGCTCCGGAGCCTCTCAGCCGGCTGTTGCGCACACGCGTACACAGCCCCGTCCCCACACACACAGCTGCACATCATTATTTTTATGCCACTCCAAGACAGATATCCTTGAATGCCGCTGGAAGCGTCAAACTTTCGCTGCAAGAGAAAGCTTTAACATTTAGAGGGTTCTTGTGTAATGCAAATGAACCAGAAAGGTAGGAAGGCATCCCAAATGCCACTCAATGCATTTATAAAAAGATAAGGTGACTTTGTCCTACCCTACCATATCACTTCATTACCAAGTGTCAGCAAAGAGCCTGGCAGCTTGATTGGTTGATGAAATCACATGACCCAAGTGTTATCTTGCAAAAACACATGAAATTACTAAGCTTGAACAGCAAAGTATAAATAACCCTACAGTTTATTCCCATCAACCAAAAAAAAAAAAAAGACGATGTATCTCTTTATTTCCTCTCATTTTTTCCTCCCATTGGGCAGAAGAAAAAGAAATTCCCCATCTAATTTATAATTCAAGATATTTTGCTATCTAATATATTTATATTACTTTCTTCAATATCTAATTGAAGTGCTTTGTTTATGCATTATTCATTTGATCTTTGTTTTCCATCCTTATTGTTAACTTCCAATGCAATTTTAATGGGCTCATGGTCAGAGATCAGGGTGGCAGACTCTTTGATGCCGTGTTAACTTGCTGACAAAAGGGCAGGAAGAAAATGTGAGATAGGAAGACATTAAAGCCATCATTTCTGATCCAGATCTGAGCTGTACCTTGCTGGTACGTGCCTAATTTTCACAGGGGCAGGTTTCCTGGCTTTCCTGTGGTAGTCAGTTAGGTGTTTGGGTGTCACACTAGCAGCAAGCAAGAAGAAAAATGTAATTGCTTGAGCTTCTGCAGAAGTGGGACATTAGCCAGTGCCTGCTGAGGTCTGTGGAAATAAGGTGTTCTGCTGCTCTTCAACCTTTCAACATCTCTGCTGAATCGCTCACACAAGTAAACAGAGGTGAAAGTGATGGATGTGGCATGTTAGGCAGGAAAATGGGTTGGTGTTCAAGATTTTCTAGTACCTAGGGTGGTGCTGCACAACCAGGAGTACACACAAGACTTGAGCAACACGCTGCTCTGGAGTCTGTGACTCAACCACAGGACAGCACAGTCTGCCTTGTGCCTGTGCAGGTACCAGGTGTGGCCTTTTAATTTAAGGCATTGGGGTTTCAGATGGGTCTCTACCTCTTGAATGTCTCCTGGGCATAAATTTTTTTATGCAGTCATTCATTGAACTCACAGTTAAGCTGTCTTCCACAAGCAAAAATTCAGCATTTCTCTTTCAGCTGAAATATTGCAGCCCAGCCCCACTGATATGCAACATTTACGTTCACTGCTCACTCCAGCCAAAAGCTTACTTTCATTTTTACTCTTTTCTTCTCAGCTTTGATCTCAACAAAGACATTTTCCAGCAGATAATGAGTTAACAACAGTGTAGAAACCATAATTTAGCCTAGGGAAATAATGTATGGGTATTCTTGGCATTTCTGGGTATCGGCACAGCTGTAGCACTGTCTCACCCATGGACAAATATTCTTGGCCAGGACACAGGCTCTCACAGACCATTAAAGGGCTTCTGTAGGAAGGAGAGCACGCAGCAAACAATGCTAACCTGAGTTTACAACTGCTGCCCACTGAAAGTTGGCATGAACAGGTAGTGGAAGTATTAAGTGATAGAAGACATAGAGCATTGAAAGTGACAGGCAGCAGATGTAAATAGAGGCAATTTTGTGCAATAACCCACCAAATTCCATTTTAATGAACTTAGCTCTCCAGTCTCCACAAGACGAGACATTACTAGACAAGAGAGAGTGAGAGGGAGGTCCAAAAACAGTGTCATGAAGACAGAGGCTGCTAAAAATTTGCAGCAGCAATCCCACAGAGAGCAGGCTCCTCTGGGAGTAAATCCACTGGCCAGCTTCAGTTTGCACCCACAACGGGAACTGTGGTGGCACCAAGGATGCCTCAGGAAGAATCTGTACTCACAGGATGATGGAAGGAAAGACATGAGGAGTAAATTATGCTTTGCACATTCCAACAAGAAACCTGGCAGCGGATGGTGGAAATAAGGGAGATTTGTAGGATTGATGTTTGTCTGGGACCGGTCTGCCTTTGACTTCCTTCTTTCCTTTGTTTTGCACATTTATTCCCCCTGAATTAACTCATGGAAGTGGAACAGATGCCGTCAGGATTGAAAACAACATTTTCAGTAGCTTGAAACTAGTGCTTGAATGGAGGATGTCAGCATTTCCTCTGAATTGTACAAATCAGTGGCATTGTAACAGGGCTATTGTTTATAGATGATTTTTTTTATTAGAGATTCTTAAGGTCAGTTGCTGACAAATGTTTTTCAGAAAAATTGGGAACCATTTAGGAATTCTCTCTCATCTAATGACACATCATTTTCGAAAGTTGGAAATAATATCTGCCAGGTGTTCTGGATTTTCACACTGAAATAAATCTCCATGTTTTCTGGAGCAGAAATTTCTGAGTTTGATTCCCTTTCCCTCATGTTTGACTGACAACCATTGACACACTGTTGTGAATGAAGAGTTGCTGTCTATCTGAACTCAGTGGCCTCAGACTTTCCCCTAGATGATTCATGTTATTCAAATGATCAGAAATCTATAAATCTCAGAATGGAAAAGTGCAGAAATGGCATCTTCATTATTCTTCTGGTTCATTTTTCTCATCAAGGATGTAAGAGACAGTTTTTCATATGTAGTTGCTGTTTCGGATTCAACATTCTCATCCTCAAAGTTTGAAATTCCTTCACGTTAGTCTTTGCATGTGGTTAGAAGAGATGACCACCTCAGTTAGAAAATATTTTTGTACAAAAAGCATCAAATACAAATAATATATCCTCATGTAAACTCTTGCTAGCTACTTTAGAACCATGCTGGCAAGTTTATTTCTGAACACAGGAAAGAAGCACAGTATAGCTGATGGGCTTACCACGGGGGAAAAAGCAAACAAAATGAAAACGTCAGTGAAAATATTACCCTTGTCTGTAGAAAATGTAATTTTAACTTATCTTCTATCTGTCATAAAATCAACTCCTGTAATAAGGCCCCATTCTTCCAAAACCTAGACAGCACTGGAAAATAAATTTCCAATCTCAAAATAGTTTTGATGGGGAATCTTTAACCTGCCCTGAAACAGCAAGTGTGGTGTTACGGCTGTCCCAGTCAAATTCCTGGTTGTGCTTGGTTATCCTTAAAAGCTGTTAATGGCAACGCAAAACAGTCCTATGCTTGACTAAAAACAGTAAAAATGTAAAAATCACCAGAGGCTCCACGTGTCAACCAAAAAGGGATTTCCTCCCTTTCCCCATGGATCTGGTCCTTTCTCAGGGTACAAAAGAATTTGAATGTATGGTGGGGAAATATCTTTCTAACATGAGAGAAGGAGTAAAGGGG
>WBNO01010988.1:4116-16153 GCA_013400575.1 Peucedramus taeniatus
TCATCTACACTTCATTTGAAAACTACAGTAACTGTTTTTTAAAAGTTGAAGATTCCCTCCAAATTTTGAGCATTTTCTTCCTATGATAATGAGCTAGGAAGTATTATTTAAAAGTTTTTTACAGGTAACATTTTACCTGCAAGTTTCATAGGGATTTTTCTTTTCTGCTATCTCTAGGATTCTTACAAAGCACATAAGATTTTAAAGCTCTATGAGGATTGAATTGACTGCAAAGAAGGGATGTTACTTATTCCAAAAAACCTCATCTGAGGTAGTTCAGGACACAGTTTTGCAAGAGATGTCTATGCAAGTCCTATTTGCATTTTTTGATTCTGCATTATGAGCTTACAACACGCCAGCTGTAATCTCACTCATAATGAATGGAGTTTATTGTAGGGAATACGTAACAGTAGGATTTACTTAAATTTATCAGAAAGGCTTTTGATTTAGCTAGCCACAATACTTAGCCGGGAAAGTTTCTCAAAGCACTTCACTAAGATTTCAGTAAATAACTAATGAGGTTTTGTTACCATCTTTTCTGTGTGTCAAAAGTAGAACTTAAGATAGCAATGAAATTGTTAGACTGCTGTGTTCAAAAATACAGTCAAGGGAATTATTGTATTTTGTTTTATTCACGTGTAGTTAATTATAACTACATGTCCCAGTTATAACCCCATTATAACCCACACCCACAAAAAACTAAGCAAAGCAAAAAACCCTCCACAACGTACTTTTCTGGTCTTATTCTCTGTCCTTTTGTCTCCCTACATAAAATGAGAATTGTTGCAATTACCAGCCCTCTGCAAAAGATTTGGCAATTGATAACTCAGCAGACATAATGAATTGCTTTTTCCAATTTGGGTCCGTGGCCCTAGGCAGAGATAAAGCTTGAAGATCATCCCATTCTCCTTTTCTACTACATAATTATTTCTGCTACTGCAGCACCTTGGAGCCATAATCAAGCCTGAGATTCCTTGATGCTACAGAGCATACAATTACAGAATAAAAAGGGTCTCTGTCTGACTGCACTGATGCACAGAGTAGTAAAAAGAGAGACCTGAGATGGCTAGAGACTGATGGAACAGAATGAAAAGAGAAGTAATGTTAGACATGACAGTCAGAGGTTTCTCTGTGCACATGTTCAGGTTTTTTCACATCAGAGGTTAAGTTTTGCAGGCTGGCTTGCAGAAGAAGAGAGAAGGGACTTTTCAAACCTTTGTGGGGAGTTCTTCTCCAGGGCCTGTATGTGCCAAGGCCGTGATTACACTTTCAGCTCTCCAGCAGAGAAAAACACTTCTAGCTGTTCCAAAATCCTCAGCCATGCTGCTTTGATGGTTGGTTTCCTTAGCAAAGGTGCTCAAAAAGCAGAGTTATTTGTCATGTTTTTCCTGCATTGCAGGACTTGAAGAAGGAAATCTCTCCATTTAGAATTTACTTTATGTTTAAAAATCTAATTTATTACGTTTTTGAACTGTCCTGAAACAGCTTAGTATCATAACACGAACAGGATGTGCCAGCTCTGTTACACACAAGATGGTGCCTAAAGACACAAGCAATGCAAATTTCACAAGCAAATTTCAAACTCAGTCAAAACTAATTGCCAAGGTGAGATTCTGCTTCCTTGTAAGTATGTCTCTGCATACTTCGAGATCTTGTGAATACTATTCTGTACATAATTATTCTTCCACGCAATTTCTTAATTACAGGAGGTGAACCTCTTAAAAGATAATTAAATTTATAAATTAGCAAAAGAGCCCCTCTGACAAAATTGAAGTTATTTGAATATATAACACGATCACAATACTTCTTGTGAGGTTTTAAAGGCAAATGGACTGAGGAAGATTGTTTTGATATTGCTACTGTGCTTTCAGAGAACCCACAGGGTGTCCCTGTCCATACAATGTCATGAATCTTTGCTTCGGTCTGAGTAATCTCAATTATCCAATAGTGGTGCACTAGGGAAGGCAGTGAACTTGTCTTCAATATCAAAACAGAGGATAAAAATAATCTCTGTTTTTTTCCAGAGCTATTTCTTGACCTTTATTTCAGCTGACTGCTTCTATCTTTACTTAAAACCTTAGTGTCAACTGTGCTATTTCTATGTGAAGAAATAGACATTGAAAACTAGACTTGATCTTTGCACTTTTTAGAAATATATCTGATAGTCTTTAATATTTCTTTCAAGTTATATTCTAAGTTGTAGTACAGGAAAATTCTATTATACAACCTGGTGACCTAGCTCTAACTTGGAACACATTTTCTGCACCATGTTCTCTCGCCAGTGTATTTTCTTTATGCTATTCTGAACTCTGTTTCAATGCTGATACAGTAATAATGAATATCTGGGTGCTAGGTAGCATAGGCCTCTATCCCTTTCAAATAAGTTTCAATTTAGAAAAGGATTTATGGCTTTTCAACTTAATTGCAAACTAGTCAGATGCACTATGCTGTTTCAAATTAAACTTAATTTTATGTTCCAGTGAGGGAGTTAGCACTTAGAGTGAATTTAAACAAGATGACGTCAATGAATACATTATTTCAGACAGTCTCCTCCTTAATGCCTCTTTTTGTTTAAGGAGCTTCCAAGTAAGTTAGGGAAACAAGCTTTAAGGTGGGTGCAAAGCTGATGGGGTAGCTGTATTGAGAGTAGGAATCAATTGCTATCTGTCCCATTGAAAGGATGAGTTCATTGGAGGTTTTTATTGATCTTTGATCCTGGTACTGTTCTGTATTTCAACAAGGACAATTGGAATAAATTATATTTATATAATTTTTAACAGTTCACTGAACTGTTCAGCAGTTGCGAGTGAATTGTAGCTGCAACTTTTTCAGAAGATAGATTTATATAATCAAAGTATCTTAGTAAATTGGAGAAATAATAATAGTTGGTATATTATTAGTAGTGGTCCCAGTATGATATATGTATCTTCTTGGGCTAGTTCTTATAAGCTCTCGGAGAAATATATCACACCCAAGATAGCTCAACTACCTCAGATGGCATAAAATCAGCAGGATGTCTCAAGTGGTGGAGTTGGAAACAGAAAAGTCTACCAAAGAACAAAATTAAAAAACGGTCTTTGCAGAGAAAACTTGAGCCAGGTGCAAGAGGTCCTTGCTCCTGGTAAAACACTTCACAAAAGCAATTATTTCCTTTGTTCTTTTCCTTTTATAGTAAATTGCTTAGGCAGGACTTCTTGGCTTCTGTCCAATTAGCTCTCCTAAAGTTTGAGGTGAAGTCTCCCAGGTCCTATGAGGTGTCTTTGCCAGTTGAGGAAAGAAGCTTCTGGGCTTTTTCTTTTTAAGGAGACAAAGGGTAATTTGGTCACTCCGTTAACAGGGGGCACATTCCTACACCAGTATTATTAATACTATTGTTGAAATTTGTGGTGGTTTTTGTCTTTTAAATATATACAAAGTTTTGTCCTTGGCAGAAATTATCAAATTTGGAAACACAGGTTGGGGAATTACTCCTAAATAGTACAAGTTCCTGAGAAAAGGATCCTGCTTATGGTGAATTCTAACTGAATGTGAACCAAAATTTAAGACTTCTGATAAACCAAGCATTTTAGGAACTGGAGAAAGTAGCACATTCAGTGTAGCATGTCTATTCTACCTAGTACTACAGCGTTAGTGGCACCTGGAGTATTTTATCCCCTTTTGGGTATCACATTGAAGAAACACCACTGGAAATTTTTTATGGAATTTTATGTTCTCACAGAAAAATGTGTTTCAAACTTTGAAAACATGACCTTAGATGAAAAGTGGAAAGAAAAGTTTAATCAGTTTGGAGATGAAAAAACTGTGGAGTGACAGAAGTCTTCCAATATCATAGTGTTATCTACAAATAGGAAAGGATCACAATATTTTCTCTCAATTCTTGTTCTGAGGAGGAATAAACAATAGGCACAATGCTAAAATAAGGCAGATTCAAGCAGTTTAGATAAGCATCAAATATAACTGTAAGGACAGTGAAGAATGGGAAGAACCCAAAAATTTAACTGGTAGTTTAAACCAATTGGTCATACTGCGAAGGATTTACAAATAATTAGTTCTGTCATGGAACAGGAGTTTGGACTGGATAAACTTCTAGAGTGCTTTTAACTGGGAGCTTGTTTGTTTGTTTGTTTCCCATTTTGTTTCAAAAATTAATGTGACCCTTTAGCATAAGACAAAGAGAAAAAAAAGGTTAAGTTAGGGGAAGGTAACTTTTTTTTTCTTTTAAACAGCAAGTATAGTTTGAGGAAAATCTTCTAAATCAGAAGATAATTATGAAATGTGATATAATTGAGAATTCTCAGTGTCATGGAAGAAAAAATATATATACACAACTGTTGTAGTGCAGATAACATTTGTTTGCTTCGTGTCTGAAGGCTAGTTCTAATTTTTTGCCTTTGACAAAGACACAAAGTGATCTTTTGCAGTTTGATATTTCTAAGAACATTATAATTGCAACTAAATCCAACATATAGCACCACCTGCCAAAGTCTTATATACGCTATAACAGTTTTTAGCAGTTTGATTCCAGTCTTTTTCAGCTCGAACATGTAACTCTAATGTAATAGAAATATATGGAAGATATACAGCTTCATTTTTTAAGAAATGGAGTAAAATGACATAGTTTCCCTACAAAAAAATTGAAGGATGGGGAATTTACAGTGGCAATATAGGAAGTCAGTACAGAATAGTTGTTGCATGCCAAAAGTAGGTTAGCTAGCTTTCTTCACTTGCAAAATGCGTTCAGAGTGTCATTGTACTATATAGGTGTAATGTAAGGCTTGATCCACATTGCTGCACAATTCTTTAAGGATGAAGTTAAGAAAAAAGCGCTTAAAATTGGAAACTAACTAGCAGAAGAGCAAAAATACAAAGGATTAAGTCAAATATGTCAGTGAAAAATCACAGAAAATTCAGTGAAAGAAATTATATTGCAATGTCTTTGTCCTAAAAAGATATGATACTAAGGCACTGAAAAAATAGCCTGTACATGATTACCAACCAAAAGCAAAATCTGTTTTCTAACCCATGGCTTGCTCATGCAATGCCATATTTCATCCTTTCTTCCCTAGCTGGTGATATATGGGTGTGTCAGTGAGCTAACGATGTTTTCTTAGAAGAAGCAGAAGGTTTTTTCTTTTAATGGGACATATAAATAAAACAAATTCAGCTGCAAAAACAACACTAACCTTAAAATTATTACAGAATCAAAAATTATTTTCCATTATTATTTTGACTGGACATTAAAACATTCGTAGAAATGAGCAATTATCCTCTGAAGCCCAAACGGATGTAGGCAAGCCTGTACACACATGGGCAGAATCCATCCTTGTAAATCCCCAGCTGAGGTTTGTGAATGTTCAGGAGGAAACCATACATCACTTCAGCAATACTCAGTGAGGAAATAGGGAAAAGCATACTAGCTTTAAACCAATTTGTACAAATGATCCCTTGGTTTCTCTGGAGGGCCAAAGAAAGAAAGCGCCTTTTCCAGTTTGTTTATTGACAGTAGAACTCCCCAGTGGCTTTCCTTCAAGACATTCCCAGTTTGCATCTTCTACAGAAGTTTCACGCAAATGTCTACCCCAGATGGTGGCTTTAAAAACAGGGCGGTAAGAAGGCGGGAAAAAAATAAACTCTTGAGGAATAGTGGGCTGGTGTCCAATTTTGTTTCTATGTAGGGTCTTATTGAGGTTTTTTATGCCCTTTCAGTTCCTTTGCTGCAGGAATAGATAAAATCACTTGACGGTGATTTGCTGGTGCTTGAATGTATCAACTTAGAAATCTTAAAGTTTTTTTTATTTATATTGGGGATCTTATTAGCATTTATTTCATGCTACTCTTTATTTCCTAGGGAGTTGCAGATAGAAGCTTGCAGATCCAGTGGTTACCCTGAAGGGGGAAAAACCTCTGTGGTAAGATCAGCGAGTCAGAAAATTTTGCGAACAGAAATGGTTGCATTCAAAGAAGACATACCTGTGCTCTTAGAGAACGGGATGTGTTTTCAAGTAGAATTTATGAAGGCAATATACAAGGGAGGGAAAATGTTAAAAGGGAAAGAAATATTTACTTTTATTTCCTTCAGAGCCTGCCTTAGCTTCAGATTTCCTTGGAAGGTCGATTTGCTCTCAGGATAACACAGACAATCCTGGAAGGTGTAAGATTCCTCTCAAGTATTTCTTCTCCATAAAATGAACTAATATCAACCCTATCTCTTTTTAAGGAAATCAGGTCCATGTGACTTTAGCTGAATCTGCTCCCTTTTAAGCAGTAAGGTCACCCAAGCAACTTCTGTCGTGAACATTACATTTTCACATGCATCACCAAAGGAATTGCAAGAGATAATTTGCTATGGTGAAAGGCAGGAAAGGCAATAGTACTTTATTAGGGACACTAAAATAGAATGAAAGATCAAGGAGATTCTAGTATGCTGGTTAGGAATTTATTTTTTTGTTCTTGTTAATACAAAAGAAGAAACTGCCTATCTTGTGGTTTAAACTGTAAAATTTGGTTGTGATTAGAAATGCACTTATTACAATTATTGTTAAAAGTTGGTAAGAAATCAAATGACAGAAAATACAGAAATAATTTAAAGAGTCTATTATTCTCATCTGATCCATAAGTGGTAAGGTAATATTTCAAAAGCTCAGTCTATAATTAAAAAGTTTTAAATATCCTCTTGTTTAAACTGTGGAGAAGTTCAAGCTTCAGCCTGAACTTGTTGAACAGGTTTTGTAAATTTTTCAGGTCTTTGAAGCCCCTTTTGCAGTAAATAATCTTTCTCAATCCAGGAGAAACTGAGTATTTGTCTTGAACAATTTTTTTCTGCTTCATTTCAACGCATTGTCAATATAATGGTAATAGGTCTATTGGGGGGTTTCCCTTGCATATTCTTGGGAACATATTTGCATGAATGTTCTCAGGCTTCTGGAATATTATTAAAATATATAAAGTAATGCAAATGACTTTGATAGCTGGACTCTGGAACATGAGGATTTTCAGAGATCATGTTGGTGGAACTTGTACACTTAATCACAAATGATCTGACTGACACACAGTTATTTGATTGTAAAAATTTAAAATTGTGCTGTGAAGTAATATTTTCAGATACAGGATGGCTGAATGTTGTCTAAAATTTTTTAAAGAAAATACTTCTAATTTTTTTTTGCTGACTCCTGCTTCATTTTTCAACTAATTACAACACGACCAGTGATTATAAAACTCTATGGCAACAAGGTACTAAGAAAATTACTCAAAAAATTATGAGACATTAAACAATGAAAACCACTATGATGTTTTTTTGTTTTTTGCTCAGAGAGAAAGTATCAAAATATATGAAATAAGTACATAACAAGTAACGTCATCAAGGTATTAATGTGTAAGTCCCATACTTCCTAGAAACAAGGGGCCCTTTCTTTTCTCCTGTGCAGGCATTTATACTTATATCAATCTGTAATATCTATATCTATATCTATATCTGTATCCAGCTAGAATGGTGGCACAAGTTTAGATACAGAAATTCCAGAGCTGTCTAAAATGGTACCAGGAAGTGCAATACCAAAGTTATTGATGTTATTGTTATTGTTGTTATTGATGATTGAGCTGTCTCAGAACTGCGCACAAAGGAGCCAGGGGGAACCTTGCTAAGGCCAGCAGGCTTGGGATGAGGTAAGGCTGCTGCTCAAGGGACATAGTGTGGCACTTCCACCGTCTGTAATTGTGTACCTTACAGTGGGAACCCATCTGGACTTTTTGAGGAGAAGGCAGGAAGGCAGGAAGGAAGGCAGGAAGGCAGGAAGGAAGGCAGGAAGGCAGGAAGGCAGGAAGGCAGGAAGGCAGGAAGGAAGGAAGGAAGGAAGGAAGGAAGGAAGGAAGGAAGGAAGGAAGGAAGGAAGGAAGGACCTATTGCTCCCCATTGTCTTGGGAGCCATGTCTTGCCCAGCTCCCTGGACCACAGGTGATATTACCAGCATATACATCTTCCTGATTATTTTCCTAATCCAGAAATCCACCAAATTACTCCCTTACTGCACTGTGATATAATGTATAAAAATTATTAAGATGTGGTTCAAATGTAATTGTGAAACAAAAATTACATTAGAGACAAGTAAAAAAAATCTTTATAGTAGACTGCTTTCCCTAAGTGTAGTTTGCTAATACATAGAAGGGAAAGGAGAAAAACTGTGCAGAAAAAGGATGTATGAAATGGTGGCATTGGAATACTTGGTAATGGAATTTTTTCCTGTTTAATAAATATGCCTGGTAGGATCAAAAAAGTTACTGTTTTTTACTGAGAAATATAGGGCTGGGTTATAAATAAGTAAGAGTGATAGATAAAATTATTTATTCAAGAAATGTCTCCGGAAATTTAGATGCAGCCAGAGATATATGAAGATGGCTGGGAAGGAGAATTAAGAAGTGAATTTGATGCTGTACAAGTATTAAAGTAAGTTGTTTCTTTTTTTTTTTTTTTTTTTCTGAGAGTTTCTTTTTTTTAAATATGCAATTGATAAATTACTATAGGGAGTAGCAACTTTTCAAAAAATAATTACTTGGACCCAGTATTTGTTGTAATAGAGATCTGTACCTGTATTTGTAGAACAAATAGTTACTTTGACTAGCTGGGTGAGCAGTTTAACTGTTTCAAGCTCTAGAAATACAAATCAGTGACGGAAAACATGGTAATTCACTGCCCTATTCCATTTAAAGGTATGCAAGCCCTAAAGTACTAAGCAATAATTACTATTTGAAAAGCAATTCAAAGACAAACATTATCTATGATTGTCAAGTGAAATAGACCGAATTTAATGGGACTTTTGTAAGTAAAGGGCTGAGTGCCTAAGGGTTCCCTGTGTTTGCTTTCTTAAACAGGAGAAAACATCTGGACTTCACTTGTCTGGAATATTAGAAGAAAAAATGCTGCATGAAAGAGAAAATCAGAGACCAGAAGTTCCAGGCATGTAGCCAATTTTGTATTACAAAGATTGTGTAGCTGATTCAAGGATTAGTGTGCCTCCAGGATATTTTTCCAAACAGAGACACTGGGGAAATTAGGAAGAATTAGCTGAAGGTGTGAAGTTAGACTGCAGTCTATTGCATCTGAATGGACATTCCTTTTCAGAAGCATGGTCTTGAGTTATTTTACTCAAGTAAACCTTTGTGTGAAATAAACAGCAGTGTAAGAATTGGATGATGCAGCTCAGTTCACACCTTCAATTAGTTCATTTTAATTTTATTAAATGTCCTTTTGCAGATGGGTCCAAATTTTTGGTCAGTGATATCATAATGTCATGCAGGAGAGCAAAGGAGAAAAGGCAACAAACCCAGTTCAAGTGTTCAAGGTTTAGTAGGGAGCAAAGTGAAGTCTCTAAAGGTATTGAAGGTTTGACAATATAAGTGGGTTTCCCCACTTTATGCATGAAAAATAATAATAATGAAAAAAAATCTGCAAAATCCCACATAATTACTAAGTGTATAAGAATTTATTGCCTCTCAGGGCTTTAGTGCCCTTTGCTAAAGAAACTAAAGCACAATATCACAAAACAGGTTTTAAGTCATTGACTGAGGTGTGATGTACTCCCATTGTTTCTTCTCCTGGAGTGCTGGACTCACATCCTTATGTCTCTTAATGACTACTCCCATTTCATATATTTGTAATTGTCAGATTCATCTGTAGCAGTCAGTTCACAGAGCTCAGTTAATTTAGTTCTGAAGTGAATGCAATCACTCTTTCATTGAGCATGAAAATATCAAAAACAATATAAAAACTTCTTTTCCAAGAAAATATATATGTTTTCTGCTGCCTAATGTCCTTAAGATCTATCCTGGGCTTTTTATAGTTACTATGGAACCAGGTATTTTAATTTTTTTTTTTGTTTTGTTTTGGTTTTTTTTACTCCATAAAAAAGAAACCATTTGCAAGAGTGGACTTATAACAGTGTTTGAATTTTGCACTTTCAAGAACATGCTATACTGTGGAAACATGAGCCAATTAGACAAAATCCATGTCTTCTTCATTTGTTTATTATTGATTTCCTCTGTTGTCAGCTGACCTTAACAACAGGGCTCAGATCAGTTTAAACATCCAGGATTTATAATGATTTCACCTGAAGAATGGTAACAGAATGCAAGGACACTGTCAGATAGATATATGGGAAATGTCTAGAAATGAGAGTGAATGGAATTAAAGTAGCTTTATGGAAATTTTCTGTATCCCTTTTTTAACGGAATTTAGACCTGCTAAACAGCAATTTCACTCTGAAAACCACTACAATCAGACAATAAATGCTGAAGTCAGTCATGTCTTCAGCAAAAAATATACTCAAGAAATCTAAAAGTAATCAGCAAAATGCCTATTCTATATGTTAAAATACCTATAAATAACCCGATTTTGGTCTTGAAAAGTTTAGGAGGATTTTAGTTTTTTTGTCTTAATGGTGGAAGTTAAAATTCTGTTTGAAAAAATTAATGAAAGCAAGACAAAGATTCTAAATAAAATGACATGACCCATGTTTGTAAAAGCTTGTTAATGACTCTTCTTTTACTGAATTTGCACTCTGGCTATGGAACACAGAATATTTCTGAGTTAGCTAACTACTGCATTCATATGAACAGGGGCTGAGTCAATGGCTAGTAGCCCAAAACAAGACATTTGATTGAACATGTTTCTCTTCACCAGATTTATTCTTCAGGTGGGAAACAAGACCTTTACGAATTCTGTCCCAGATTATTGAATAAATATTATTGCTGAGAAATACTGTTTCCGTGTCTGCTTGGCTATTTGTTTTTCAGGTTTTCCTAACTCTTGTATGTCAGAGCAGATCCCTTATATTTCCTGGCTAATGCAGTAATATTAGTTGGAATAGAGCTGTTGGTATTCCCATTTTCCAGCTGCTGAAGTTTTCTCTCTCTTTTGCCCTTTTTGTAAGGAGCTTAGGATCACATTGTTTATGTATTAATGTATTTTCTTTAACATAATCTTCATTCTATTGTATTTACCCCTGGAAGTGGTGAACCACTCATTTTCTTTAGAGAGTCATTTAGTCATTTGTTATATACATAAATAATATTTCATAAGATGGATTCAACATTAAAAAAATAGACAAAAAAACCTTATTTCAAAATAATTAAATAGACAGTAATTTTCTAAATTGCTCTAAGGTGTCAGTGCAGTAATCATCATGGAAAATTTATTGTTTGCATCCCTTAGAAACAGATATTTAAAACTACTTTGTTCTTTTCTACATGGATTCCAGCTTTTCTAAAGGCTTCCAGCTTTTTTCCCTAAATTCAAGATTTTATAAATTCACATATAGAGGTTTTTCAGCAGCTTTTGGTTCTTCAGCTGGAAATCAGACAGTAAAAGAGCACACTTGGTTCTTGATAACCATACTTCTAGAAATTCTATGGGTTTGGGTTTTTTTTTTTTTAGTTGTTGTTCTGGTCTTATTTTTTTCTTTTTTTTATTCTTCCATGATATTTGAAAGGTACTGCGCCTTTCACATTGCAAAATCAGATTCCAGCTCTGTAGGGAGACAAAACTGGGAGACGATGAGAAGGATGAACACAACAAAGTGAACAAACTCTTTATCTTCACTTGTGCTATTATAAACACTTCAGAGAAACATTCAGATTTTTTTTTAACAGATAGATGATTCCTTTTTTTATATGTGGCTGTAACCCACCAGTCCCTACCTTGGTATTTCAGCCTAGTTCACATACTGGGGATGTGATCATACCACTGCCAGCTAATAGTCCCTAGAGAAACTAAAGGGAAGATCTACTCAAATTGTAGCTGTTTTGGTTCAGTGGCTGGTCCAGAAATGTTGCATGGTGAAGAAGGAAAAGGTTATAGTTGTAGCTGGGCATCTTTTTCACATAGAGTGGGAATATTTGCATTTATTTGGATAATTTATAATATATTTCAGAAGTTAAAAACAGTTTAGAAATAAAAATGAACTGAAGTTGAAATATTTTCTTTTGAAAATGTCACATTAAAAAATACTATTTTAAACTCACCTACCTACTTGTTTTTTTTTTTTTT
>WBNO01010990.1:0-21650 GCA_013400575.1 Peucedramus taeniatus
ACAGAAACACATATTTCTATACTGGGAGATTGTTTTCCCATGTCACTAAGGGCGGGGGTGGTGGGAGGGGAAAGCACTGGACTTTCAGACATGACTTAATTATTTCTTTAGTCAGACAAACAGTTTCAAGATAAAGCTTGCTTTACTCCAGAATCTATACACAAATTTCTGTATAAATTATTGACTGTACTTTGGCCTCATCTGAAATGTTGGCCCCTGAGGCTGATAAGCTCTGACCCCAGGTGACACATCCAGCCCTCTCACAAGAGGCAGGAACATTATTGCTTTGCACTGAGGACTGCAGCCCAAGAGCCAATCAATCAAGCTCCCTGACAGCTTTTACAGCCTCCTCACATTAGGCCTAAGTCAAACTCCAGGGCTCCTATTGTTCACGTTATTCTTTTCTTCTTCTGCTCTGATGAAGTTAGAGCAAGTCCAAGGCTTCAATGAGAAAGAAAGGCTATTATGAGCAGCTCAGATTTTATTGACTGTGAGCTGTACAACAATGGCCCCAAAGCCTTTTTCCACATTCCTAATTGCTAATAATCATAGGTAACAAAGATCAGTCCTTAGACTCAGACTTATGTGAAAGAAAGGTGTAGCACTGAAACAGGCAGAATTGTCATCTTTACATAATAAGAAAGATTTTGGAAGATAATTTTATGCACACCAAAAAGAATAACCTTTCAGCCACACAGAACTGTCATACTTATGTTGTCATGTGCCATAATATAGTTTGTGTATTAGAAAACCAGTGACCATAACAGATTTGATTAAAAATATCCCTAGTGGAGTTGTGCTATGCTAACTGTGGACAAATGGATATTTTCTTCTTTAATCACCCTATAGTATTTAAAGATCAATATCACATGGTGCTCAAAATGGAAAAACATTTTCAGAACTAATCATGATGTCATTATTTTTGCTAGTGCTGTTCTGAGGTCTGAAGATTATTTAAGTGGGATTTCTACATGTGTGACATGGAGGAACACTGACTTGTCTTTGAAAACATTTGCCCTTCATTATTACTATCAGTTTTAAACAATTCTGTATGATTTCAACTGCATGCATAAATCTTAATAGTACCAACAGGTGCTGTTGCCACATACACAAACCCCTTTTTTTTTCTGTAAAAATTTCAACAATTTTGTAACAAGATTTTGCAGTTGGCAGAGTCTTCCTTGTCTTTTTGAACTTTTTTTTTTTTTTTGGTGGGGGGGTTTCTTGCGGGGGTGGTGAGGTGGTGGGACTTTTTTAATTAACTTAGCTGTTGCCTTAGATGATTCTGCCATTGTAACTTCAGCTTTTAGGAAAGGATCATCTCATTTTAAATTACAGACAAGAAATTGGTAGCCATAAGTGAATAACTATTTACTTTCTTAAACCTGAACTAAGTACTAAACAGTACTAAGGCAGTGAGACTTATTTTCAATTAAACTCCTTCATCCACATATTTTTAGCGCTCCGACTTCACAAGTGCACTGAATTGGTGTAAGACCCAGAGAGCTTTCTGGGAAGGTGCTGGCTGAAAGAACAGCAGTTTCCTTCTGCTAAATCCTCTGACACAGCAGCTTGCCTTTTCAGCTGTCATTCAGTCCAATGTGGCTTTTCATACAAAGCCAGAGGAGATCAAGTGCAGACTAAAAGCTTGTTTCAAATGAAGGATTCCACTCCCTCCCTGGCTTTCAGCTGAAAGCACATTTACGCCCTGAAGAATGAGAGGAACTCATAATTCATAGTCCACCAAATAGCTTGTTTTCAGATTCTGGTGAAAATGAAGTTTAACAGTTATTTTGGTGGACATCTGACTAAACAGAGCAGTAAGCACTGGTAGTGCTAGAATAGCATAATAAAAAGTAAAAATACAGCAGGCCTTTCAATTTATTTATGTAGACATTGTGGATCAACCAGTCATAGTATTACTAACTCAAGTTTTTATCTTTACGAATGTTCTTTTATTTCCTTTATTTTAAAATAGCACCAACATTAAGTTTCTTTATGTCCCTACAGGGACATAAAACTTGACTGAAAAAAACCAGCCAAGCAGTGTGAAAAGGTAAGCACTGCAGCTCCTGGGACTTGTAGTGTGCAAGGATTCCTATTTACAGTGCTGTCAATTAGCTCTCACTCCCAGGCACTGGCACAGTGTTAGGCTTGAGTGTTTTTTTTTTTTTTTTAAAGGGAAATAAATGTAATGCTATTCTTGTCAACTTACAAAGCCGACAAGTAATGCTGCTATATTTAAGCTAAATGCTGTTTTTCATTGGTACTATGAATGATATCTAATTTGGAAAAATGACAGTAATTTTGCTGAGCTTTCCAAAATCAACACCCATTTTAGCTGAACAAAACAAAAGGCTGCTGAAGCACATTTATCTCCCTGATGATGTATATTCACTAGATACAGCCCATAACCCACCTACTCAGAGCAGCTTTAGACAGCTAACCTCACCTACAGACCCTTACCATTTAATGAACAATCACAGCCTACAAATCTTTTACCAACAGCCTGATGGCTGTTCTTCATTTGGACTCTGGGCCCAAAAGAGAAATTTCTGACAGCTTAAATAAATTTTACAGATGTAATAGGTAAATGCAATAAAGAAAACAGGGTTTTTGTAAAACAAAAATCGACAGAGCAGAAAGCTGTTCCTCAAGACTGTGCGCAGGCGCGCAGAGCTTCTCTGCTGAAGTGAAATAGACAATGAAGGTTAGGAAGCATGAAATGACAGCCTTTTTTGCTTTTCAGGGAACGTAAATTTTATTCACAGAACGTAAATCTCAAAGTCATGGTTTTCAACCTGCATGCATGAACACACAAGATTGATTTCAAGGAGATTTGGAAGTATTTAACTCATTGCTCAAAGATGCAAATCCCATCTTGTACAATCATTATTGTAAAAATAAGAGAAAAAAGATGGGTGAGGTTTCAAGGGCTCTGCCTATACGTTTTCATTTTTCAGTCACAGATCATTAAGCTTCCATTTCAAATATGGACATGTCTGTATCGAAGCACCCAAATAAAGCTGTGTAAGTTCTGCATGTATTAGGGCAGCTTAAAACTGTTAATGAATAATACAGCTTAAATGAAAGACAATCCTGAACATGTTTGCAGCAACAAAACATGTCCATGACTAAACAGTCCTCCCTAAATGAGCAGGAAAACGTAGTTCAAATACTTCAATAACCATGGCAGCAGACCTAACGTGGATGCAGTGTCGAAAAATTTCTGAAGTGCAGATAAATATTTTTTTACTTTGGCACATCTGTCGCCGCTCAGAGTGGTTTTCTTATAATTCAGTACCTCTTTCATGATACTGCACTGCTTATCATAAAACCAATCAGGTAGAAAAAACTGTTGTTGCTAAATTAAAAATCCCAAACCACAGATTCTTAAACATGGTGCATCAAGTCAATACATTATACCGTTAAAAAATTCTCTGAAGTGCAGCCTTTTCTAACAGAAAACAGATCTATTCTCAAACACAGATGAGCTTCCCCTGTGTCAAAAAAAACCAAACTGAATCTGTTTAAAGCACAGAGGAAACTGGTTAATTTCTATCTCAATAAAATTTATAAAGCAATAAAAACTTTTTGGAACAAGCTGTGTGGTTTGTTTCACTTCCTTATCACATGAAGGAATGAGGAAAATCCTTCCCTTCATTCTGTTATACAGATTTGTGCTGGAGAGCACATCATACACTGACCAAAAGCCTCAAGGGCCTAATTCTGATTTCCACACCTCACCTGCTACTTCTTCATAAATTTTGGCAAAAAACGTTTTAATTTTCCACCTTTGTCATAACAGTGCTTGTAAACTTGATCATCACTACACTGTGAGTGCTTCATAATGCAGTATAACTGATGGGGGGGGAGAAAGAAAGAAAATTCATGTCTGAACTAGGGTCACACTAGTATTATCCTTCAGTCTCTATTTATGATACTGAAAATATCAACAAATTTGAATTTTTGCAACCCCTGCCTAGTAGCAAGAAGGAGGGGGAAATGAACTGAATACCTGAAAATATATGCCTGTAACAGCAGGAGCAGAAAAGACTGATAAAGACTTTATGTACAGCATTTAGTCAGATTAAGTACAACTCCTCACTCCATGTTTTATCGTCATTTATGTTCTTTCTGGCCACACGAAGAAAGCTCCTTCTGACAGGCCACAAAAGCAAGGCTTCTGGGAGTGTTTTTTTTCTTTCTCTTTAACTCCTCTGATGCATTAGTTTTCTGATCTCTCTCCTAATATAAAACTGCAGCTCACTCCTTACATGATCATCTTTGTCAGAACAACTTCCACTCAGACAGCAGCTAATCCGCTACAGCTAATGGATTCTGTCAGGATGGAAGCAAGGGAAATGATGCCATCATTTACTAAATGGAATAATCTGCATATCTCAAATGGACCTCCTCTTTCATGAAATGCCAGTGTGATGTGTCAAATCCTTATAAAATTTACCTCCCTCAGTCCTAACCTGTGAATGTGGTTTCACGAATACATTTAGCCAATGCATTTTTTTTTATACCCCTAGTGATTGTGGGGGCTCAGAGGGGTAGATATTCACCCTCCTACTGGCTGGGAGACAACTGCACGGTAAGACTGCTCTTCTGCTCTTGGCTCTCCACACTATTTATACAGTCAGGATCTTTCGACACACTTACCTGCCTTATGAAGAGGAGTCTTGTATTTCAGGAGACAAGCTTGCCTGAAGAGATCAGTAATCACCCACCATAAAAAATTTAACAAGGGAAAGTGCTGGATCCTGCATCTGGGACAGGACAATGCTGGATGTACAGACAGACTAGGGAATAAGAGGCTGGACAGAAGAAATAAGTGCAGGAAGGGCCCTCCTTCTGGAAGTCCTGGTTGATGACAAGGTGAACATGGGTCAGCAGTGCCCTGGCAGCCAGGAGGGCCCCCGTGTCCTGGGGTGCCTCAGGCCCAGCATCACAGTTAGGCAAGAGAGGAGATTGTCCCGCTCTGCTCTGCACTGGGGCAGCCTCACCTCGAGTGCTGGGGGCAGTTCTGGGTGCCTCAACACAAGAAAGACATTGAGCTGTTAGAGAGTGTCCAAAGGAGGGCAACAGGGATGGTGAAGGGTTTGGAGAGGAAGCCGTGTGAGGAGTGGCTGAGGTCACTTGTTCTGTTCAGCTGGGAGAAGAGGAAACTGAGGGGAGACCCCACTGCAGTTACAACTCTTGGGAGGGGAAGAGGAGGGGCAGGCACTGATCTGATGTCTGTGGTGACCAGTGGCCACCAGACAGAACATGATGGAGTGGCCTGAAGTTGTTTCAGGGGAGGTTTAGGTTCAGTATTAGAAAAAAAGTTAATTCACCCAGAGGGTGGTTGGCACTGGAACAGGCTCCGCAGGGAGGAGGTCACAGCACTAAGCCTGACAGAGCACAAGAAATATTTGGACAATGCTCTCCAGCATGTGGTGCGACTCCTGGGGTGTCCTGCATAAGACCAGGAGTTGGACTTGATGATTCTTCTGGGTCCCTTCCAACTCAGCATAGACTATAATTTTTTGAAGATGACCATCTGAAACCACAACAGTAATCAGCAAAAACTGGTGCCGTACTTGCTTTTTTTCTCTTATGCTTCCTGTGCAATATTCACCAGCCTTATTATTTTAATAAGGCCACTTAAAAGGAAGGATAAATAGAATCTTTCAGATTCAGGGCATTTCATCAGGTAAAAAACCAGCAGTGACAAAAGAAGGGTGGCAATGGGGAGAAAAAGTCAAACTTCCATATGTCTCCACCCATGGGCTCCCTGTTAATGAACTGCATCTCTGAGCAGTAGATAACCAAATGCAGTTACAACAGATGCCACAACAAGAAGTTTGTAACACTTCAGGAAGGTGTGAAAGGAATGACAGTTGGCTGCCTTTTTCAAATCTCTGTCAGAAGCCTCTCTCCTCACCCAGAAGGCAGCCAAGGCTGTGGCACCTTTTCCTCACAGTTTCACTGTGTTCAGAGGTTCTTTCAATGATCTTTGAGTATTTTATTCAAATAATTGGTTAGAGGCTGCATTTCTTCTCGCAGACTTTCCCCTTTGACAGAGACAGAGAAGAGTACTAGAGATCAAAGTAAGGCCACACATTTGTTTGAACTCAAGAGACTCAAGGGACACAAGAATATAGATGCCTTTTTGCCTCTTTTGGGAACTGAACAAAATGAGGACTAGTGTCCACTGGTAAAGGGATGTGTTCTCCTGGAAGACCTTTCCAGTTCTGGTTGAAAATCTTTTATAAATGCCATTTTGGGAAAGAAAATTACAATTACCTATAAAAACTCTAAGGAAGGAAGAAACTTGTCTTTGAAACAAGGAACACCAGTGAAGATTTGAAGACTACATATTTAACAACAGGAATTGATATATTCTTGTTAACAAAGATCTGAAACTACATAAAATGGCTACCAGACTACTAAAAAAAAAAAGAAAAAAAAGTAAACTAGGATTTTAATGTGTTCGTGGAATACATTTGTAGAGGGTTTGTTTTTTTCCTTTCATCAATCATACTAGAGACAGCCCAAATCCAGTTAGCATCTTATTTTGAGAAGCCTTTTTTCTTTTGCATAGGCCCATGCATAATCAGAAACATTTGCTTTTTAGTAGGAAACCTTTTGGGATAGACAGTTAAAATGACTGCTTGGTGAACTGAATCAGATTCCAAGGAAGAAGGCTGGAGGACACACAAGAGCTACACTAAAAGAAATCCACACCAAATTTTTGTGATCTCTTTCTAGCTAAGGATTGGTAGTCTGGTAGAAAGCTGCAACCTTTACCCTTCATTTGGATGTGTTTAAAATGGCAGAATACCATTGAAAAACCTCTAGGGCAAAGATTCTCTGTTGCATAACAGATACATTGTAACTTTCCTGTAAGATTTGCAAGGTTATATTACTTTCAGCTTCTGTCCTCTGAAAAGGACCTTTTTTCCCTTGATAAAACTGGCAAGTGACTAAGAACTATTTCTAAGTACATCTGCATTTTTTCCATTAGAAATGCAAACTTGACCAAAGAGTTCATAAGGACTATACATATGTTGTTTACACTAATAGGATCCTGAAGATATAAGCATGCTCATGAGACAATCTGTATTTCATAAATATTAATTTAACAACTATTCCTTTCAAAAAGTTTCATGTTCTTTTTCTGAAATTTTTTGTTAGTTTTAATCACTTCTAGACTAGTCCAAAGACTTGACTCTACTTCAGCCAAAAAAAGACAAAAGGCAAATCTGGTAAACTTGAAAAAACTGGCAACTGGAAGTAAAACATCCTTAAATCAAAAGACTGCAAAGTGATTATCTCAGTAGCTAGACTACGGTAGTTCAGAAATTATTCCATGTAAAATTACATCCATTGAGTTTATTTCAAGTACTTTTAAATTTCACAAGTCAACAGCCAGTGTTTTAGAAAAATTAAGACCTATTTTTTTTCTCTGATATGTCTTTCTTTAGGGGTTTAATATACCCACTCCCAGTATATTTGGGAATTGCTGAAAATGAGTCCATAGACCTCCAAGGATAGGAGACTACTCTACAGAAGGCTATCAAAAACACTCAGAGAGTAAAAAGGTAATTTACTTCTCATCATATGACAGTCAAGGAAGAACACTTCTAGTAAGATTTAAGCCCATTTCGGTCTTTGTGTTTGAAAGCAAAGGCATTTCATAAGAACCTTCTAAATTTATCTGGATTTCAGAATTTCACATTGATAGTCAATGCAGACATAAAAGATGAAATTGTGTCTAGATTCTAAACAACTTTAAACTTACTTTTCTGACTCTACATTTCACTTGTCCTGCCTAGAGAATGTAGCAGGCACAATCAAAAGTTAGGTGGTTATTGGTTAAAGATTTTTTTCTTAAACGTCTTCCCAACAGGAGATTAGTAAATTATCTGCCTACACGATTAGAGAATTATGAGGCTTTCTCTTGATGTCTGTAAGATAACATCCTCTTTCTTTTAGAGAGACTGGACAGAGAGAAATGTAAAGCATTTGTAAGCTAGTTGCTCACTGCCAAGGAGATTCATGGTTAGATAATGATATGGATAATGACTGCTCTTTGACAAAACTATATGGCTGACCAACTGAAAAATTCATATGAGATATTTATACTTCCTAAAACTTCAGGAGTGTAAGGGAAGACTGTGGTAAAAACCCAAATGAAGGATGAATCAAAGAGAACATTAGTGGTTGCCTTAAGTTGCAATGCAAGATGTGGCTGGGGGTGTGTATTCTATTGCCATCTGTTAGAGGTGGGGCAGTTATCTTCTGTTAATTGGGCAGTTTTCTTTATCTCTTCCAGAACCAGTCCTCTCTCCAGGAAATATCTTCTGTTAATGGGCCATTGAGTCTCACTGCACGACTGATAAAATTACATCATCCCATTGTGAGATGTTCCACCCAGGGGGAGGAGCCAAGCGTTCCAACCTGGATGAAATCTGGGACTTGGAACGCCAGAGCAGCCTTTTCCACTGGATACCCAGAGGAAGACCAGACCCATCTACACTACCACTGGACCTTCAGAGGAAGACTAGACCCTTCTACAGGATCACTGCTCCAACAGAACCACATCTGTCACCCCAGGAGGACTGCAGCTGCCATTCCAATCGGACTGCTATCAACACCCTGACCAACAGGGTGTCAAGTTGTATTCTGACTCTGTCAGTGTTTTTTGTATTACTGCATTTTTATTTTTATTTTTTCCTTATAAAGAACTGATATTCCTACTCCCATATATTTGCCTGACTGCAGCTGCCATTCCAATCGGACTGCTATCAACACCCTGACCAACAGGGTGTCAAGTTGTATTCTGACTCTGTCAGTGTTTTTTGTATTACTGCATTTTTATTTTTATTTTTTCCTTATAAAGAACTGATATTCCTACTCCCATATATTTGCCTGAGAAACCCTTAATTTCAAAATTATAATAATTCGGGGGGGGGGGGTGTTCACATTTTCACATTTTCCATTTCAAGAGAGGCTCTTGCTCTCCTTAGCAGACACCTGTCTTTTCAAACCAAGACAGTGGTAAAGCTCACTATTACTCTCTTTCTCTGTCACAGGGAAATCAGCCACAAGGGAAACAACACAAAATTAGGAAAACCTTAAATACTATTACCATTGGATGATAGGAATAATGAGAAAAGTGGGAAGACTAAGAGTGAAACTCTGTCTCTTGAAGGCTCTCTGCCAACTGTCTTATGGATGGCATAAATAAAATAGACCTGGCCATATCTTTGAGACCTTGAAGAGTTGGGGATTTTAGTTCTCTCCAAACAAAACTTAGCATACAACCAATACCTCTCGAAGAAACAAACAAAAATGCTAATGAAGACTTACTTCTAGAAAACATTCTATTGAAAATAGTTTGATAACTGAAGAAGAGCAGTATATCCTTATTACTCTCCCAGCTGAAACCAATAGCTGTCCTCACAGAAGGAAGATGAGTGTTATTTACGTGCCTCCCTCAGACATGATGGCATTCTTGTATTTCAATATGCTATACTATGTTTACAACACTGCCTTCCCTCACTCCTCCTAAGACAGCTTTGAAAGATTATGTTGCAAAATACAAAGATTACTGGAGAAGCATCCTTCAAAATGATGAGGTATTTTCTAGCTAGGTAATGGAATGAAAAATTAAATTATCCCTGAAGTCAAGCACGGGGGTAACTTCCCAACAAAGAGTACCTGCACTCTCTCCTTTTTCTTCCTTTAGCTATATGGATTCAACAGTTGGTCTTCATTAGGCTGTCCATTAGAGAGTTGTTCTCTGTTTCATATTTGGTTCCCACGAGCCCTTGATTAATAGCCGTCTGCTATAATTTATATATAGTCCTTGTTTAGGCAGAACAATTTCCTTTTTATGGCATTTTAAAAATATTTCATTAATGTTGTTCAACTGATTTTTAATCTAAGGGGAAAAAAAAAGAAGGAAGGTGACACACTGTATCCTAATTTCCTAGGAAATCTCCATGTGAGAAGCAAAAAAACCCAAACCAAACAATACAGTAAAACAAAAACTAAAAACAAAAACTAGACCCAGAAGTATCCTGCTTTTAGAATTGGACTACAGAGCAAACAGGACTTCAGCAGTTGCTCAGTCTACTCCCCTCCTATTTCTGAAGCAGTATCAGCATCTATCCCGAAAAATGTTCATACAGAATTTTCTCTAATGGAAGACTCCACAAGCTGCTAGACAACCTACTCCACAGCCTCATTATCCTTGCTGTTAGAAATGTTTTTCTAATATCTCACTTGAATCTCTCTTGCCACAATTTAAGATCGTTTCCTGTCCTTTCTACCATGGTCACAAAGAACTGACCAACCTGTGATAAACAAGATCTCATGCAGCTTAATATCTTCTCCAAACCAACTAAAAAACTCCCAAAACAACAAAAAACTCCATACATGAAAAAAACCCTAAAAAATCCGATGCCAATAAATACTGTGATATATTTTCTAACCTATGCTGTGAGGTCGTTTTCTAGCCTTTTCCAGTCAAGATTTGAGTTTGAATAGAGCTGAGGGCAAAATGAAACTTATTAAATTCTGTGATTAGAAACATAATGATATTTACTAGTCTATTTCCACCAAACCAGAAATGCACTGCGGCTGACCCAGGCATTCTGTCATAAACACTTTATACTACAGCAGCAGTAAAGTATTACATATTTTCCAAAAAGTATTTCAAGGAATGTGTGTGGAGGGTAGGGGTGTTTTTAAGGACCAGCTAGGAAAGACTGTTTTGCATTGCTTATAATAGAAGCATCTTGTGAGGTCTTCTAAAACAGCAATTCAGCAAAAAGTGAATGTGAAGCCACTGAGTCAGCCCCGATAAGCCTTTTTAAAAAAAAAAAAAAAAAAAAAACAGCTTTCAATGAATCCATTTTAAATGTTTCTCATTCTCCTTCCCCGGTTATTCGTATATAAAAACTGCCTCCAAGCCCTTTCTCTTTGGAAATTTGGTAACCATAGTTTCTGTGTCCTGCTGAGACTTGCTATGTAGAGCTGTATTATACCTGCTATTTAGCTGCTGATAGCAGTGTTTCTGTTGCAATTTATGAGAAATGTCAGTTGAAGGCAGAAAGTATTGTACACACTATATTTTCCCAGCTGGTATCTCCGTGTTCAGAAAGCAAAAACATGAATACACATGCACCATACATTTGGGGGAGGGTAGGAAGGAGACTGCAGGGGAAAAAAGGCTGCAGGTTAGATGTGATATTGGGTGGTCTAAAGAAAATGAGCTTGTCAATGGAAAGGTACATCTAATATTATTAGAGAACAACAGATGTTTTTAATGCAGTCCTCGGTGCTATAGCACCAATACAAAGACCCCACTGTTGACTCTGCAGATGCCTCTTTCTTTTGCACATGGAAGTTGAACTGTGGCGTTTTGAAAACTGTCACATTCAACTATCTGTTTCTCTGACTCTGGTCTGCAGGTTCTTGTGTAATGTTTAGCACAAGGACATTTTAATCCTGAATACAGTTTAACCACTTTAACAGTATTAATATCTAGGGGTGTTCTGGGTACTCCCCAGAGAAAAATGAAAACCAAGTCACCAAGCACAGGAAATACAGTTGTATCTCATCATGTTCTTCAGCAGTACTTTACTTACTACAATGATAGTGATATCATATAGCAATATGTTCCCTTGGGAAAGTGTCTTTCCTGGATAACAATGATAGCAATTTTCATGCTGCTTTATCACACTGACAGCTGAAGGTGGTAAGACTTCACAAAAGAGGAACTGAAGTCCAGTTCAGCAAAGAGTAGGAATTAAATCAAAATGTTGGCTCTGTCTCCCAAAAACATGATGTAAAAATAATTTTTTCTTCATCAAAATGTATTGAAGATTATGGTAGAAGGTATATACCAAAGCTTGCTAGTCTTCAAGCACTGCCTCTCTCTGAAGATCAGCATTTCATGGCCATGACATTTTCTTGAGAGTGTACTGTATTAAACCAAAGGTTTGCAGGCAAATAGTTTAATAAATCCCATAACTTATGTATACTTCACAGTCCACACTGTACAGAAATATGAATCTATCAGTAAGGAACTACTCTAGATGCAAAAGTCACCAGTAAAGAAGGGACAAATTATTAGAGCAGCAAAATCGTACATTATGGAGCGCATGTTTCTCAAATAGTCTATGTGATTTCTTAAACTCTTGTCACTAGTAACTAGCTTCCAAATTTGCAATAATCTTTGTCATTGCCCAAATCACCTCCTCCATTATAAGCACAGAACTGAAAATAATGAAAACCCCAAGTCTACTGAAATTAAAATACTCACAGTCAAACTGAGGATAGATCCAATTACCATTTAAATAACAACATGAAACTCTTTGAAGGGAAGGCCTTTTGATCTCAAAGATCCAAATGCTGAGTGAGTGGTAAAAAACTCAGTTCTTTAAATTTCCAGGGAAAAAGCTACAAAAAGAAAGGACTATAACCCAGGCTGTCAGTCATGTGCTTAAATTTCTAGCATTTTTTACTGTTAAATGTAGCCCTCTTGGTGTGGAATTAATGGCTACATCACCATCAATACCACAGTTAATAAAAGCTTTAGTTACCTTTGCTTGCAGGTTGTTCTGGTGTGGAGGTGCCAAGAGTAGCATGAAGTGGTGAGGGACAGACCAAAGGTGAAACATGGGTTGTATTTTTCTTCTTTCTCCCTTGCAACTTTAAATTTAGGATATCCAAGTTTTGATCAACTCACACTTGGTTATTACTACAGATTATGAAAATATGAATGTCTTGTTAATTTCAAATACAAAATAGTGCAAGGTCAAATGGTATTAAAAATCTCATTTGGGCAGAATTACAAGCCCTGTGCCTTTTGAATGGCAAAGAAAAACAATAAAATTGTACTTAACTGCAGTTCCAATTTCTGTCATTTTTTAATTCTTTCTCTGGAGAGCTGTGAATGAACGATGCTTTGAAAAGTGCTTTAGCCTTTGACAGTCTATGGAGTTTGCTGATGTCACATTTCCTAATTGACACAACACAGGGTCTGCATGGCACACTGCTACAACATTTGTTTTACAAGTGCACGTTTCACAGGAAGCCAGTGATTAATTTCCCAAAGACTTACAGGCATACATTTCTAAAAAGGGAAAAATAAAACTGTTACATATCCATACAAATCAAAATTTACAGAATCGTGGCAGCCAGCCAGCAAAACCACTCCAGGTCTGTTTCCCCATCTGTTTGGCCTGTTAGCTGAAAGAAAATAAAATCAAATTGCTCCTTCTGTAACTAATTCTCAGAACTCCCAAAAAAAATCAACTTCCATGACACAATTTTAATAACTCAGAATGCCTTACAACAATCAGTAAACCTTGTAAGCACTGTGTAATGTAGACACAATAGCTCAGAAAGGGGTATTGAGACAAGAAGAGTTCAATCCTCCCCAGCATTGAAAAGGTGCCATGCCAAGCCATTACTGCTGGTCACGAAAATGACCTCTTGACCCTTCCAGCAAACGGTGCCCTCCAGCAGACCAACATGGCCAAATCTTGGTATAGGGAATGCTACACCCTCCTGTACATCAGTGTCTGCCCTCTGCTTGAGGCTATGGACCTTGAAACAGGAAAGGTAGAAATACGTGTGTCAAATGGTAGAAGAAATGGAAGGCAGAAATAAATGTGTGTCAGATCCTTGGTCACCTGCAATCACAGCACTAATAAATGAAACTAGCGCTGGCTTATGCAGGTCTTGCTGGCGCAGGGAGCACGCACAATCCCTGCTGCTGCCTCTCCTAAAAGGGAGGCAGCTCATACAGATCAACTGGCTGAGCAGCTGAGGTCAACAACGCCTTCAGCTATTTGTCTGCTGGAGCCCTGACAAGTGATTTTCATTTTATGGCAATGTACCATGTCGAAATCATTACTTTTTCCTTTTAATCTTTAATTTATAAATTAAAAACCCGTTGTAAAAACTTGCACAGCTTTTTTCTGTCTACCACTGGAATGGTATACAATAATTAATATACTACAGGTTTCTACTTCACAGATTAAAAAATAATTTGACTAGGAGCACTTTCAACAGCTGCCCATAAATCAGCCCACTCTCAAGAGTTCAACTCAAGAGTTATTGTGTCTATTGTGCATCTTAAGGTTCAAAGACAGATTATTCATGCATTCATTCATAGCCAAGAATGTATCCCAGCAATGAAATTTAGCCTTCAAAGCTGACCCAAGCTTAACCACTGGATTGACTAAATAATTTAATTGCTCAATGATGTGCTACATCCCTTTACTGAAGATTGTCGTTTTGGTGAATTGAGCTAGTTTTAAACCAGTGGTATATTAATGGCACATATTCCAAAAGCATAAGCAGCTGCTGCCCACCAACAATGCCAAACTGAATAATAGGAATGCAAACAAATCTCCCGGTGCACAGTTAGCTTTTCTTGCAGCACTTAAAAATTGTAGTGTTACAAAATTACTTCTGTGAAAGAAAGAGGCAGAAAATAGATGAAAGCAAAGCTGTTATTTACAGAGAGCCTCTAATAGCTGAGTAATGTTGCCAGTGCAAGAACATTAGTTCTGTCACCTCCTTTTCATACCCCACAATTTATTTTCCATCCTGCTTAAAAGGGTTTCTGCCACTAGATGCAATGATGAAAAGAACAGCCAGTGTTGCTCTCTCATACTACGAAGTCAAGACTGCTGGAATAACTTCCCCTCACCTGTAAGCTAATTCAGTCAACATTCCAGCCCTCTCCTAGCCACATTAAGCCAATGCATCTAGACTGAAGATTAAGGGGAAAGGAGACAATTACATTGTGTGTTACTGCCAAAGATGCAAAGACTCTAAATCTCCTTGAAGCTGAAAACAAATTAGCAGCTTTGCCTGCATTAAACTGTCTGTCCAAATGGATGTTTCTTTTCACAACAGCATTACTAACTGTGCTTCTCAAAAATAACGCTTTGGGGATACAAAAACATTTTCTCTAAGTTATTTCCTGTCACTTGCTTGTCTAGACCAACCGAATCATTTGTAATGCAATCAACACTTACTGCCTTGAAGCAAAACCAACTACAGATTTACTCCTGCCTCTCAAGAGTCCCTCTTCCCCCTCATTTATACTAAGGTTATGTGCCACTTGTATGGGCAGAATCAAAGTAAAAAGAAATGGCATTAGCCTATCCATTCATATTTCATTTGAAAATGCATCAGTTACTAAATCTGGACCTCTGTGCTGCCTTTCATCTTTATCTGAGGGAGAAATGGATGTCAGTTCTTGCATAAGAACTTTCAGTGAGTATCATCAAATAAATAACTAAAATGTTATACAACTTCACCCCCACTGTCAACAGGAAGGTGTTTGCAGGGGAGATGCAGTCAAGCAAAACCCATCTCAAGTCAGCTGGCACCTACAGCTTCCCTGTTCAGCAAGTGGCACGACCTTGGCACAACAGCACAGCAGCTGAGGCCCACAGAAGTTTAGGTGCTGGAATAAGGAAAGTTCAAAGGAAACCAGTCTGTCCAGCTTTTGGGATACACACACCTCCCAACCCCAAAAACCAAAACCAAACCCAAAACAAACCACCACCACCACCACCACCATCACCACCACCACCACCAACAACAACAACAACAACAAAAAGGGACATCTAGGAGACTGCTCTCAAACAGGATATGCACACTGGCCAGAGAAAGCCCAAGTGCTGTGAAGAGTGTGGAGATCTCTCCAGCAACACTTCCACCAGCAACACAGCTGCCTCCTTTTCTCCCACCCCTGAAGTATGTTTGGACATTTTCCCAGACAAATCTGTTTTTAACCAACCTTGACTATGTAGTTTAATGAAAAATAAACTTCTATATAATTATGTTCCAGATCCCAGATCTTTCACTTCCATCTTAAGTAACCAACACCCTGAAAGAAATGGGGCCAAGGTGGGGTTTGCAAAAAACTGATGAAGTTGAAAAAACTTAGAAATTAGATAGTGTCAAAGGACTAAATAATTTTTCCACTGAAGAGTCACATGTGCTTAAAAATGCTGAATTTTAAATTTTTATAAGAATATCAAAGAATTTTTTTTCTTTCTTTCACACAATAACAGAAAAATGAAAGACTTTTTCAAAAGTGTGCAATTATGTGGGGATGCCATTCTCTCCAGCATTTAGCAAAAGGTAATCTGATCTTCATTAAAGGAACAAACATCAGTAGCATCTATTGGCCTTCCGTGTGGTTATATCACTTCTAAATAAAGGTGCCTGGCTGGAAATTGCTGGAACCTGGGAGCCTTTTCTTTTTTTAAACATTTTTTAATTGCTCAATCTTGTAACCAGTGATTCTTCTTCATCTGAAGCTGCATGAAGTCTACCAACAGCTAGCGATTCTTCTGGATGAAAATGGCCTGGATGCAGACAAACTTGTACTGCCTTCACTGTCAAATGTGAGAGTGACATTTGAACGAAGTCTCTTAATATTAATTTATTGCAAAACTTTCTCCACAGAACCTACAGTCTTAACTTTTAGGACTTTCAGAAAATTGTAGAGACTAATCTATAAAGTAAGCTTATTTTTAAAAGCTGTAACACACTAGAAGTCATACTCTGCTAAAAGTTGACATCAGTTTCTCTCTTTCCTAAGGAAAACAGCTCTTTTAATGAAACCTGAGACTCTTCTTACTGTTTCTAAATCCCAGCTAGAGCGGGTCACATAGCCTCAGGGCTTTCAAAGATCCACAAAAGCCAGCTCAATATTAATGCAAGGTTAAGAAGTACAGGTTCGGTCACTGCAGGGGAAAGTAAACAGGCAGTAAAACATAATTACTTGCTTCAACCGACTTAAATGAAGAAGTTTTAAGTGATGGGGAAAAAAACCCCCAACCTCTAGATTAATTGAAAATTGATTTGGAACTACCCCCGCTTGAAACTGATTTTCCACAACACTTATCCTCAGTGTTAGGGACTGGTGACAGAATTGCCATCTCGTGACAACTAATGTCAGTTCCATTTTATTAACTGAGATTGTTATACTGTTAGCTAAATTACCACAGAAGTAGCAAATAGCCTGATCTGCCTCTAACACTCAAACAGAAACAACAACAAGACTCAAACAAATCAAAAACACTTAAATACAAGAAGTGCTGACCCAAGTGAAGGCCTAGTAAATATCCCAAATAAACTTGACTGACATCTTACAACAGAGGGAGAAGAAAAAAGGAGGGGAAAAGAAGGTGTTTAAGACTTGTCTTAAATATTCGTCTTTATTCTGATTAAATCTTTAACAAGGATGGTAAAAAAATCTGCCCTTAAAAATTCATTCTATAGCCTTTTATTTCCGTAGCTATATCCCCTTTATGTTCTTTTAAGATTTAAATTTACAGCTAGTATACTCAAACCAGTGCTAATTTTGATGGATGTGTGCTTTCCTTTAGTTGATATTCCTTAAAACAAACAAACAAACAAACAAACAAAACTCCAAAATCCAAATCAAAGCAAAGTTCTTTAATACTGGTCTTTTGTTTTTCATCCCAGATGTTTCTAGGGGGTTTTATTACTCTAAATTTCATAGCATTTGAGGATATAAAATTGATAAACTTCAATTGTGCTTTCCATTGCAACACCAGCTTTTGTAAATCCAGGCCTACTTTTTCAGACTAAATCAAGAAAGCTATTTCCATTGAGCTTTTCTTTTTTATATATATTCTTCTTCTTCTTCTCTCTCAACCTCTGCATTTTAAATCTCTGTGTTTCTTGCCTCCCTCTTCTAGAACAAAAACATAAGCAGCAATCTTTATTAACCCTGAAGGTCAAAGGGCTCTTCACTTCTCAAAATTTTTTTTGAGTTTTTCCTTCTGCTTTTTGGATTGCTACTTGCCACCAAAAATTCCAGATTAGTAGCTAGTTACTACTACATCAGTAGCAACTAGAAAGAATTACACATGTGCCTCAGGATATCAAAATATAAATGTCTACTATTTCTTAAAAAATTAAAAGCTGCTTGTTAGGCCAGCCACTGATCTGATACTGGAAAATTAGTCCCAGTGCCAAAAGCAGCTTTTCATGACATAGCCTAAAACAGTGGAGAAAAAGAATTATTTTTAAATTTGTATTCATCTGTATTAGTAAAAACATGCAGTCTTATCAACTGAGAGAACCTCTCATTCACCACTGCACAAGATTGGCACCGATTAGGAGTGCAGCAAAACTGGAATACAACAGCTTGTCCTAACTATTTAAACTATGTACAAAATTAATACTGACTGAATAAGAGAGAACATCTTTAAATAAGTGGATTAATCCCTGGAGCACTGCAACTAAAGATGCCATTACAGTTGTGCTTTCATTCCCTACTCCAATGGTATTTATTTAGTAAGGAAACACTTGGATGCACACACACTTCATTAGCAGTCTTCTCTCCCCCTGCTATCTACAAATCCAAACATCACATGTTCCAAGTATTTTGTACTGGAAGAGTCTCACTTCTAAGCAATCTGCTGCTATTGAGATTTTGCTTTTGAGCAATAAATGCTCAAAACTGTTGCTTTTTTTGAAGCAGCTCCTTCAGTGCTCATAACCTCACTGCTTGAGCAGGCTCAGTTTCACATTCAAATAGCTCCAAGCAAATGTTTCCAATCTCAATTATCCTCCTTCCTTTTTCTAGGCACCCTCCCTGCCCCCATATGCTTGTTTGTAAAAGGGATAATTTTCTATGTATGTACAAGCAGCACAGGGAGTCTTCATCTGTAGGAGTCTGGCAATATGCAGAGTTTTATGTAAGCACTGTCTGGAATTTGTTACGTTTTTTCATTTTCTGCTTTGGGTTATACCAAAAGAATTACGCCCAGATTCTTACTCAGTTGGAAAATGTGGCATTTGCCAGGTCCCTTTAGATAAGTTGCCTGTTAGTACCCAGGGCAAATAAGACACTTCTGATGTTTTTGGTCAGTTATTGGGACTGTATTGTGGCTACACTTTGCTTAGCATTACATCAGTATAATAAAAGTGCACAACAAGAGAAGCACTAGGCAATAAAGAAATCACACATTCCTCCATGCAACAGAGGTGTACAGTCTCTCTAAACAAATCTGTAGGACTAGCACTGGCAAGACCCTGTGGGGTGTTTATGTTCAAGGAGGAATGCTGACATTTAAACACCAAGTTTAACATTTAACAGCACAAATTTCCTAAGTGCTTTTCTTCCAGTGTTGGTCTGCAGTCTTCAAAAATCTGAAGCAATGGTATTGGGAAGAAATGAAAGAAGGAGTGAGGAGCTAGCTTAACTTCTCCGCTGCACTTAGAAAGCCTGGTTCTGTTTTCACCTCTTTTTTTTTTCCCTTTTACAGCTCTTCACTAATCTGTGGTGCTTTACACCACCTAAACAAACAGCTTCAAACTTAAATTTATATGAATGACTATTTGAAATTTTGGGGAAAGGAGCTCTTTGCAGCAGAATGAAAATTAAAACTCAAGAAAGTTGAACTATCTCCCATCTCCCTCTGCCAGCAGGGACAATCCATAATCTATTTTGAATTTCTGCTTCACTGATGCTTATCCTGACGTGATTTATGTACTGTTTGCTGAGAACAAAGAGCCTGCAAAGGTTTGGTTATTGTGACCCAGGTTATTCAGGGCAACTTACTGAAGCCACATTACAACCATGTGCATCTGGTTCATAAAGTCAGTCCCAATGGTTTAAAACCAATAGAAGGACTTCTGTGGATACTCCACAATTACTATTTGCTTCATTTATTTTAGATGAAAATGGTATAAAACAGGCTACAAGTAGGAGGCAGTCCTTGGCTCTAACACTGGCCAGCACTCTATGTTTCAAGGAAATTCACAAGAAACAGTGCAGAAGCCAGTTAGAGGACAATGCCAGTATTTATATCCCTAAACAAGCGCATCCTCTGATAAGGTCAGATAAACAGCTGAGATGTCAAAATGGCCCCTTCAGCCATGACAAATCTTGGTTTAACTACAGCTAAATCCATCTTGTAGTCTGAATCCTACAACTCTTAAAATTTGTTTCAGACAGTCTGTGTACATCCCAGATTCCTTCTGTAAAGTAGGTAGAGCTCCCACAAACCACAAACATTTTTATGCAAGACTGTGGCTTTCCATTGTGAGATGCAGAGCATATCTCTTCTGCTGTAAGTTTTTATGTAACATATAATACATGTCAGACTCCAAGTGCCTGAGATAATACAATGAGACAGATGAAGTCTATAAAAAAATCACATATTTAAGGCTTCCTTAAATCCATCGAGGCTTCCTTAAATCCATCGATCTACTGGGTCTGGCATCACATACAGTAGAAAGAGCAAAAATTAAACATAGTAGGTAAAAAATAAATACATGTAAAGGCTTTTTCTTGACAGATGGCATTTTGATAGCGGGTGATGTTCATACTGGGTCAGCAGATGACCCATGCAGCAGGAGAAAACAGCTGGATTTTAGGTATTCTGTTAACATAGCTAGCCAGAAACCCTACTTTTATCTCCACAGACCACTCCTCTGTAACGTGGACATAACAAAGACTGATTTTTGAGCAGTAGTTTTTTTTATGCTTCCATTGTATAAATACACAATTCTGAATTAAATATGGCAGCCAACAGTACCCAATCCCTGTACCCAGCAAGTCAATTGTCTCCATCACACAGAAATGTAAATGCACCCAAGTCTAAAAGCTAACCTGTTCTTTAGAACTGTATCACTTGGTTTAATAAAGCATATTGCCTCTCTCAGTAAACCTTGCTTGAGTTCAAGACAAAAGTGATTTAACACATTTCCCTAAATGTCTACGAATTGTTGTAATGTTCTTTGATAAAAATCTCTAATTTCTACATTTGTTTCCTTATATATTTGACATGGCTTTCACCGTTACAAGTTTCATTGTTTCATCATGCCTTTGCATTTGTGAAAGTAAGTTGTTAAACCACAAAAATTGCTAACAGGAATAACAGACAGCCAGACTACTCATTCTTCTAACTCTATTTCTGTTGACACGTACACACCCTTACTTATACACACATGTACAGAAAAAAGAAGCAGGCTGGAAAACCCTCTACACAACAAACACCAACATGCTTCTTTGCCCTTTAAGCCTTCTCCTTTCTACTAAATTTCTCTAAAAATTCTGCAAAATAGTGTCAGAATTGATGCTATGACAAATTTGGAATACCCTAGAAATGATCCCTTCAGGCTTCTGAGATCCAGCAGATTCCTGTTTCTTCTATTTAGTAACCAGTCTCAAGTTATAAAGACCAACAAGCTAAAACTGATTAAAAAACACAGCTCATTTCCCCATTATTTGTTACTGCACAACAGCAGGTTGCACCTGTTCTGCACAACGAGGAAGAATGTCACCACATGTAGACAACTTGTTCTGCACACAAAGACAGCAAGACCTGTCTCCTATGCAGTTTTCAGGAAAAGAAGACATCATCAGAACTACTGGTTCCCACCTAAAGGCAGACTCTACTACTAGATGCAGAACCAAAACCAGGACGTGACCCAGGGCAACTGCATGTGAAAAGCTGACCTAAAACACAAACTCTAAGCAATTTAGAAAGTTGGTTAGTGGTTTCCCTTTTTTCTGGGTCATTTTTATTTCCTCCAGGCAGTAAAAAGCAATTATTGCTCGTTTAGAAATTGTC
>WBNO01010992.1:0-57282 GCA_013400575.1 Peucedramus taeniatus
AGATCCAACCCCCAACAACCACTAAGCACCAATTTATGCAGCTCCATTGCTGAATTGAAGCCTTCCACTTTATTCCTAGCAATGCATTTCAGACTTTCAAAACTCATTTCATGGTTTCTGTGTAGCTTCTTGTAGTATCGATAATCATTACTGTTAATTCTTCCCAACAGTTTTACTCACCACTACCTGTCACAGCTCTCAGAGGCCACTCCATGCCCTGAATATTTGAACTACACACTGGCAGCATAGTCCTGTTTCAGCACGCTGGCTGGATACTGAATGGAGGTCTTGCTCTCCAGCTACATAAATCAGTGGAGCATTTCAAAAGGGTAACATGAAAGATTTATTACCCTATTTTCAGGGTTCACATGTATAGCTTCCTAACAATAGTTTAATAGTGGTACATAAAATTCTGGTTTTAGAAATAATTCATCATAATCTGAAAGTACTTTGGTTTGCATTCCAGAGTAACTAAAATTTCAAGCTCCACCTCTACTGAAGTCTGAACATGCCTCCTTGGCTCTGGAATCTGGTGTTTCCCATTTTCAGACCTTTCCTTGCACACCAACTCCCATTAGTTCAACGAGTGCTTTCAGCAAGCAGCTCACAGAAACTGTCACCAGGAACGTGGCAGACAAACCACTGGGATCAGCAGCATCCCCAGCCAGCTGACACCTAGGATACCACTTGTGCTCATAGCTGCTGATGTCTCTCAACAAAGGCTTCTCACAGCCAGTGTTATTTCCTTCCGATGAGACAGGCTCTCCATCCTAATCAGCAGCTTCTTGTGATCTTTGGCATTGCAAGGGCAGCAGCTTTTATTTTCCTATGACTGCCTGAACTGAAAGCAACACAACATGGAGCACAGGACTGGGGGCAATTATCCCATACACAGCTCCTCAGCACTCTAATGATCCATCCATCATTCAAAAATCAATTCCCAAGATCTGATGGTTTTAAAATGAGGTACAAAAGCCACACATATGAAAGTTTTAAGTAAACAGCTAAAAGTATTGGGTTCTACAAAACACATCCTTTTTTTTAATCTCCATATTTTCCTTCTCTTTTTTTTTAATCACAGATTAACTTAAGCCAATTACAAATACATCATCTTTAACAATCACAACCCTTTTAGACAAACTTTAGTTTAAAACACAAGCATAAAACACTGTCTCTTCATAGCCTCGAAGACACCCTGACCTTCTCACCTGCTGTGCTGGGCACAATAAGCATTGTTCCCTTTCCATACCAAGGGAAACAGAACTGAGACAGCAACAATGTGCACAAGCCAAAGGACCAGAGTACAATAAAATAAAGAAATTCATAGCTCTATACTCTCAAGAAATATTTGGGGATGGTGAACATACAGAGTATGAAATTAAGTCTAAATCACTGTAAAAGCCAGGTGCTTTCTCCTTTTAAGTGAACTTAAGGGACTGCAGTCTAAACAGCAAGGAACCAAAGTTAATACTGGAAACCAGATTTCAAATATATATCTACACTTCCAAAATATACTGGCATTTGATTTCTCTGATGATGCCATATTGTTATTATTATTATAAAAAGATGCTGGAGTTAAGGTCTGTTTATCTCACTATTTTTCAGGCGCACAAAACTCAATGCATTGGACAATACATAAATGGTCTAAAAATGTATTATCATGCTTTTCTGTAGGCTTTTACTCTTTTGGCAGCAAGATATAAGATATAATTTCTGCCTGGAAAACATCTTCCTTGAAGTGTGTTAAGCACAACAAAACCCTTCCCTGTCCTGTGTTCCAGGATGTGACTGGTGGAAACTCTTCATTGCAACACTTCACCCAGCCAGTGTTTTATTGCAATATAGTCTCATGTCAAAAATACGGAAGATGTGCAACTTGAGTTCACACTTATTCCTCTATGAGTCTATGAAACCACTGCCATCAGAGCTAAGCTACAAGATGCACAGACTAGTTGATAAAACATGTTCCACGTTCTCATGTGTAGTGCTAGATTAACCGTTGGACTTGATGATCTTAAAGGTCTTTTCCAACCTAACAGTTCTGTGATCCATAGATCTTCATCTAATGAGAATCATCAGTGTTTTCAGGGAAAAGAGTAGACCAACTTTCTGCATTATGAGAACATGCTCCCATAACTGAATTTCTATCATCAGTGCAGGCTGTTGCTAAATGGTGTGGCAGTGGGGCTAGAAGGTTTAACTGTTTAGAAATATGTTTAAAATGTTACAATGGTTTGCCCCTATTCACCCCTGTTCAGTCCCTCATAATCGTCTCTCCCAGAGCCAGCTCCTGAAACTTCTCGGCTTTTCTATGCCCATAACTGAAACTCAGCCCCTAGAAAACTGTCTGTCTGTGCCAAGTCACACCCATAACAGAGAACATTTGCTGCAAGTTATGATATTTCCCCTCAGTTATTGGTTTCACTCCCCAAAATCCTCTTCCCTGCTAGTCCTGATTCACTGCAGGGCAGGCGGGCTGCCCGAGGGGTGGACGGGCAGCCTGCACTTTAAAAGAGTCCATTCCCTCTTTTTCCTGGCTTTTACCTCGTGGTTGCTCAGGCTGCTGTCCCCCTGCTCCAGGCAGAGGTGCTGCGCTACCAATCCGGCGTTACACCACGTCCTGGCCCGGGCTGGCCCTGCTCCGAGTCCGCCTCGGCAGTCCACACCAACTTGCCCCGTGCCCGCACCATCTCCAGATGCAGCCAGCGCTGCCCTTCCGCGGTTTGCCCCACCCAGCGGAGCCCGTGCCCACCGTAGCCTGTTCCGTTGCCATGCTGGCACCAGAGCCGGTCCGCACCGCTCCACGGCAGTTCCGACAAGCTGCGACGCGCCCTGCCCGGCACCCACTGCTCCTACCAGGAGCCACTTCTCCAGCAGGCGCGCGCCTCCGCTCCACCCTGGCACCACCTTGGACAGCTGGAGCCCGCTCGCCCCACTCTTTTGCGGTCCCAGCGGGATGGCAGTGAGCCGAGCAGGCAGCAGCGGCCTCCTGCCGCCGCCCCGACACCAGACTAGCACGGGGCTCTGCCCGGCAACCACCCCGGACCACGCTGTGCCGCCACGGACTGCTCCCACCGCTTCCCGCGGCTGCAACTGTTACAGATCCCACGCAGAACTTCCCCGTCGCGGCCGGGTTGCCCAGCAACACCTGTGGATTGGCGCGGCCTGGGAAATAAAGCAGCTTGGAAAACCACGTAAGAGAGCCCTCCCTCCTTTCCTTTATCTCTATCTCAGGCGCAGGTCTACGGACACTAGCCGTATCGGCTAGCCTCGACCCCATCGAGCCTGGCCGAACATTCACCCCTTTGCCTGCCGAGGGCAGAGGCGGGGGGGGGCGGCCACTCTTGATGCTCCCTGAGGGAAGGCAGGGATTGGAGCTAGCCAGCTTCTAGATTTGCTCCTCCATCCTGAGACTAAGACGAGGCGTCAACTGGAAGTGCTGGGACAAATTTCCAAATGCCCAAACAATATGGACCACAGCCATAGCAGTCAAAGACTGGGGAAACAACAATAAAGCCATCTGCTGCTTTTAGGAAAGCCTATGATGAAGCAAGCAATATTCCAGGGAACACCCCACCCAGGAATCAGCAGAGTACTCACTCATTTGAGACAGTCTCTCTACTTAAGTAAACAGTTGAGCATTATTCAGGCTCTCCTCAGCCTGGGATTTTGGCAGCTAGAAAAATGCTCTTGAATTTCTACTTTATCTTGTTAAGTGGCCCCTTAAAACCGAGAGAACCATAGGATTAATGGTTATTTTACTTATCTACCTGAGGGCAATATGCACTGTAGAAATGTTCTCAATACCAGGAGAAAGCTTAGCAGCATATTTCAGGGTGGCCTGGCTTTGAGGCAGAGTTCTACGATGACCAGATTTACTTCTCAACTAAGATGCAAATAAATGCCAATTATTTAATCCCCAGTGGTTGTTTTGAATAAATCAGCTCCATGCAGCAGATATGATTCTTTTATACCAAAAAAGCCCCCATGGTTTATACTAACACCTAATTCTCATGAGACCTGTCATTAATGAGCGGATTTTCTTTATTCCTCAGTGAGAGCCATGAATGTGCAGGATTTATCTTGCTGGCTCAGTAAAACAAGGGCAGTTCACACACTGTGTTCTCCCCTTTTTCACGTTCTCCAGACTAGTGCTTTCCCCCAAAAACCCAACCTGTTGCCTATGCTGTTGTAGTTACTGAAAATTCCTCAGTGAACAAACCATGCACAATTTCCATGGCAGCTACAACCTTCATTACAAATAAACTTAATTGTCCACATGAATTCTTACAGGATTTTGACCAGATTAGCAATAAAACTGATTCTTTATTAGCAACATGATAAATAATCCCCTGGATTTCACCAAGGCTACTGCACCTGCACACAACAACTTTGATTCCTTCAGAGTCCACATGCAGTAAAATTTAGAGGAAAAAAAGTTTCTTTTTCTAAGTGTTTTTCAGTAGACAAATAATGTTCCCAAATATTGATTCTTTCCACTTTAAAGTTTTGGGGTTTTTAAAATTTATTTAGACCTTAACTTCTCAGTCTTCTTTGAACCACACTTTTCTAAATTTACAGGCCTCACCAGTGGGCTGGAAATCAGTAAGAGACAAAAATTTCCTTTGCCTTCCCTGAAATTTACTGCTCTGTCCCCAGGAAATCTCCAAATGTTCATGACAAACGGGGCATGATTTACTGGCATTCTCACATACCACAAGGGCTGAAGCTGAAGATTTTAAACATTGCTGAGTCAGCCATGATTGCATTAAAGATTTAGCAATTCAGATACTAATAATTTTCACATTATAGTGTGAGTTGGTTATCTGTTGCTTACATGTAAAATTCCCATCAAATCCATTTCAGAAAGGTCAAAGAAATGGAATAGGATAGGGCTGAGCATTCTGTATTTTAAGATGAGTATGAAAAATCAGTGTATTTTCTGGTGAACTTGAAATAATTTCAGCCTCTCAAAAGAAGTGCATTTTGCTGTGCTTCAAGACCAATCATTCATCTCTCATTTGAGTAAACCTCAAAATACAGTGAGATTTAGCTAGAATGAGCATTCATGGCACTGTGATCCTGCTAGCTAGCTACAAATCACTTTGTAGAAACAGAACTGCTTTGGGGGCTGCACACATTTTGCTATTTGCTTATTACACGTGGTTAAAAGAACTAGCACTCTGCAGAGCCACCTCCTGTCCTGTTGGTTGGCTTTTAAAAGCACCAACACAGACACTGTTATTGAATTTGGGATAAGAAATAGCTACAAATCCTGCATGGGTAGCACAGGAGACACTGGTAAATGCTTCCCATTCATGCTCAGTGACAGCAATGCTATGCACAGGTAAGACTGGAGCTCTCAATCAAGCAAAGGAAGGATGGAGCACAATTACAGCACGCTAAAGGAATAATTCACTTGGCTTTTCTGTCAGAGTTGTCCAGAAAACTCATTTAGTACCTTGGTACTTCAGAGCCCTCATGTCCCATAGTCCACTCATGTACTGGGTGCCTGAGAAGACTCAAAGCAGCACTCACAGAAATGAGTCTGTAGCAGTACTACAGATGCAATACATGGATATTTAGCACTGTTAATGCTCTCAAGTTCTGGAAAGAAATTACGCACATACAAGAATGTCCCATCCTGCACTGTCCTCTGATTAGGAGCTGACAGATGTTACAGAGAAGCAATGGTTGGTGCATTACTGATGCATTATTTTGCTTTAAACGTATCTTTGCAATCTTCTACAATTTACAAGGCTGAGGAGTGTTAGTCATCTTTCCAGTAGGATGTGAAACAAGTAGGAAGTAAATTAGTGCAACTGCTTTATAAATACAAAACAATCATGAATTTCAGCCACCAAGATGCTATGACACCAACTGAAACATGCACACCTATTAAAAAGATAAAAACCAGAACCTGCCTGCAGCAATGACAACATGAATTCCCTTACAGTCACAGTACTAAGGCAAACAAGCAAATTTTTCCCTAAATCCATAACTCACCACAAAACACACAACATGACAGCCATGTACATGTTTATTTATGTCACATGCTTGCTTACATATTGAAACAAATCACACTAAGTTTCATGAAGAGGCTTCTACCAATTCCATGGTGCATTAAATAGAAGCACAAAACAATTCAGAAAAGCTGGGCAAGTCATCATTAAATACTGGCCCATACCACAAAAGATTAGGTGCCTTTTGGATGTGCAATAAACATTACAAATTTAATTACTGATAGTCAGCTGTGACACCATTTTGGCCTACCAGCATTATCAGAAAAATGAAAATAGAGCAGAAAAAAAGTCTGCTTCAAATTAAAATAAAAAATCCCTTGGACACTAAAGTAAAATCAACAAATGAGAAAAAAAATCATACAACTGAACCACCTGCTTACTTTCTTAAAAATAGGAACATAAATTTACATTAAACTAAGTATTACAGTTATACACACAGAAAAAGCCTAGTTCTGTGCATTTCCATGGTAAGCAGTTGTAGGAATAAAAAATGAAATAGTTATTTCTAACATTTCAGAGAGTTCAAACTTCACAAGTATCAGTTCAGCAGCAAGCCATGTAATGAGCAGCATGGTAATATTACTGCACATCCAGGGAAAGGACACAGGGGCAAAGCAGTGATGTAAATGCACAAGTGAATAATTTGTTATTGTTGGTCACTGCAGAGTGAGAATGGCTGAGGCAGAGGCTGCTGAGGCTCCTCATCCCCAGGGAACCACAGGCAGCTGTGGTTCCACACAGACTCCCACACTGTAATGCCAAGAGAACTCTGCAGTGAAGGAATAATTCCAGGATCAGAGGGTAAAAAGGCAGCTATAAATTTAGTTCTGCCTGAAAACAAGAAATATAGGATAGATGCAAGAGAGAAAAATAGGACTGAATACTAATGGAATGGTGGCAATGGAAAAAGACCAGACAGGAAGGTTACTAAAAATAGCTCTCAGTGTTCTCTTCTGAAGATGGTTTCAGATTAAATAATGAAAATCATTGAATAAAAATTCAAATGTTTTTCTGACTGGAAAACAAAGGAGACAGCAAAACAGTGATGGACAACAACATTCCTATTAACTCAGGAGTGAAGAACCTGAAATCTGAGGATCATCTCACACCTTTGCAAAATTTCAACCACCAGTGGTCTCTAACTTGTTCACTTACAGTAGCTGCTGCTGCAAAAAAAAAAGGAAATATAATAAAGCATTATAAAATTCTAGGAACTCTTAGTAACAGCTCATTTTGCATTAGCTGGATCATAACCTGCTGAGAAAGCAGGCCATTAATACTCTGCAAATAGGACTGGGTGCTGCTTTATTGCAGGCTGCTGTTCTAATTGTCCTTGCTGCCAGAGCAATCATTTACATTGGAAAGCACTTAGCCCAAGACTAAATAAGAGAGTTGCTCTACTAAAAGCTGTGAAAGGTTTCTATAATACAATTTTTTTAAACAAAGTACTTGGAGGAGCTAATGTGAAGCAGATGTTTTTGAATCACCCCAGAGAATACAAAAATACCTATTCCATCATTATATGAAATAAGATATTACCCAAGGCAAATGCTGGTAATAAAATTTTCCCACAGGATTCCTGTTGATATTATCTTACCCTAAATATTACAATAATTTAATTTTCATAAATGAAGAAAATACACAAATTTGCTGGAAGGCAATAATAAGACATTAAAGCACCTTTGAAAAACTAACAGGTTTCCAACATAGTTTGCAAGTTGCAATGGTTTCTATAACTTTTTTGAAGAGCTTCCACAACTTGAACGATTCCAAATGTCAAAAGATATTTCTTTTATATTGCCTAAGAAATGAGGACTGATGTGATTCTACTCACTCCAAAGAAAGTCCCAGAAGTGCCACATCCTATCCCAGGCCTTCCTCAAGTCTCCTAATTTTGCTGTGATTAAATATAATCAGATAGTGAGCTTTAAAAAGCTAAAGCTACCTTTAAGGCTGGGCTCTGTGGGAAATCTAATAACAAAGCATGGCCTGGAGAAGTTGATGTGAAAGGAATAGATCAGCAGTGGTTTGAGGAAGTTCTACATGAGCACTTGTACAGAATGCTACTGTTTTGTTAAAACATGGTAGTTGCAGGTGAGGGAACTGCCCAGCCAGGCAGTTTCTCCACAGGAGCACCAAGAAATTTGGAAATTCTGTGTGGAAGAAGCAGATGCTCCCTTGCATCTGCACAAGCAGATGGTCAAGCACAAGCAGGGAGCTGTGCCATGCAAGGAAGTCACAACCAGCACCAGGGGCACAGCAACCTCGCCCTCCTTTCTGCTCTTGTTGGGCATGTCCAAGGCAGCAGACAACCAAACCCAGGAATTATCCTTTGTGAAGGGACTAGGCACAACAATGAATGACTACACCACCCATACCAATCAGCTGGAGCAGCTGTTGTTTTGTACTCAGCAGTTTGTAAACAAATGACAGTAACTTTTTGCTGCTCACGGAGCTGGGGTTTTGCATTTGTTTAGTAGGCCCTCATCAGGAAGAAGATTTGGACCAGATTTAAACTTGAATTTTTGTTTAGAAAAAACAGAGAGTAAGTGATTTCTAAGTGCACCACTGAAGCACAGAGCACAACATCCACACTTCATTACACCATGTGTAAAGGACACACATCCAGTTCCAGTTCCTGCCGCAGATCCCTGACCTGAGCTTTCATACCTCACTCCTTGGCTCACTTCTCCAGTGACTGCACATGTAACTTAAACTGTTGATTCTGATCCTTAGAAACCACTGCAGTCAGTGGAAGCCTTCTGAGCACACAAAACTTTTCCTTAAAACACCTGAAACCTCTACAGAAGCACTAAGAAAAACCTTTCCCTCAATTTCCAACCAGCAGAGAAACAGCTATTGTTAAAATGGCTTAAACACTTTAATGTTCTGTGTCTGGAAGAATTGAAAGGCATCAGCTGGGATATGGTAATTCCAGCATGGAAGAAAATACACAATTGCCAGGTAATTATTTATGATGCAATGTTTTATTATGTGATTTGAGGGGTATTCATGCAACCCAGAAGAGTGATTGCTGCTATACTGCTGTAGGAAAGTTCATATGACAATCACAGCTCTATTTTTATTGTTTTCTGCTTATTAGAAAAAAAAATCCCCTCTTTTCTTTTAGACATGTTTTACAGCTGCAAATATGAAAACCAAACTGATTCTTCCATTCTGAGATTAATGGCTGCATATTTTTGAACAAACAATTCTGAATGTTAATCTGAATATCTCAATGCATTATTTATATTTATGCAATCACTTGAAAAATACTCCCTCACTCCTATCCTAGAACTTTCCTAAAGCCAAGGGAAGCAATATTGCAGAAAATTACTTAGTATTTCTAATAAAGAGATATTTCCATTATAAAAATCCATGCAACAACTACAGTCACAACAGAACAGATTGTTTTAAGGAAGTATTTGTTATGTTAAAGGAAAAAAATACTAGAAAAGTTGTCCTTAGAGCTAAACAAGCAAGAAGTTCTCTTTTAAGGATGACAGTGCAGTTTATTACAGCAGTCTACAGTCATTTCTCTTGCATGCAGAGGTGCTGCTGATGAGCCAACAGAGAGAGGGACTGATCAATTGGGCAAACATTTATTTACATTCTTAAACATCAGCTACCTATTGCATTTTATAAAATACCTGCATTTTACTTCCCTCAGATTTATTTCTCTGAAATACTATGAAACTTTGAATTATTATTTCCACCACATATAAAGACATTAAAATTAGGATGAGGCAGATACCAACATACTTTTTGTCCTTCCTTTGGAGCTCTAAGCACACCTCATCATCTCATGGAATCAAGGATACCTGGGTACACCAAGTCAGTCACAGGATGATTTTAGCAATGGTCATTAGGAGATATAAAGAGGCATTTAAGTCTTTAATTCCTCTGACTAAAGATGAACATGGAGCTTCCACAGTCTAGTGGAAAAAGTAGAAAGATTCATAGACACAGTCAAACTTTGATTTTAGAACTTAATTCTTCAAAATACTCCAAAAGAGCATATGCATTGTGATTACCTTGGGACCTGCTGTGCTACCTCAAAAACAGATGCTAATTTGAAAGCACTAATTACAGAATAAGTGCCCACTAAATCAGACCTGATGCTACAGCACAGTTGTTACTGACATTCCTGCTAGTTTAAAAGAGAAAAGTACATTCCTAGCAGACAAATCATATTTTGTGCATCACTTTCTGCCTCTGCATGGCTGAATTTAACACCTTAGCACCACGCACTAGCAATAAAATCAAGCAGTGCCATCCCCCTTCCTCCTTGGCTGCTTTACAACTGGTTTCAGTCAGGGTCACAGGGTGCCTCTTGTACAGCACAATAGAAAGGCTACTCTCAAATCAGGATATAATTGAATACCAGCCCTCTGTCAGGTGATGACAAGACTCACTCGAAGAGCCAGGAAAACATTATCTCAAATGTCAACAAGAATGAGGAAACAACAATAAAGAAAGGAAACTACTTGAAATTGTTTCTAAGAAGAAAAAAAAAAAAAAAACACACACACACACAAAAAAAACAAGACGCTCATAAACCTCGAGATTCTAAGAATTTTGAGTCAGAAAACCTTTTCCTATGGTCCACATACCTGTACATTGTTTCTCCACTTTTTCTGGTCTAAACAATAATGGCATTTTCAGAACCACTAATCCCACTGATACTACAGCACATTATAAATTGAGCCTAAGGATTTTCCACAACCACAGGTCAGACAGTAGCTGACAACATTTAATTAGGCAATATGTACTGCAAATGGAAAACACAGATTTAGAGGAGGAAAACCAATCAGCTACTAAGTATTAGATGAGAAGTCACTCATTTCAGCAGCAGCCAAAATAATTTCTGTCTTTCCACTAAGCTGTTTTCTGGAAAGCAACATCTTTAAAGTACGGTTACATTGCAAAAATCCAACACACAGAGGAAAAATAATGATTAAGACAGATCACACCTTTCCATCCCACAAATTACCAAGCTGGTTTATAAAACCGGTCCTACCACTTGAATGAAATGCATTTTCCTATCTAGAAACTGCACAGTGCAGAACAACAGAGGAGCAAAATGAAGTTCTGGCAGAGGACATATGGGCCTTGTGTTTACACACAGCAGGACTGACTGGACTAAGAGGCTTGTCATAAAAAATATATCAAATAAAGGCCCTTCTCCCTTAACTTCTCTATGCAGCCCATCTTTATCACTGATAAACTACTTTTTCTTGTGCAAAACTTACCACTAAAGAAAGACTTACAATACTTTTTTGAAATAGCTTTTTTGCCAGGCCACCTTTGTCTGATGTCCTTGGCTATACCTGATCTCTTCCCATTTTTCTGCCAGGATGCAGATGGCCAGAGGGAGCATTTGTTAGGATTCATTCTCAGTACCACAGCCCTCTGTAATCAGGCTGTGCTCCTCACAGCAGTTCTCTTCTTGGGCTGAACCTGCCAGTGCTGACACCAGGGGTCTTAGCAGACATCTGTTTAAATTAAGAGACCCAAATTCCTGCTGATTAATGACCTTTTTCTGTGAATAAACACAGAGTATCATGAGTTAATTAAGGTACACGTTCAATTAATCTCACTGGTGTCAGGTGCACCATTCCACATCAGATGCAAGGAAAGAAATCCTCTGGCACTTCAGGACACAACAAACACATCCCAACAGCCTGGGGTTTATCTGGCACCGAGGGCAGCACTGGGCAGCAGCTCCACACACATTCCTGCAAACCCCAAAATTAAACTGTGCACGAACTAAATTTATCCTATCACATACCCAAAAGCTTCTCTTCAAATGAACTCGACTCCGTCTTAAAGCTTTGCAACTTCACTGTGTTAGTGCTGAGAATTAATGCAGCAGGGACAAAGAAAAAAAAAAAAAGCCATTTACTTCTCTGAATACTCATGACCTGAGCTATTAAGGAAAGTTACTTTCAGTCTATTCTTGGTGTTCAGCCTGCCACAGGAGCTGCTGCCATCAGCTGAGTGATGCAGCTGACAGGGAGGAATCCCAGACAACCATATCTCTTGTGCACACAGGGCTGAGTGAGGTCTGCAGAGACAGCCTGGGGCACTCCTGCAGCTCCAGGGCACCATCCATTGCTACTCAGGTTTCCTTCCACAGCAGCTTCAGTCCTATTGGCAAAGAAATGGTATTAATTCCACTCCAAATACCATTCCTGACTGTAGGTGTAGAAGGGATTACAAGTGACCTCACCCCTGATAAATCACAGTTGTACTAATTACCAAAGAAGAAGAACAGCCTTGCCCTTAATGACTAATAAAGATAAGTGTGATAAAAGGGCTGGGTTGGCCAGTCAGGGAGAGCCTTGAGGAAGAAGACCTGGAGGATGTAGAGGAGCCCTGAGGAAGAAGGAACGATCCTGAGAGACACAACAAGGAAAAGAGTTGCTGCTGCAAAAAAACTGCTGTGAGGTCAGTCTGGGTCTAATAGAGTTGGAGCCTGCAGTCATACTCAAGCTCAGTCTGACTTACAGTCATATTCCAGCAGGAATAGCCAGTCAGAGTCTGTCAGAGAAGCCAACAGCAGGAGCTTGCTGTAGTAAGAGTCAGGATGGCTAAGGTGTAAAGAATAAACCAGGACCCTTTTCATGGTGTTAAATTAGAGTCTGTCTTGGCTCATTTCAACCCTTAATGAGAGGTCTGCTGCAACACCTGACTATACTCATTCTATTCTCTTCTGTACTGAAGAACATCATAAACCGTTTGGTCAGGAACATCCACTCTGAGAAATAAAACTGGATTCTCTATTAATGGCATTAAATCTACAGTGTCCCTCTAGAAAGCCAATAATTTGAAAATCTTTTTAGAGAGAGTCATGAGGCATATAAGAAAGTACCAGAAATACATGGACTGAGTGTCCAGGGCCCCATGTCACTCACAGGTAAGCAAAAGAATATCCATTTTTAAAAATGGTCTACTTCTTTTGTAGACCCCTTAACTCAGGGCTGGAAGCTGTTCACAGCTAGCAGTGCTATGAATGTCAGAGCCAAGAAATCCATTTGCCAAATAAAAGCTGAATTTTAATTGCTAGAATGAACAGGAGACCTTAAAATGTTTAGAAGCAAGTTTCAGAGGAGCATTTTGTCCATTGTCTTGGGATCATTAGGTTAGATTACAGGAGTGCAGGTCATTATTTCTACAAGGCTGATGCTGTAAAACAAAAGGTATCACTGCCATGATTGGTCAAAAATACCAACAGAAACAATAACTCAATATTAATAGACAGAAAATGTGATAAAGCGAGAAAAGGAATAAACCAGAAAGTTCACTCTGTAATGCAGTGAATTTCACCTCCCCAGAGGCACAAAGGCTTTCAGAGCAGAACTCAGCAGGGATTTTACTACATTCTTGCAGGCTCTTTAATACAGAGGTTGTTATTTCTGCCTGGTGGTTCTTGGCTACTTTTGTCTCACCCTGATCAATAAATAATGGCCTAAAGAAGCCACATCTCCTGGAAGTTCACATGTATTTCTCTCAACATATCGCAAAAGTCACAGTAGCCTATGTAAAAACAGACTCACAATGTAGTTTTCTGTCTACTAAATAGAAAATTGAAGCCTCTTCCAGCATTGTTGTCTGTTCCACTGCACATAGCAGGTTGAACCATCCTTCTGGAAATTAAATAGTATCAATATAAAGATGCTTAAAAGCGTTAACATAATTGTGTTTCTCTAGTTAATTGGCAGCAGCAGAAAAAATTGTTCTCATACATACAGTCTGATTTTAATGCCAATACTATATACAAAACCTTGCAAAACAGCTGCTAGAATTAAAGCCAGTTCAAGTCAGTCTGCTGCTGTCACTGATCTTGGTATCTTCCAAATGACCAGCTAAAGGTCTACCTTTCCAACACATCTGTACAGCAAATAAATCTTCTTTCTGTCCTGCTTTAAATTGTGGCTTCATGTCATACACCTGAAACACTCCATGGACATTTAATGCCTCCTTGAATTGTGTCCTTCATTCTTAAGTCTTCCCACTCTGTAAGGCAGAGGTCCATCTTTTCCACTAATTTTTTTTCTTTACACATATCTCCAGCTACAAAGAGCCCTTCTCCTGCTGGCTTCTGACTGCTGCCTCACTTCCAGTCCTTCCAATTACACATCTATCAGCGTCCTCTTTCCCAGAAACACAGAAACTTTCCCCCTGACATAGCCTGAATCTCTCCTTATTCCAAATCACCCTAAATCCTCCTCCTTAAGAAAAACTGGTATACTTGAATGAGGTCCTGTCCTTATCTTCTATAGATATTTGTGCTTGATTTTAGCAAACTGAAGGACCTGGCAGTCACTCGAGCAAGAAATGACAGGGATACGAGAGCATACCTCCTTCAAGGTCCTTTCCTATGAGCTCTGTCATCCCCTTATCTATTTCAGAGCCTAGGAGTGGACAAGTCCCAGCACAGTTTCCAAGGGTAGCCCACAGAAAGACCAAAGATCAGTGAAAGATCAGTGTGCCCACACTGCAGTGGGGCAAACCACGGCACTGCACCCAAAGGGGATGGGCAAAGCACTGGAGGAATCATCACAGTGACACACAAAGGTCCAGCCCCAACAAGGAAATTAGCAGAATAAGAAACAAAAGTGCAGGTTACATTTCCAGTTTGAAGAGAAAAGCACTTCCCCACCTACTGCCTCCCAGGCAGCTTCCAATTTTCCTTATACAGCCACATTGCGCAGCTTGCTCCCATCTTTAACTTCTTTCTTTGTACCAAATCACAGACCCAACTTCACACCCAACCACCCCAGAGAGATTCTGAGTACCTGGCAAACCAACTGAATGGCATATTTGACAATTCCCACCATTCTGGATGCACACTGTTCTCTCCAGCAAAGCCCTCTGCGCTCCCCACTGCAAGCCCCAGTTACCACAGCAAAATAAAGCATCCACTAAGTGCTGCTCATATTCACCAGATGAACATTTCATGAACTGAAACACAAATGAACCAAACTCAGGGAAGAACTATTTTTATAAAAAGGAAATTATTATAATCCTCAGTTACAAAATCAGGATTACCCTCAATTAATTCATATTTTGTGCTAAGCACACAATGCCTTTACATGTCAAATGCCTTTTTAGCAGTATTGATAAGGAGATCCCTGATTGGATGAAAGCAGAATTATAAAGAAAAAAAAAATCCCAAACCTTAATCTTTAAAGAGCATTACTGCTTCCTAAATCCTAGTCTGGGCTAATAAATCCTTTTATCATTTCAAATCTAATTTTTGTAAATACCTTATGAAAAGGTATTTGAAAATATAAGAATATGCTTTTTATAGTTGAACAAAACAATTCAATGCATTTGCTTACTCAATCTTGTTAACTTCTAGCAAAAGAGAAGGAAAATTTTGTCCATCTGTAAAGAAAATACTTCATGAAAGGCCTTTTGATATTTTCCTCTCCCCATATTACCAAAGTTTTTGAAAGAACTGCACCTACTTATTTATAAGAAGGAACATATACAAAACCAGACAAAGTTCTTTTGCTAGAAATTAACAGAAATCAGTAGCCATCAGCCATGATGAAACAATTCCTTATCCAGCAATGCTGGAAAGATAGCTACAGTCCCAAAAATGAGTTAACATCACATTATTTTATCCAACAGAATCTATCACAGCTTTTGCTTTCGGTGATGAAACAGTTTATTTGTATTTTTCAGATCTTCTTGATCAAGAATCAATTTAATTTGAGGGGAAAAAAAATTAGGTTTTGTTCTGCCCCAGGTATAATCATAATACAGATTAATCATGTTCCTATTGCACAAGTAAATTAAATTTTTGTTTACTCTGTTGGATTTTCACAAATGCAATTAAAGGTAGGATTTTTGAGCACTAAAAGTTATGATGGATTTAATAATGACATTTTAAAGAAAAATGCATACTTATGCCATTTTATTTCCACATGAAGAAACTTTATTTTTGGAATCCATGCAGGCTCAAGAAATCAATTTTAAAATAGGTCTCTAAAGAGGCACCATTCTTTAATCCTCAGTGGTTTTATACTCATGGTGATGTCAGAATGGAGAAGATGCTCTCAGTTCCATTTCCTCGCCCCCTCTCTGAGAGGGGAAGAGAGAGAGAAAGAGATGAGTTTTACGAATGAAGGGATATTTAGATGCCTTCTTTAACTGAGAAAATAGGACGTTTTTCTCAGGCAGCTAGGACAGATAGGCCCAGTATCACTGAGTTAAGAAAAAAGATGTATTTTGGAGTATGTCTCTTACGTATAGTGGGGCAGCTGAGAACTCAAACTGAATTTAAGGACAGAGGAATTGATGCTGAATCTTCATGACCATGGTGAGCTCCTTTAACTGCCTGAACAAGTTTAATGCCTGAGAGGGAGGCTGCAAAATCCAACACTTCTCTAACTGTCCCCCATGGAACTGGAGTCCTTTGGGCAGATTCTAAAGCCCATTCAGAGAAACTCACCTCAACTCCTTAGAGTGAGCAGGAAGGCATTTAAACACTTGAAGAGCACATTATATCCTTTCTTTCTCCAAAATGAATGTGAAAACTTTCAAAAGGCTTCAAAAATGCATATCTGCTCCAAGCCTCAGAGTACAACAGTGGGATAGAGCTGAAAAAGAGGAAAGAGCAGGCACAGAAGAAAACCAAAGAGCAGGAAAATGCAAATGAGTGCTCAACTTTTTATCCTAAGTGTGCAGGTAAGACTCAAACAGCTAAAACAAAAGGAAGATGTAAGTTCTACAGCCCATGGCACAGGGAAATAGGAATGGAGATAATGTAATGAAGCCCCTAAGAACTTAAAACAGAACCATCAGACTGTTAAATAAAAATGGAAATATAAAAATGTAAGTGTCAAGTGCAGCAGATGAAATGACAGAAATCTTCGAATAATTTAAGAAAGACTGAAGTTGCCTAGAGAGCACAGTAACCTCAGTCTACCGGACAAAGTTAATAGATTTTAAGCCTTTAAGAGGCTTGTGCAGGATCTGTTTCTCTCACTGTTTCAAGGCACCCATGGTGACTGGGAGCAGACCAGGTCAGAAAGTATTCAGGACAAGGCAACTGATACAGAAAGGCTGGCTTGGAAGTCCTAACACCCATTTTTTTTTAAGCTGTTCTTTTAAAGATGAATAAAGATTGCAGGTAAGTCTGGAAATTTAGTAACACACCAGAAAGTCACGAGGTCACAAAGGCAAACATTAATACAAAAGACTAATTATGTCATAGAAGAAACACTGCTTTATGTTCAGAACTATCACTGATATTAAAACCAGGTTCTTAATACAGAGCACCATTTAGGAAATGCTCCTCACACTATAACGACCATAGAGCCCTTGGTTAATAAAATTCTAAATAAAATACAAGGATAATATGCCTACCAAAGGAGATAATGCATTTACAGTCAAGTGATAAAAGTGTAAATACAAGGCTTCAATGCTGTTGGGAACATAGCATTCTATTATTCTTTGCAAAAAGCATTAAATTATGTGGGTTAGGGCTTGTTTCTAGCATTCTTTTTTCCTTCAAGTATAACAAAAAAAAAAAAATCCATATTGGGTACTTGCCCCTCCTCCATCCCCTCCCCACAACTTCAAATTGAAAGTGGCATTTTGTTTTACAATGGAAACACAGTAAGGAAAATGCCTCTTGCACATGCTCATAAACAAAATAGATGAAGTTATTTAAAAGCCTCTTCTAGATCAGATAAATGAGTGAGAATTCAAATTTGGAATGAAAGCTTCTCAGATTTGACTGAAACAGTGCTCAGGATACACAGTGATTGAGGGGACATCCCCACCCAAGGGGCTCCTCTGATCTCATCATCCTGTGAGCAGCCTGCTCACAGAGCCAGTGCTGAGAGCAAACACTGCCACCCTTCACTCTGCTCTCACTTGGGATACCAAAACATTTCTATTGACAGACCATTTGTTCATTAAAGTGTATTTTGGAATTCCTGGAATAATACTTCTGGGTAAAAAAAAAAAAAAAAAAAAAAAAAAAAAAAAAAAAAAAAAACACCCTACCCAAACCCTAGGATAAGAACCTTAACTACTTTCAATTTAATAAAGCTAACATTAAAAATTAAGTTCTTTGTTTACACACAGATGGCAAGAGAGATCATACACTCAATAGAATTTTCTGATTTAAAAAGAAAATGCAATCAAAAAGAATCTATCTTGAGAAGACAATGTATGGGCAAGCCACTTAAAGTCACCTGAAGGAAAACTTAAACAATTTTAACAGAAAGCAGAAGTTAAAACTCTTGTAATTTTGCAGCTGGATCACTTAAAATTACTAAAAACCTAAAGCACAAACATTATGAGAAAGGACAAAAAAGAAAAATGGAAATGAGTGTTTCCTGGGAGATGAAATCATGTTCCAGAACACAGAATTAGCATAAAGCTCTCATGCAGCCCAGGAAACAATTCTGCCCAGCCCTCAGAGCACTGTGATTCATTCCCATTCAGCATCTCAGGCATTCCCAAGGAGCACAGGATTCATTCAGCTGAGCCAAACATTACCCCAACTTTATTTCCACTGGAGTTAACAACCACTGATCTGAGCAGTGGGACAGCAACGACTAAACTCTGAAAATCCTAGACCTGGCTGGGGAGAAAGCAAAGGCACATAACCTTTCCCAATGTTTTTATTGAATTCCCTCCACTCTAAAACCCACCCAGCCCCACTTGTGCCCTCCAGAAGCTGCAGCTATCCCTACAGCAGAGGCAGCTTTGGGAGCAGGGACAGCTTTGTCCTGACTTTGTGTCTGGAAAAAAACACTTCAACCACAGACCCACTGAGGTGTTTTTGAAGCTTTATTCATGGGAGTTTGAATGCCAGTTTAAGACATGGCTGGTTCTCCGTTCTAATCACTATCCTTACTTAAACACAATAAAAAGACATGCAGATGTTCAGTCAATAATCAAGAGAACTGACATTTCAGTTGGAATAACTAATACATAAAATGACGTTGGTTTACTTTCTGAAAGAGAAAAAACAGTAAAACAATGTTAAGGGATTATCCATCAAGCTTAAAGAGAGGCTTAGCAACAGATGTATAGAAAAAGTTTCATAGAGTAAAAGAGAATATTTGCACAGAACAAATAATACTGACATGGACATAAGCATCTCAAATGGATAAAATCACTTCCACATAAGGAAAAAATGCATCAATTCTTCTTAGTGGAAGAAGAGTGTACATACTGCCTATGGACTACCCTGGGTTGGAGAGATTCTGCTATAGTTACAGCTAAAATGTTTCTTCTCACCAGCCACAAGACAACTGCAAGCTCTGGTCCTTGGGTCGTTAAGCTCTCATTCAGTTTCTGTGGTTTGCATTAAAAAATAACTCACTTGTTTGGAGATGAAGACAGGAACTTTTTAATCCTGCTAGCAGACACAGACAGCAGGCACAACTCTCAGGAGTTGTAAAAAACAGGAAGTATACACTGAATTACACTTCCCTATGGTTAAAAGTTCTAATAGAGTCAAATACAGTTGCAGAGATCTGTGTGTGAGATTTCATTGCAGAAACGAGTTTAAAGCAATGGGGAAAAAAATTAAGCACTATTTCAGAACAAAACAATAGCAATCTGAGTGAGCATTCAAGTTCAGTGAAACCTGGCATGCTCAGAAAAGTGGCTATTTGCCAAAACCTCAAATTCTAGTCCACCTTTCTGCCAGTACTTAAGCTTTTTCCAAAACTTGGCATTTCAATTTCATATGCTATGTATTGCAAATTATAGAAAAAAAATAGGTAAAAGAAAATAAAGAATGCCTTTTAGAGGAGTAGATGTGAAAAGGTTGGCAGATGCACAGTGTAAGCCAGGAAAAGATATCAGAAATACCTGACATGACCTTAAAGACATTGGCAGCTGACAGAGTTCTGCCAATGAGAATGAAACAATTTTATAAATAAAATTGTAATAATAATAAAATAAAATAGTAAAGTTAAGGGGATTAGTGGGAGGAAATTCAAGTAACTGAGCACCACACCTATACATTTATATCTTCCCCATGAGCTGTAGGGAAAAAAAAAACCATAAGATTTCTCTATTCACTCTTTACTATTCAATTTGGGTGCCCCAGGTCAGTGGCAATGCCACAGATGTTGAGAGGGAGACAGGGAACAGGAGAAACAGCAGCAGACTGGAAAATGCAGGAGTGACCTCTCAAATAGAGTAATGATTTCTTTCTGTGAGTGAGAAGACAGCAAGGTTCAGACAATGGTTTGGTTGGAAAAAAGAACATTGAGTCCAGCTGTAACCCTAGCTCTGCCAAACCCCCTTGCCCCAAGTCCCCTGATGCCACATCCACGTGGCTTTTAAATACCTGCAGGGCTGGGGACTCACTGCTGCCCTGGGCAGCTGTGCCAGGGCTGGACACAACCTCCCTTTCAGTGAGGAATTGTCCCTAACAGCCAGTCTAAACCTTCCCTGGCTCAACTTCTTGTCCAAATGTGACAGGTAATTTGTGCAAAACACAACCCATCAACTATTCAAAATTCAGAAAGAGGCCTTTCAATGACCCTGCTTTTGTTATCCAGATTTTTTTTTTTTTTGTCCAAGCTGCATCAAAGATGTGCAGCCCTCTCTTTCTTCATCCAGGGAATAAAATGAATTTTAGTTGAGAACTGTAAATGAAACATTAATCTTCCAAAATATTTATTAAATACTAAATAGCCGTATGTCCTTCATGAACCATGTACATAATACTTTGCATCACTTTTTATTTTTCTGATTTAGGAAGAGATTTTAAAAAAATAATTGCTATATGTCACCTTGGAAGGTATTCTGCAATATAAATTGCCCACACGCTGTATCTTAGTTATTCAGACAGACTTTAGAGAAACGTGGTATGAAAACATGCCCTGGAATAAGAACTGCAAGTAGTGTGTAAGCAGCACAGCCAGGGGTGAGCTCAACATTTGTCTGCAGCTGCTGTCACTGCAAGGATTGGAAATTCCCAAACTCACTTCAGAACAGGCATCTGCAGCTTGGTGAAACAGCTCCAGAGCAGGCACCCAGTGCTTGCCTGAGCTGCCCTGCAGCACCCCAGGAGCCTTCACAGAGCTGCAAAGAGGGAATGGATCCAGGGAGAATGGCAGCAGCAAAGGAGAGACTCTCAGCACATCACAGTTCTGGCCCTGGAAATACCCAAACCAGCTTCCAGCTTCTACACACACTGAGAGCTCACCTCAGCTGCAAAGGTAGGATTCAAGTCCTTGTTTGGGCAGTTACCCTGCTGGGTTGGAGCTGTCCCAGAGCTCACAGACACTACCCACATCCTGCACGAGCTGCAGCAACAGAAGGGACAGCACAGAGCCCCGGGGGCAACAGAGGGCAGGGGCACAGGGCCAGAGGCTGCTGCAGGAAACAGCATCTCCAAAACCCCACTGCTGCTTGCTGCAGGAAACAGCATCTCCCCAACTCACAGCAGCTATTCCTCACCTCTCACCAGCCTGGGAAGGGAGCTGACTTGTCCAGCTCATGTTCTGCTCAAAATAAATGTCAAAAAGCCAAAAGAAAAACAAGATAAACCTACCTGAAGTAATTTTTCCCTGACACCTATTCATTTCCCTTTCCCCAAAAACAGATCTAGTTTCAGATGTTTATTTCTCAGCTGGTTTACAACTTGGGTAACTTGTTTTCTTAAGCCTTACTGAGATAAATACAGGACTTCAGGTCTCTTGCTTTGCATTGACAGAACATGATAATGTACATTTTTTCTGCATCCCCAGATAAGTATTAAAGTTAAGATCCCTGAATTAAGGGAACACCAGCTTGTAGTCTTTAATATTAATAAAGCTAATTAGGCAGAAATAAGACTAACTTAGAGCACATTAAGGGGAAAAAAGGCTTTGCTGGCATATTTTCTCTGAAAATCCAAGCTAACATTTCTCATTCTGTGTGAAAAGCTTCTTTCCATGTGTATGTTCAGGGATTTTAGTAGCAGAATACTGCAAATGCAGTAAAGACAGTGATAAATTAGCAAGGACAAGCCAAGATCAATCTAATTGTGTTGTTTCAACCAAAGCCAGCTCAATGAATAAGCTCTCTAAGGACATGGAATATAAAGCCTTTTTTTATTTAATGACTGCAATTCAATTTCTGCCACTGTTGGTCACCTGAGGAAACCCCAAACAATGCAAGATTTCCCCTTCTGGAGACAATGAATAACAGGATACGAGTCTTACCTCCCTCCCACAGAAACTGCAACAGTACTGAATGAAGATCTGTCCAAATCTGGCTAAGGAAACAGAAGGGTTTGTTTTTATCCTTGTTTGGGGTCAGATTCCTTTGGTTCAGGTGCAATCAGTGCCCTGTACCCAAACACAACAGGTGAGAAGGTCCCGGATCAGAGCAGCACCTACTGCTCATGGAATGTTCTGTTCCAGCTCCTCAGGAACCACCTTGGCTTACCGATGGATTCATGCTCTAAGAGAGCTAAAAGTGTCTATTGCATATAATCTTTATTACTTGATAGATTTCAACAATAAGGAGGTTGCTTCATGATAGGATGACTTAATCTCAACTGTTAATAAACCTTAGAATCACTATGCAAATCCAATAATCCATTACACAAGGTTGGGATTTTTCCAAACCTACTCGTGTTCACAGTCCAAAATATCATGAATTACAAGTACATCCCACTTATTTTCCCGAACCCTAAGTAGGGTTAGGGAATGTACAAAGTAATTTTTCCTTAAGATTCTCTCCCGGCTTTTTTGCTTTAAGAAATCTATCGAGTGTTAATTGCTGTGTTTTGTGTATACAAGACTGCTCAGGAACACTGAATGTTCTCTGAGAATTTTATCAGTCTATGCACCCCTCTTTAGTTCTTTTACAACTCTGCAAACATATTTTATAATTTTTGTAAAATAGCCTTTTCTAATGAATTCCACAATGCAATGAAATTGTGACATTACAGATAACAAATTAATGCTCTCTTACACAACAATTTACAAAATTTTACTGTTTTGTCCTCATAAATGAGAGTTCTTCATTTATGTGTCGCCTGTCCACCTCATTCATGTTTTATCCCTGCTTTAAAACTGATTGCTTCATCAAAGGATCTGTTTCCAACTTCAGTGATATTCAAGGAAAGAAGTAAAGCACCAAGTACCATTTTTTTCTAGAGTAGAGGATCCTCTCATCTACTACTAAAATTCTGTCCCATCTCAGATTTCAATACAAAATATCCTCTTTTCCAGGAGAACAAAAAGCTTTTCAGAACCACTTATGGACTAAGCCAGAAAGGGTATTTCCCAAAATAGAAGGAATTCAACAATCTGACCTGAATTTGCACATGACAAGTTTGCAGCTGTGAAAATGGACTGCAAGTCTCATAATTAACCTAATTTGTCAAAACTCTAGTTTCAGGTTTCATCTAAAAGACTTTTTAGAATTATAGACACACACAATGGGTTCCTGCATTTCATGCTCCAGTCCTCCATCCAAACACCTGGCAGCCAGAAACTATTCATTTTTCATGCCTAGTCCACAGTATTGCTGATTCTGAAATAATGCACTTCATTTACATTTACTCCTAATTCTACAACAGAGTAAACAAAGATAAATAAAGCCCATACATAACAAAGCTTTGTTCACCACTGGTTATTGGTGTTTGAAAACAATTATAAAACGTTGATGATCTCTTGTGCTAGTATTAACTAAACACTGTTAAATGATTTTATCTGAAGGTAAACAGCCGCTAGGAAAAAATTGCTCCTGAGTCTTCTGTGACAGTCCAGCAGGGTTCATAATACTGCTGCTACCAGACAAACTGGTAGTGGCAAAAGGGTGTAGTAGCATGTAGTGATGCATTTATTGTCCCCTGAGTTCACTCGTGCTGTGCATCAGGAATTACCTCTGGCCTGTGCAGATCACCAATCCCATGCACAGCTCAGTGAAAGCTGCAGAAGAAACTATGATGGGGATCTCCAAATTGACTGATGTAAATTCTTAAAATTAAAAATGGACGAATTTTTTAGAGGACAAATTATCACACTAAAATGGGAAACATGTAGAGTTTGGGTTTTTTTTACAAAGAATGGATATTTCATATTTCACATCAACATTCAGAAATGAATAATCACTAAAGAAATCAAACTATTGTGGACACCTGTTACAATTTCTACAGCAATCTATTCCATTTCAAATACCCACAGTCACTGAAAAGAAATAAAATAGGGAGAAAAAAAATCTACATAACTATATGACAGAATATATATAACATATATACATAACCTATATGAAAGTGTAGAAAAACAAAAATTGGCAGGCCATCAAGCAGCATCACATAGGGATATCACAGATCTTCCCTATGAGGAGGAACTCACAACTGGTGTTGGTATTTCATCACCAATCAAAAAACAAGAACCAAGGGGTGGGGGGAATAAAAACCCAAAAACGTAAACAAGAAAAAACACACATAAAAAAACCCCCAAAACCAAAACAAAATAGCAATCAAAAAGGTAATTTTTGTGTCTGTATCCTTGGAATCTATTCCAAGAGGTGCTCTAGGAGAATGTTTCTCTCCAGGAGAGAAGCAGGAGCTGTACTGTGCACACAGAGCTCACACAGGAGTTCTGAAAGGAACCTGTGTCCTGTGTTCACTTCTGCAGCAACCAAATGAATAAATGAATGAGGGGCCTCCTCTGCAGCTATGAGTGTTAAGAAATTAGAATAAGTCAGATTGCTGCAGCATAACTGGATTGCAGCGGTTGGCAGAGTAATAAAAAACCACTAATTACATGATCAGACTATATCTCAGAGAAATGCCTGTCCACTGCAGCCTTCCCAACCTCTATTAGTCATTGCACATCTCCCACTCAGACTCCTTTTTCATTCTGCTGACTGCTAAAGCAAATGCTCATTTTGGTTACAAATCTCTCCATCAGTTATCTGAGGGTACTCTACTTGACCAGAGTCTCAAGAGATATTAAAAAATATCCATATTATACAAGGCAGCATCAGAAAATCTTCTTTATCAGGTCACCTAATGAACTTCAGGGATGTTGTTCTTGAAGAAAGTGTAACTTGACTGAATAGCACCAAAATAAAATCCAGCCAAATTGAGTCTCCAATTGCTCTAAAAAAACCTCAAATCTGCATTTCAGAAAAAGCTATCTTTATGAAGGTAATTAAAATTAATTTGGCAAATGCCAGAACACCATTTGAAAGTGTGAACTGTGTTCCCTTTAGTAGCCTCTCTAACCTCATTAAGCATTTAGTCTCTTTCCATATCTAAATTAGAATTGAAATGCAAGACATTCACTTTTCATTAATGTCTCATGCTCCCCTAGCAGAAAAACAAATCTTAAGTAACACAATGTACCATTCTGTAATAGAACAAAATACTTATTAATAAAAACTTTAGTAGACAGTTCAAAACATGGTAAATATATGACTAATAACAAGTTCTACCAATTACTGAATTCACTTTACTCAAGGATTTAATTTCACAACTTTACCTCTACTGTTTTTTTATTCTCATGGTACAGAGTCCTCACAGTCATTGTCATTTCAGAAAGGAAAATAACCTTGAAGACACCAAATATTATGACAATAAAACAAATTCCAAAATTCCACTATTTGTTTGCAGGAAACATCCAAACCCAACTCAACAATTCAAATGTGATGCCCTGCATTGGGGCTTATTAAAATAAAACTGATTAAAACTTTGTAAACTTGGGAAAAAAAGTGGGAACTGTCCCTTCCAAAGCAGATTTAGGGACATGCTGTCACACTGGATTTATGTTTCAGACTCTGTTATTGTGCCTGTAAGTTATATCGAGATGCAATTTTGCTTTATGATAACTCTCACTAAACTCAAATTTAGTGTTTTAGGCTCTTTTTGATCATGAGTTCTTGGGAAGGTTTAGACCTCAAAAATCAGTCTTCATTCAATGGTCTGAGTTCCTTTTCTGTTTGTCTCTGAACTGTTGTTGGGGGAGGCCTCATCCCTTAATTGCTCACCAAGAGATCCAGCCCATACAATGCTGGAATTCAGTGGCACTGAGTCCCACGGAAGTTTCTCCCTGTTTGGCCTCAGCCGGACCTGTTTATGCTATAACTGAGCAGCCAAAAGTTCCTAAAATTACTGATCCTCTCATAGCCATGGCTGCATAGCTGGGCACAGCAAGGCTCCTGGTATGTTTATTATTTCTTTTTATTTCTGGGTTTTTTATACACTACATTTCCCAGTTACTGACATAACTTGTCAGTAATTTTCCCAAAGACAGGGAGACACCTCAGGTATTAAAATAATGATGAAAGTCAGAAATTTACACCAGCAAAATGACCTTTAACAAAGAGCTCAGGGAGCCATTTGCAAAGAGGAGTTTCAGTGTCTAGCAACTAACACATATGTAAAGGTGAATTATAATAAATCCATTATGCTTTTCCACAGAACCCTGGCAGGAGTAGCAAGTAAACATAATTAATACACAGTTTTATTATACATTTCAAAAGAATTCCTAATGAGCCCACACTCAACATTAACTAAACTCCGTAGGCAGAGCTAACCTTATGAAAAGACTTTCTTTTCCATCATATAATAAGGACCAAAACTTGTAGTGAACATTTATCTTTCACCTCTGTTAAATTTTTCATCATGCAAAAGGCACCAACACTTAGAAGTTAAGGTCACGTACTGAAGCAAAATACAAACATAAAAAAAATCTTTCAGAAAGACGGTTTAGACTGATTTGTTTCAAAATCCATCAAATTAGAAACAAATATTAATTAGTAATTTAGAAAACTTTTAATTTGGGGGGTAAATGAGGGTCTTAACTGAACACTGGTGGATTATTTGAAATAAAGCATTTTTGCCCTCAAAAATGCAGCTCTTGCATTTAGAATTAATAAACACGTAAGCCACATATTTTCCTAGAGACCAAGAAGTGAGAAAGGATTTGTCACTGTTTCAGTGGCTGTACACTCCCAGTGTATTCAGTGCAAGGTTTGTATACAAAAGATTTATTTCCAGCCTTCTTTGGCCTCCTCTCCCATCAATCCCTGCCACTGTAAGATATGACACCACTTCTCTCTGAAACACAAAGTGGCTTCAGCTCTGAGCAGAGGGAAGGGTTCATTCCTGCTTCAGGAAGGGAAACAGAAGATCCATAACCTTTCCAATGCTGTATATAGAGGGGGAATAAAATCTAGATCTGTAATTCAACTTAACTTCAAGTTTTGACCCCATCTCCTACTCATGCCTACCTTAAGCTGACCAAATCAAAACAGAGCTGTGAACCTCTCTAGATCAGTAAAATAAATCAGGGCAGGGTCACCCAGCAGTCTCTTCCTCATCTAAAAGTTCTCCTTTGCAGTCCAGTGTCTATCCCATCAGACCTGGCTCCCTGAAGATCCAATATTCCACAATTGCCATCATATTTTCAGCTGGCCCTTGCTTGTTCTAGGTTTTAAAAGAATCAGTCTTATCACACAGTGTCCAGGATTTACAGAAGACTATTACAACAACCCTGCTCCCTCATGAGAACAATCATACCAGGTGTCAACTAACACTGACATCAAACACTTGAAAAATGAAAGCAAGTTCGTCAGATCACTTCAGATTCGAATTTCAATTCCCAAATACCTTTAACTGAAACCCAAACACTAGTAATTGAATTCCAAACACCATCTAAGTATATTTAAAATTGAAACACCTTGAGCAAATTCAAAAGAACAGTCACTGGTACCAGTGCTGCTTCACACTGTTCAGTTCCTTGGACTCTCTTCCTCTTCAGGCCACTTTTCACAATGAATGGGTCATGTTCCTCCACCAATATTTTTCAGAAGAACAGTAGGTATAAAAATATTAAATTGTTATTTTTAAGTCCTTGGCAATACAAGTCTTTATTGAAGTTTAGCTCCAACAACTTAGTGAAAGGAATATCCTCCTAAAAAAGTACTCAGTACCAAGATTAGGGATGGCCTCCCCAGCTTGGCTAGGAAGCCATCCATGAAACTGAAGGGCACCCACAGGGCATGACTGAAGAGCCAACTCTTGATAAATCCCCACCTCACAGCCAAGGAGCTGAAGAGTCATTTCTGCTAGCATCCTACCCATCCCAATGATCAAAAAACCCTAAATTATTGCCTAATCTCAATTATAGACCGAATGCAATTTTATACAATTCATCCTGGTAACATTAAGACACTTAATAGTTATGCTTTTTCCCTTGAGGCAAGAAAGATGTTTGAGTTTTTCCTACTGCATCACCCAGTAAAACCAACAAAAGATACTGGATAGAGCAAGAGTTGCAGCGTAACTATCAGTGATGCTGTACAAGTATCAGAAATAAGTTTTGTCCTAGCATGGGGGTTTCATGGTGACAGTGGCTGTAGGACTAATCCAGCAATCTTCTAAAAAGTTCATTTTCCCTCCCACAACTTACACATAAATATGTATGCTTCTTCCTTAAAGAACTTCAAAACCAGAAAAGGACAGGACACCTTGGCCATCTACACAGAAATTAACTCTATCTCCTCTGAAATCAAAGTTTGCAAAGTAATACTCATCATTTCTTTGCCATCACCTGGTTATAGCCCCTTCACGACTTTCAGTGGTGTGAGAGGAAATAATAGGTCAGATATACCCAAACTAACAGCACTGATAGATCCTGTGTTCAGCCCCTTAGAGAAAATGTAATCATATTCTTAAGAATATTCTTAAAATTAACAGAATTAATTTAGAAGATTAAGTTTTAAAATTTTAATAAAAATTACAGAAATAATTTCCACTGGCATCTTTCCAGCAAGAGACCTTGATTCTGCCTTAATGACAGAATTCTGTCACAAAAACCACAAGCAATCTGAAAGCTTATTTCAGTCTCCTGTTCTGCTTAGTAATTATAACAACCAAGATTTGTAAATTATACTCTTATTAACACTTAAAACTGTTGATAGAACACAGAAAATGAAACAGTAAAAAACTATATGGGCTGCTTGTAAATAGACTGGGAGGTGAGATCAGTGGTGTTGGCCCACAGGCTATTCTCCTCCTGGCGTCATCTCCAACAATCATGCAAGTCTTTGAACAGGCTCCTTCTGCCCTTTCCTCGCAGGGAACACTTCCCACTCTCATATCTGAAGTTATTTATTCAGCTCAGCTATCAAAGCTGCACTCACAAATGTCATTATGTGGCTCTAAAGGTCAAAACCATGTCTCTCCAGCTCAGGTCACTCTTGGAGCTCTTATATGGCAAATCAAGGTCAAAGAACAGTTTCCTCTCATGAAAGAATGAGAACCAGTTAATTTCACCACTGACAGCAGTACCAGATGTAGGACAAGTAGCAAACAGTAGCACTTTACAAAATGTGAGATTCACCTCTCATCCCAAAGATCATTTCTGGTGGCAAAGAAATATTCTTTATCTTATAAGTATCAAGTTACCCTCTATTACCACATAAACAAAGCTGAAATAAACTGGAATTTTTCTCATTTAAAGAAAATATTTATCAGCATTACATGAAAATATTTCCACATTCTAATTCATGTGGTCTCTCATGTTACCTAGAGCACTTCAATTTGTTTGCCCTTGATTATAAATTATAGACAAGCAGTTCATGTGAACTAAGTTCTCCTTTCTTCTCAGAGAAAATCAACCTGAATAATTAATTACCGAAAACCTACTCAGTTCTTTCTGCAGCAGTAACAGACTGAGAAAATTCAAAATTTTTCAAACTCATTATTTCATAATCTAGACTCAAGCCAGAATCCAACTCTAGTTACTTTAGCTGTCCAAAAGAATGATTTGTTCTGTGGCAGTGGGGTTTTGAAGTTTATTTGTTTCAGAAGTTGTTTAAAATGTTGTAATGGTTTGTTCCTATTCACCCCTGTTCAGTTTTCCTAATAGTTTCTCCCTAAAGTTGTTTACCACCTGTTTTCCCACCTTCCTCTATGTCAATCCTGGTATTTCCAGATCCTTCCCTGTCCATCTTCCGAACCCTGCCCCTGCAGCTTGTCTGTCATTATTTGCTACATCCATTTATCTAGAAACTTCGTTGTCAGTTATGATATTTCCCTTCACTCATTGGTATGCACTCTCCCCTTCTCCTTCCCTATTGGTTTTATGTTTATGTATATCCCCCCATACTCCTCCTATCTAGCCCTTGATTTGTTGTTAGGCTGTTTCCTCCCAAATGACAGCCCCTCTTTAAAGCTGCCATTTTTCTCTGTTTTGCGGCCTTTTGCCTCTGCCTCCCCTTTGAGCTGCTACACTGCGGCACCTGTACTGCTCCCTTCACGGGGGGGAATAAAGACAGTTCAAAGATGCAAGCAAGGGCTCCTTCCTTCTTTCCTTTGCCTTGATCTGTTGATGCGGTCCACGATTATCAGCCGCTTCTGCTGATACGGGACCTCAGCTTGTGGCTGAGCCACTACCCTCTGCCTGCCGGTGGCTGAGGCGGGGAGCGGCTGCTATGACGCACACCGAGGGGAAAAGGGGGTCGGAGCTCACTGGCGACCAGCATCACCCCCTCCTCCCGCAACCGAGGCGTGGCATCATTATTCCATCTTGTCTAGTGAGCTTTCCTCTCTTTATAAATATTGATTAGAGAAGTAGCTTAGAGACAATTTCTAGCCAGATCAAGTTCATAAAATGGGTTCCTGCTGCAGTGTGCTGCCTAGGACCACATGCCATATGCAGCTTTGACTGCAAAAAGCTCAGCAGGCAGGGCAATAAATCCAGGATCTGCAAGAAAAGCCATTGGAAAGGCAGGAGAGCAACGCTGAGTACAACACTGAAGTTCTCAACTGGACAGACCTCATCACTTCAGAAATGCTGGATTCCATGGGCAAATCCAACCAGCACTCAGCCCAGCAGGCAGTGGCTGTTTCAGCCCACAGAACAGGGCAGTCAAACTCTGGTGTATCAGCACACTCACCCTGCACTTCCAGGCTTAAACACAGAGAGTTAAACCTTTCCAGTTAGATCAGCACACACTCAACTCCATCCTCAGAAAAAAAGAATTCAAATAATCATTCACCTCTTACCAGGACACTGTTTTGCCATGGAGAAAGCGAACTGCTGAGAAAAGCACCCATTTGACCCTGTAGCATTACACAGAGAGGAATATGCTACACTGAGCATTGGAAAGTAAGAGATTTTACATACAAATCATCAGTTAAGAGTTACAATTACACTTTTCCTCTATTACAAACCTGAGCTTATTTCTGCTTAATATAAAGTTAGTTACTTCCACTGACCAATTGGTTAAAAAGCTTCCTACCCTATTTAAATTTATTTACTCATGATACACTAGAGCAATAAGAATAATCCTTATAGCAAGGAAAACATTAATTCTGTACAAATATCTATGCCATAGCCATCACATGCACAGCTATGTATGACCACACATATATAAAAGTGTGATATTAAGTGAAAAAGAGCTGGACCTTCCTGTAAAGGCTCATGCAGGAAGAAAGCCACATCTGTACATTGCAGCTGAATCCCCTGGACAGCACAAGCACTTGTGGAGCGCTTGTGAGGCAGAGATTAAGGCTTGAGCTTCTGAACCCCTCCATTCCCAGAGGGGATTACCTACCCTGGGATGACAGTGCTTTGGGCTGTTGGGCTCCACCAGTCATTCACACAGCACCTCTGACTGGGATGGCAGCAGATCCACAGGGTTCCAGACGCAGGAGAGAAATTATCTGTCCCCTTATCCATACCACAGAAATCACAGAAGGCACCCAACTTCCTCCTTTAATAAGGGAAAGCATTTAGTGTGAGATGGATTGGAGATTACAGGCATATTTCTGAAATCCCACATCCTTTTCCCTGGCCAGAGCAATGTTTCCTGCCATGGATCACATCCCCAGCCAAGCACCTGTGGTACATCAGCCATAGGAATGGGGACATGAGGCACCACAGCTCCACACAACAGGCAGCATATCTGCAGTGACAGGGAAAGCTAAAAAGGGATTTAAATTAACTCTCACATACAGCACTTCAGAACTAACAGATCTGCATTTTGGTTTGCCTGTTGATGGACTTGAACACCACATTTTTACTTGATTTTCCATCCATTTTCCTAGATGTGAACCAGAAAGACAAAGCCTAAATGTCTTAGGGCCTTCTCCTCATGAAAGTCAACAGGATTTATCCTGAGGCTATGGATATTAATTCCCAGACATAACATGGGACTGGACAGAACACCTCTCCACTTTTCCAGCATTTCAGTTTTAGGGATCTTACAAGTAGCTGCAAGAACATGGTGGAAGGTGAGTGTCAGCCACACAAGTCAGAAAGCTGGTCCACAAACAAGGTGTGAGCCATCCCAGGCAACTGCAGCAGCATCTGCATCGACTCAGTTCAAAATGGAAGTGCTGATGGTACTTTCATGTGCACACATGTACAGAAATATACTGTAAACGTAGACTATGAGATTACATCTGCAAGAGGACATAGAACTGTATGCCAAAGAACTGTTTCCATTCCCTCTCCACTACAGCATTCCATCTGCTAAAAAATTAAAGTAACCCTGTTGGGCAAAAACTTCCAAAACCTTAGACTGACCTGAAAAGAGAAGACAGTCACTCTTCACTGGAATAAAACATTACCTTGATGTTTTCAGATGCAAGGTTTTGCTCCACTCACATTGCAGTAACTTTGTAGAGTTTTTGTTAACTTAAATTCTTATGTTCTTCTATTCTTTTTGATCACATAATGGCACAGCCATTTCAGATCAATACATTCCCCAAGAGGTCAAAAGAACTCCAGTCAATGGGTTACCTGCATCTACCAAGTACTATTACTAATTAATCCTCAGAAAGAAGTACTGTTCTACTCACAAAGCATAGATAAAGCCAGAAGAGTTGGATCAAAATTCAAAAAAAGCACTTAGTCCTTTAAGTTAATTAGTTGCTTCTCAATACTTTTTGGAGGCTTTTCCTACTACAACTGACCATGGCTGGCCTACATTATTTCACATGATTAGAAACAGTATTTAATTTCATTAACATTTTATTTGGCGATGATTAAATTTTAAGTCTTTTGTGGTTACCCTTCTCCTCAGTTTTAGCAAGGTTTTAAGAACAATGTTCATGCTTTCCAACAACTATCTGACCTGGGAAGGGAAAGAGTAGCTCACGTCAGTTCATGAATGAGAAAAGGAGAACCATGAGACAGAAGTAGAAACCCTGAAATGACCAAATCAGTTTAAGCCTTTATGAACTTCTTTATGTCTCAAAAAAAATCACTTAGAGTTGTAACTGTTACCTAAGCCTCTGTAAAGTTCCATAATACTAAATAAAGTATGGCATTATGAAAAAATGCACATCTGCAAAGCACCTTAGTGTCTGTCGCTATTGAGTCAGGGACAGGAGGAATGACTCCACTCATCACAAGGCAAAATAGAATCCATTTATTAGGAAAATGTTCGACTTTTTATAGTCTGACTCGCAAAGCTGAGATCTGATTGGTCTCAAAGTGAAAACTTTTCACGCTATTGGTGAACTATGAATAGCACACTCTGGAGAATTATATCTATAAACAACAGATGCAGAAAGAGAGATAATAATTGTTTTAATTCTTTCTCTAAGTTTCCCAGGCTTGACCTGGGAGCAATTCTCTCTGTTCTTTCTTCGACTGAACTGAGAATATCCACACGGTGTCCTCAGCATTTCTGTAGAAATCTATTTATATTTATGTTATGACTTACAAGCTGATGTGTATGTACAGCTTTTCAGAAGCAAACTGGAAATCTGAAGACCCTGCTTCAATAACAAAATTAAATTTTGATTCCTCAACTCCTCCAGAAACAGGCTGAAATTACTTTTTACAATAAAAAATAAATATATTATTTGGTAGAAAAAAAAAACAAACCAAANACCAAAAAAAAAAAAAACCAGCTAGTTTGGATTAGTAAACCAGGTTGAACAAAAATCTCAGACAGCAACAGTTTTACTCTGAGTTTTCCAGATGTTCAAAAGATAGATGTGTGCTTTCCTTTGGCTGTGTATCCATCTACAACAACAGCATCCCTGTTCCTGCTTTTAGAATCCACACCAAAATCTTAAATTTTTATTTATTATTTTTATGAGTAATTATAAATTTTTATGAGTAATTGTAATTATTCATATCCACTTAATAGGAATTTTTAACTCACTGGAAAATTTCCTTACTGACTTAGTCACTAATTGTTACAGTTATCAAGATTTTTACTTTCTCCCAGTAAATATCCTGATTCCACAGAAGAGCTGTGTCTGATGTCACAGAATATTCTGAGTTGGAAGGGAAGCCTAAGGATCACAGAGTCCAACTCTCACATGAGGGATTGACCCACACTGTCATTAACACCAACTGAGCTCATCTGATCTTCGTTCATCTCATGGACTTGGACTCCTTAATTCTGCCTTTACAGACATCAACATCAAGAGCACCACTGCCTCAACATTATTTGGCAATGCTGGTTCATAGCTGAAGAGAACGAGTAATAGGAGTAAATGTTTGTTTAATGCCGCTGCCAGAAAAGTGCACTTTGGAAGAATGAAGACCCAGCTACGCTGGGTGCTGCACAAAGACCAGCCAAAAGCAGAAATAATCCCATGAAAAACAACGAGGCAATTTACAGTTTCTCGAACTAAAACTGGAATACCCAGAAGGCCTGAGCCCCAAGAAATGAGTATAAAACAACAGAAACCGCAGACATGCAACACGCCTCTGCTCAGACACTGCCTGTTCTACTTAAACCATTGAAATTCAAGTGCAAGTCATCTGGGCTAACTACAGAGTGGAAATATATATAGTGGAGAGAGCAAATTCCTTTTTTCCTTCCTATTATGAAACCACACTCCCACACATTTAATTTCTCTTTTCCACAATCTTCAGTGTCTTTGCACTCCTGCATACTTTGTATTTACACCTTAGCTCATCTCCAGGTGGAGGACAATGATATTCTGTTGCAATTTTACAACAGTGCTTGAAATACAGGCATGAAATTGAGGACCATTTCTGATACAAAACGTTCTATTCTGATTCATGACAACCATCCTTCCCGAAATTAAATTCTCCCTTTGGAAGCTGCAAGTTTTGCTTGAATGAAGACTATAAGAAATCCTCTGCTGTATCAGATTATATAATATAGGGCACACAGTATCTCTAGGTAATTGCAGGGCAGGATACAAATGAAGATTAATCTTTTTCACTCTGACACGAGGCAAACAACAGCTGCAAGTTTAAATCATACCATCAAATTCCACAAGACTGTAAAAGCTTAACAGTATCAACACCGATTTTCCATCTAAATGAAACAGTATATATTCATTAAGGCACCATGAGATTTTCCCAATTTAGGGAGAGAAGCAGCCATTATCTTGTGCTTTGCTCTTACTAGTAAAGCTTCTATTTGTCAAAACTCAGTTGCAGGTCTCTGATCCCACACCTTCTCAAAAACCTCACATGTTGCAAGAAATGCTTCACTGACTGCAGCTTGTTAAGCAAAAGAGCACCTAAAGTACACAAATTCATACTGGGAAAGCAGCTTAACAATTACACGGGATATTGATTACCAAATGGATTTACTTTTATTAAAAACATTATTCAGATTTGAACACGGACTGAACAGTTCACACTGTGTTCAGCCAACAGCAACGCTTCCCCTACTGGTGGGCTGTAAGCTAAGCTGCAGCTCCATGGCACAGCATGTGGCAGAACAATCTAACCATGGAATTATCCCATTTATCATCCAATAATGCCTCGGAAGCTGCTGCATTAACACCAATATCTGCATCAAGCTCCAGGTGTCACCACAAATTCTCAGGCAATGAGCAATGTCGGCATGTGAAAGACAGAGCTGCCCTAGCAGAAATCAATGGGATATTACTTACCTCCTCCCCTCCCTTCAGTATCCTGGCCAGATGAAGAAATATCTGTTTGATCCAGACGGCCCCAGCTGACATGATGGACAACTCCCCAGAGCTGCCTGGAGAACCCTGACAACACCCAGACCAACAACTCACACTCACATCAGGTGCAAAAAGAGCTTTGTGCAGTATTTTTACCAGACATGTGAAAGGAGGAAATTAAGATCCCTTGCATAGTGAGTACATTTAGACTGCTGGAAGAAGAAACAGAAAAGGTATTCCATGAAATGTGCCCTGGGAACACACAGGTGCTGTTGAACACTGAGGTAAGGCCAGTTGTGACCAACAAAGGGAGCTCTCATCTCAGGGTCACAGCGCTCACAGACTGCCCCCCAACACTGAAAGTACCCATGGCATGGTGAAAAAAGGACAATGGAAAGAGGAGATCCACAGGAAAGCCATCTCACAAAACTCATATGAAAGCAGCCCCAAATGCAGTGCCAGTGTATGGCTTTGTGTCAGCAGCATTGGAGTGTGGACACCAGCAGAGCAAAACAGTCACTGAAAATAAACCTGTGCAGCACCTCTGCAAGGAAAAGCTACAGGGCCTGCCAGGAGAACAAATACCAACTCATATTCTTCTCCGACACACAAATTGTTTTTACATCCAGCATGGACAACACCAGTGTGAACTCCCCAGCCTCTTGTTCCACAGGTACAAACACACAAAGCAGCAAAAATGGGGAATTAGAACCTTCGCAAAGTCATTTTTTAACAGAGGAAAAAGTATCTTTCCTACAGATTAAATACAATCTTTGATTCAGATCTTTACATTTAGGAGCACCAGACTTCCCATTGCATTTATAGTAATGTTCAGAAAAGAAGCTTTGTTGATTAAACATTCAATTGCTGTTGAGTATCACCATGGCCTTATTACCTCATGGTGGGTCAGAGTGAATCTAATTCTAGCCCAGCATTAGCGCCTGAACATTTTTTTCTTGACAGAATTTGCTTTTTCATACTTGTGCAAATGACTAATTTACTCAGCAGTAAAACTTCTTCACTGACTACAATTAAAAACCAACATAACATAACCACATCACAGCTAGTTTAATCAAAACTAGCCCATTTTGCAGGCCCTAAAACAAAGGGGGAGCTGTGGGCAAATGACTGGAAAGAGGAACAGCATTTTATTTATATATTGTGCTCAAGTTGGCTGACTTTGGTTTTTTGTTACTATTTAGGCCGCTTCTTGAAGAGTTAGTTATTTGAACTGTGATGGCATTTATTTGATAGAAAACTGTCAAAAATACAGGAAGCTTCTCCCAGAATCCATCAAACCATTTTAAAAGTCATCTGAAAGAAGACCCATGTAAACATGATATCCACTGGTTAAACCACTGCCAGTCTGGATTGTATTTATAGTATCAGAAGGTTCTCCAAAATTACCTTGGCTTTTTGTTTAGTACTATCTATTCCTAGTTAAGGAAAGCTAAATTCAACAGTAGCATTCTGACTGCAGAATAAATGTCTAAATGAAACGAAGAAATACTACTCTGCTGTTATTAATGTAGGATAGAAGAGATGCTCTGTATCAGTCTGAATAGAGCCACAGCCTTTTCCATTGTGTCCCCTAACTGATGCTGTATGAAACCCTGCACACTAAATGGCACATGAGGCCCTACAAAGAAAGCAACCAGGGATATGAGGTGTAATTTAAGGTAAAAATGGTCTGTTCACAGACTTAGACAAAAAAACCACAAAAGAATGTGCTGCAGAGAGATGCTTCCTCCTGCAAGGTAAAGCTGCATCACATTAAAAGAGATTTATTTTCAAATGAAATGTATAACATTTGGACAAGAATAAACAGCCAAGATGGGGAACAACTTCTAAATTATTAAAAATATGAATTGACTTAATTTTATTCTTACGAAGACTAAAATAAAGCTTTGTCCTAATTTTGTTCTGAGATCTCTTCTCAAATAAGGAGGAGTCCCTGCTGTTACACTCATGGCTTTTTTACTCCCCCTTGAATTTTATGAAGTAAAAAATGAATATAAGAAGTTAGTGCTTAAATGGCTACACACATCATCTTAGGTCCCCTTTTTCACCTAATAAAACTTTCCCACTAATCTTGATTCACAAAAGGATGAAGGGAGGTAAAAACATCGGAGATATTATTCTGATTCCCTTTTTTTGTACATGAGTGCAAAAAATTAGATTATAATTAATGATTTATCTATCAGCTACTCCTAATATAAAAATATGGCACTTCCATCTGAACAGTAGTTTCTGTCACTTACTGTTTTTTCTATATTAATACTTCATTATATTTAAAAAAAAAAAAAAAACAAAAAAACCACAAGAACAAAGTCAGCAGTAAAATAAAATACAAAAGAGACCGAAGAGTCACTTCAGAGCTCATTTTCTATTCATGGTGTATAGTTGTCTTGGTTTGGAAGACAGGTACCTGCCAGCAAGAAAAATTGGAATCTCCCTTTGAATAGAGAATGTAAACCCCCTCCCTCAGATTATTATAATTTTGCAATTGGAGGCTCTCAGGCAAAGATTTGGGAGTGGGAATAACAGTTCTTTACTAGGAATATTAGACAAAGCAAAGACAAATACAAATGTAATAGCACTAAGAGACAAGCAAAAAACAAAGAAACAACAAAACCTCAGAAAATGCCCTGACAGAGTCAGGGATGTGACCTGACACCCTGGGTGTCAGGATGTTAAAGCAGTCCAGATGAAATCCTCCTTGAGGAGTAAATGCAGTTCTATGAAGTGAAAATAGTCCTGTAGGAAAGTCCGATGGTGACGAAAATGTGTTCAGTCTTCCTCTGGAGAGAAATCCAGTGGAGAGAGAGAAAACAAGCAGGGTCCCCTGGTACTCCAGTCCTTTCTGAGCGGTGTCCTCGGACCAAACTGCTCTTCACTGCTGTTCCACCCGGAGAAACCTGCTGCCTCCTTTGTTTAAGTCAAGTATCCATGAAGTACCCAGCACATAGTTACCTAGCAAAACCACCAGGAAAAAATTCCACAGACACAAAAGAAACAGATCCAACCCCCAACAATAGTTTAACAAATAATGTGTCTGTGTTTGATTTTATTATGTTACTGGGTGACCTACAGAATCTCAGGAGACCAGCTAAAAAGAGAGATGACCATTATTCCATCAGTGAGAAAAATCAATAAGAGCAGTTACACATTTTATGCAGTCTAAAACCTAATTCATATAGAATTTTTAAGGAGAAGAATTAAAAAACCCAAACAAAGAATTCTTAACTTTCCCTAGCCAATAAAGTAAAAGAAAACTTTGTTTCATTCAGAAGTAAGGCCGAGAGTCTGGCTGTTATGGCTAAATACACCGAATGCAAATATAAGTAGCATCCATATTACAATAAAGGCTTGCTTTGGGGGTTTCATGGATGGTTTTCTCCCCTCCTTTCAAACCATTCTTATCTATAATTTCACATCTATTAAAAATAACATCCTTATTTTACAGTAGCTAGAAATGCTAAACAAAAACCTATGCAAATGGAAAGCAGAGATAAGAGCCAAAATGTTCTGCCTGGAAGAAAAAAATGTAAATGAAAACTAGCCTGCCAGCTTTTCTCCCATCTCTGTCTTCTGAGGCTCTTTCAGTGCTTTTGCTAGAGGAGAAACTTAAGCCTATATCACCCCAATAAATTGGGGTGATAGGAAAATTAGCAACACCCAAAGAAAAATATTTGTAATGCCCTGAACAGCAATTTCCAGCCAGGGCATAATCATTGCATGGCAGCCTACATGTTCTTGCCTCAGTGAGGACAAGGCATCCCTGTCACCAGACAGGACCCTGCAGTGCCACAGGGCTCACGTACCTCAGTGACACTGAAAGGGGACAACAGGCACACAGGAAGGAATGTCAGCCTGATGGACATGCAATGGCACATCACAAATCAATAATTGCCAGCAGCATTCACCACATTTTTCAATTTTCCTTGGAACACACAGTCATACTGCAGTTTAGTTTAAGGAACAAAGTGCAACTATTGCTATCAGAGCCTAACCAAAAAAAAAAATAAAAAACCAACAACCCTATTTCTCAGATGGTGTGGGGATACTCAGAATAATGAATAGTCTTCTTAAAAAGCCCTGCAAACCAGAAAGATGTGTAAGCCTGGAGCAAACACCTCAGTGCTGAATGCACCCTTGTCAGGGGCTGGGAAATCACTGACATATGGCCTGCTCTGCTGATTGCCCTAATTAGCAGCTGCCTCCTGGTTCTGGTCACAGACAGAACACACACCTGGCTGCATTGGCAGTGCTTGCTGTGGCACTCTGAGGTAGCTGACAGAGGCCCTTTCTCTGCTAACATGGACCAAGAGCCTCCTCAGCCCTGCACAGACACAGAACTGCACAAACACTCCAGCAGAAGCTACATCCCTCGGTCCAGGTTGTGAGCAACAGCCCAGGGTGCTGCTCAAAGCCCTCAGCAGGCAGCAAACACAGCTTCCAGCCCAGCTATGTCCAAGCTGCAAACAAGCACTGGCTCTGAGACCACTGCAGGAAGGTGGCAACTGGCACCAGTAACCCCTGGATGCTGGTGGGCAGAGCAGTCAGCTCTGGACAGGAGAGGATCCAAGCTACATGCTGTCTTCTTGAGATCAAATAAATAAATCAGCTTTATCATAGCTAACAGTCTCAATAAAACATAATGCAAGGGGAAAAGAACTCTTTAAGAGCTACCAGAATCAGCAAAGGAAAAACCAGAAAAAAAAAAAAAAACCAAACAAACACAAAACCAAACAAAACCCACAAAACAAAACAAAACAAACAAACAAAAAAAAAAACCACAAGCCAAACAACCAAAACATTGGAAAAAAAAAATAAAGAAGTCCCAAACTGTTTCACAGGAATAGTACGTAATCCTGAGGGAAAAGAAAAGAAGAATTGTAGCCTGGGACTTAGAAGCCCATGGTGCCAGTATTGCCACTCAGTCTCTACATTCTGGGTAAAAATGCAGTTGAGTTACTGCATTTCAAAAGGATTAAAGTGTGTGCCATTAAGGACAGCTAGAGATTGTAAGACACTAAGAGAAGAGAAAATTGAAATTGAGAAGAGAAAATTGAAATCAAGAAAAGAACCAGCTAGTCTGAGTACCTCAAAGCTAACTAAACCTTTTGGGATAGGACATTTTGGCTGTGGAAGACGTTTTCTTCCGAAGTTTTAGTGGGAACCACATTTTCAGCACACTACTCAAAAGCAAGGGACTTGTTTTGCTTTAACAACGGTGCTGAGAGTGAATGACAGCAGTGGTCCTACCACAAATGCAGCTGGTTCCTGAGAGAATTCAGACATGATTGTGCCCATTCACAGAACAAAAGGAGCCAGGTAAAGCCGTGTTCTGGCTCCACACACACTGCTTGCTTTCCTTGCACTCCACCTTGTTCCTCACTCAGCTACACAGAGATGGAGAGTGGCTTGGGAGCACAAAACAGATGACAAGGGATGGTCACAGCATGTGGCTCACCTCTCAACAAAGAGCAGCATTTAAAATAGAAAAGGCATCGCGCCTCTTCCACAAAGAATAAGCAACAAAGGAAAACAAACTTCAAGCCAAATCCTGTCCATGGAATCTCACAGAGCCAAGAAGGAAGCACGAGGAGCAAATCCATCGTGTCTCACGAGCAATGTCTTAGCCCAGGGCCTTCTTTCCTTCTAGTGCCACATTTGGAGGCAAATCCTAATACAAAGTCATCTCATCGTGAAATACGGGTTTATGAGTGCCTTGAAAAAGATCGAGCACATAGTTTTGTACTGCCTTGGACACTAATCCTGATCTGCAGAATATGCACTGTTATCATTTCCCAATGAAAGCCCAGTTTTGAGCTCTACTTTCAAATTTCTTTACAAGCCACTCTGCTGACTTCAATGAAAGAAAAAAAAAGGTAAATACATTAGCTAACGTAATTAAAAGGATTAGAATCTGATGCATATTAATCCCAAAAAACCATCTGATTACAGAATAAACCGCAAGTAACGTATAACAAAAAGAAAGACATTAAACTTAAGTCAAAAAGTGTGTCTTTTCACCAATTAAGAAATGCATAAAACATATTTGTATTTTCTGCACTTCAACTGTTTACAGATCTTGCCTGCAAAAATTACAAATTAATATTTAAGAAGTTAGCAAATGCACCATTCCCATTCACAGGAACAGTGGCATAAAGCTAATCAATCAATTGCTCTACAAAACGGAAATGGAACAGCTGGACTCCACATGCAATCATTTATTTAGAATATGCAGGGTACATACACATAAATGATACAAGGCATGCAGCAAGGATACACAATATTTTTAAAGCAGTTTTTACAATTTCCTTAAGTGCTCATATCATATAACAGTTCTCTTCAAAAAGTCAACTTAAAATGGTAAACTTTTTCAGGAATCAGTGTTCCAAATACATTTAAAAAGAGCTAACAGCATGAAAAATCCTTCTTTAGAGTTTTTACAAATTACTTGACAAATACATTTAAATTCTAACCAGCAATACATATACCTAGAGTAAGACTAACCTTGGACTAACTCATTTCCCTCAGCTGCGGGCGCAACATTTCGTATGAGAAGTTTGAGTACAACCCAAGGAACTGCAAAAAGCACATGCAATGAACTTTATCCTGTTATCAACTGCATTTAGATGTGTTGGTGATGAGACTTTAAAATCCATCTTCTCCTCAGAAGCACCATGCTGAGAAACAGCCTGTCCACCCAATAGTGTGCATCTTATGCTCAGAGTGTTGAGCAATCAACTGCCTTCTTAGTGTTTTAATAACATTTTTTCTACCTGCAAAAGCTATTTTAACATATTCCACTTTGTTTTACTATCCTTATCAATTGCTCCATGATATTGAATATTTCTCATAGGATGCAATTAAAAATCCACTGGCATAAGTTAGGAATGGCAACAGTGATACCCTGTGCAAAATACTCTGCTGAGTTTCTCTGAACTGCAGATTCAAGAATTATGTCCCTGACTGAAAGGACTTGCTGTTGAACAGATAACCTGCCCAGGTGGTCAGCACCTTGGGAAAAAGAGAAGGTCAGAAGGTCAGGGTGGGCTAAACAGCATTTTCCAGAAACAGGGAAAATTTGAGCCGCAAACACAAAGCAAGATGTTCTGGTACACCATCCGAGACTCACTCAATATTCACCTCAAAGACTCTCAGGATTCCCCTGCCTGGGATGTTCCCAAGAGTCCTTTTCCACAGCCAAGGGATCGAAGAAAGAGTCAGAGCTGCTTGGCTTTTGCTCCCAAGGTTGTTTATTATTTATCTATAACGTGTTCTACCTGACCAGCTGAGATGCTCTCAGCAGGTCAGCTCAAGGCACACTGCCCGTCCCCGGGGCTGTGTTGTCTTTTTATACTATAAACTATGTAGACATTATTTACAGTTAATCCCAAAACCTATCACCTGTGTCAGACAGTCAGTTTCTACTCTAAACCAATCTAAAAGTGCCAACATCACCAAGAAGATGGAGGCTAAGAAGAAGAAGGGCGGACAGTACACACCCAGACTCCTCCATCCTGACCCCCCTGTACCCTTATCATATAAATCTTAACATTCTATTTCTCTACTCGGTAATAAGCTACTCATTTTATTCTACTTTCCCTGGTTTGTAACTCTTCACCTGAAGTTGGTAACTTTTTCCATGGCTCGAGATCGAAGGCAGAAGGGCCTTGGGCTCTGTGCCAAGCCCTCTGAGCCCCCTGCCCTGGTCTCAGCCCATCTAAAGCAACAAGGGAGATGTCCTGGTTTCCCACAAAAGACTTCAGAAACAGAGACAATATCATGATTTCTGTCATCTTCTCCTGTTACAGAACATTAGTTAAACTAAATGGTGGCTAAAACTGATGCAATAAAGACACTTTTCAGCACATCAACAGGAACCACATCACTTGGTCAGGCAGCAATTTGCTCAAGACAAGATTTTTAAAGATATGTACAATACTGACATATGTAATTTTTTTTTCAATAAATCAGCATCTTGGTTCTTTTCTAGTTCTCTAAAATTGTTAAACTAAAATCTAACTCTCTAATCTTAAGAGGCTGTGAAATATGCAAACAATCTGTCTTCAAACTTACCTGAGTTACAAAGAGGGTATCAAGAAGGCCCAGGAGACTTCAGCCCACTTACCCATAAGTTTGCACCTGAACAATTCAGAACAGGCAGCAAAAATCTCTTGACTGTGCTGAAGACAGGTTATTTTTAAAAACTGAAGATAAAAACCAACTTTACAATTTGACAGGAAAGGAAACATTAACAAGAGAAAGCAGAATAAAGTCAATTATAATTTTTAATTAGCTTTCCAAGCTATTCAGTGAATGTTGGTGCTCATGAATAGTAATCAATACTGCATTCTAGTAATTTGTTATGCAAATGAAGCACTTCAGCAGATTATCTCATCCAAAAGTTAATACCCTTAACAAAAACTTTAAAAAAAATTAAAATCTATTTGCCCTTATTATAAAGGCAAAGGAAAGAAAGAACACAGAGAACTTCCCTGGAATTTAAGCTAATTCTACAAAGGAACCTGTTTACATTCCAGAACAATTCCCTCAATTTGAAGAGGTTTTAATAGCTGGATGCTTTTGAAATACCAAGTCCAAACTCACAGAAGACAGTTCAAGAATTATAGCAGAAAAAGTGACTTATTAGCATATGTAGAAGGAGTTTATAGCCTTAGTATAGTGAAAACAAAGTCAATATGTCCACTCTGAATGAAGAAGAATGAAAAAGAAAACCCAAACCACTGATACCAGTGGTTGGTACCAGTCACACTGAAGCCTGGTCTGAATGCAGAGGAGAAATGGTCAAATCTCATGCAATTCCTGCTATGAAAGCTAGGATGACAAGACGCAAATTTTTCCTTGGAATGTTATTTTCAGTGATATTTGAAAATAACGTATCTGCAGCTGCATGGTCAACATTGCATACACAGCAATTTATAAGTAATACCAAGTTAACCCAGTCAGCAGCTGATGAAAACTTATTTTAAAATCAAAAGCACTCTATTTTTCTCCTGCCCAGACCAAGTCTGTAGTGTTAACAGAACATGTTAATTTCAGCAGCAGTCAAGTGTTTGACTGGTCACACAGAAGTCTCACTTTATCACACCCAGGTACTGCAAATCACAGGAAAATCTTCTCCATAATTTCTGCCAGCACAAAGGAGCACGATCCCACATGGTTTGTTGGGTTTTCAAGCATACTACCTACTGTGTTTCTATTTCAGGTTACAACAATGTGGAGCATTACTTCGTAAAAAGGCAATCAAACACGCTCAACACAATTTCTGTCAGATGCTCTGAACTCCTGTGTGCAAACTTGCAGATTAGCAAGGGTGTGTACTAAGGGAATGACCCAGCTTTCCCATAGTTAGGAGAATGAGACATTGATTTCCATTTGAGCAGATGTGCCACTGAAACACAAGAATGCTTCAGAATAATACTTCAGTAAAACAAGCAAACACTTTTTCTTCAATTTTTTGTCAAAGTACGGCATGGAAATTCCCCTGCAGCCAAAGTGTCTCCAGCTAAATCACTGCAGTGAAGAGTGCAGTGGCTTTTCAGGGTCACACTCTGACTCAACCCATTTGGATCTGTAAGCTGACAATGACATCTCCATTCCCTTTCTGCAATGGGATCATGGGCATTCCCCATCAAAGACATCTTGGAGAAAAAACACCAGTGTGAGCACAGAATGCTTCAGCTCTTGAGCAATTTGAGCAGCCCATATTTTATGAGTACCACAGGGGAACTCATGATCCTCCCAAGGCAGGTGCAATCGTTGTTCTGAGCCAGGTATTTTGGAAATACTATAAAAAACCTTCACTTTGAAGGGCAGAAGTCACTCTCAGTTTTGCTGCATGTACTCCAAAGTTTAGCCAAAGCAAATTCCCCACCTGATGGGTCATATAAAGCTGCTGGAAATCAGTTCCACTCAATAATGGGAACACCAAGTGGAAGAACACTTATTACTACAGAAATTAAATATCAATTCTTCTACATTTAGATCAACTCCCTGCAACAACAACCACTAAGTTAGGAGCAAAGCCCTAACATATAAGTCATTAATTTCTATATGCCTAAGAATGTGAAAGCATACAGGTTTTATTTCATTTTCCTTCTGCTTTCCAGATCTCTCAGAGATCACAGGGTGCTGAATTTTGACAGACTCACTACATACACTGATATACATCACAAAAATATTGCTGAGTTTACAGAGTTCTTACGAAATTTTACATTTAGATCTGAGACTTGAAATTTAACTTGCAATAACTAACATGAAACCAGCTGTAGTATTACAAGCCAACCAGGAAAAAAACCACAGTTTTTCTGTAACCAGAGCCCTTCAATTCAGTGCCCCAGCCTCCAGAGCCTTAGAAGTACTACATCTCTTATGAGGCAGAGAAGAAACCAAGAGTAGCAGGTGATGTCCCACATGCTGCTTCCCTCCCTAGTGAGGAGGGACTGACACAGCAGTTGTTGCTGCCCAGAACAATACAGAATAATCCTTAAGTAGCATCCCACTGGTGCTGCTATTCCAGGAGCTCCCACTGTGCATTTCCTTGCTTGCCTTGCCTCCTTATCATCACATTTCTCCTCCTGTGCTTGCAACAATAGCTGAGAAAGAGATCTGCACATTATCCCCAGGAAAAGACTGCAATCAGCTCCCTGCCCACAGATTACACCAGACTTCTCCAGCTCCTGGGTGATTCAACTCCCCTGTGTATTTGGCCTTCAATTTCCCCCTTTGTTCAACACACTCATTATAATCATTGCAGCAGGAAAGTGAAAAGGCCAGCAGGTCATAAATTAAATCAGAGTAATTGCATATGTGGAATATAAGATAATTCTATGATATGCAGTCAGCCTAAAAGAACTGGCTTAGACAAGATCTGCAGAAAGATACACGGGAAACATTTTGCAAAGATAAACTCAAAAATCCTTTACAATTATGCTACAGTCAACACTTTGTAGACGGTATTTTAGTATAGAAAATGGTGAACTTAAACACAGACTAAAATTAATTTTCCTTCTATGTCCCAGTTTACCCTTCAGTCTATTAAACTGCCAATATTGGCAAGTCTTGCAAAAATATTATTTTTTATTAACTTCCAAAGAAACAGAAGTTGGTCTATAATTAAATTTCTATAACAGATCTTATTCCCTTGCCCTAACTTATTTTTAGAATTTGTGGTCTCAGTGAGAACTGCTTCCTGAAACACTGTCAAGGCCCCACACCCAAAAGTTTACAGAATTTCAATGTTTTCCCATCAATCTGAATTCTTTGGAGAAGGCTCATGGCTCAGAGCTTGTGTCCCTCTGTTGGGTTTGCAGTGCTGAAAGCACTGAAGCCTTAAAACCTCAAAACTTGATTTGCCAACTGCTTTGCTTATCAAAACACAAAACTACTTTTCCTCCTCTGTTGATCTTGCTGTAAATAAATGCTCTCTACTGTGCAAAATAAGTACACAGCCTCATTCTGTACAGAAAGCATTTATATTGTTCAACTGCAATAATTTGCAAAGAAGGTCAAGCCAAATCATGCATGGATTTAGCTCTTCACGTCAAAATGGAGAGTTTAAGAAATCATTACAGCATTTTAGGATTTATACCCTAGTAAATTCCACTCTACATTAAAGAATATATACTCTTTGAGACTTGAAAAGAAGACAAGTTTGTATTTTGCAGAATGGAGGGGGGGAAAAAGTAAATATTCTCCTGAACTTAGAAGGGAACTACCTCTTTTAAGACACCTCAAATTAAAATACTTTCTAACTAAAGACATTATGCTCAAATCTACACAGATTTAAGTTATCAAAAAGAAAACATATTGGACAAAACTATCTTAACATTTTTTTATTATTAGAAAGTCCAACATCCAACAACCAGACTGGAATTTTTTGAGGTCATGTTGTTTCCACCAAAAATATTCTCTCAGATATTTTTGCCGATCTTCACAAGCAGCTCCAGCTCTTTTTGATTTGTGAATCCCTACAAATTTAGATGGACAGCTGAATGGTAATACAAGCCTACTGAAAATAGACATGCTTTTTTCGATTATTTTTTGCAGCTATTGGAACAGTCCCACAGATCACACGACACCAAAGACCACCATTAAAGGAGGAGTGCAGAGGAAGCAAAAAAAGGAAATTATTTTAGTTTCCCAATATAAACCTGAAATGTTTCTCTTCAAATGATTTCATCTCAATAACTCTGCCTAATCTTGTGCCTTTTACTTCAGCAAAACACTGAAATAATTGCACTTTGATCATTTTATACACACACAGTCGTTATGCTTCTTTTGAGGAAGAAATAGACAGAAACCAACTACAACAGGCTTCAGCAGCCAATGCTTTTCCCTTTATGACACCAAATCAAGAGTTTGAGACTAGCTTTGCCAGGTTTAAAGACCTCTATCAAAAGGCTGACTTTTTAAGGCAGTTAAGTATAAATCAGACATTTAACATCTTTCTAGCTTTCCTTTTTCAACACAAATTTAGAATTCTGTTAACTAAGGAAGAAAAAATGAACTTTTAAGATCTAAGCCTGACAATAATGGCAAATACCATCTGTTCAGCAGTAGCTCAGGAATTTTTAAAGTAGCTCTCATAAGGAAAAGGGAAAATCACTTTCAAACACAATTGCTCTACAGTTTCTTTAGAAATGCCTCAAATACACCTGCCAATGCATTCTGTCACAGACTGACCTGTGCTAGTAACTTTTGTGAAACTAAACCAAATTTCAGAAAGCAACAGCATCTATCACACAGAAAATCGTGAGAGAGAGTTCACAAATGATTTTAACTTCATTCCACCAACCCCTATTTTACAAGCTCCTCCCACAACCAAGAAATTCAACCCAGTTACTGCAAATGTGCAACCTGGTATAGGCAAGGGGTGTAATACTTTCCAGCCACAGTCACGCTTTGATTGCATTTCCAAGAGCCAAGTGTAAGACAAAAACAACCCACCAAGTTATGAGGGAAACCCTCATTACTTCGTTTGTCAGTTTTTGAGATTTACCTGCATGATCTTTGTGCTTCTCCCTCACATTCAAGGTAGGGTTTATAATTTTTTTTTTTAGGGGATAAAAGACTAATTTTTCTTAGTTGCTTGATTTCAGCAGCTCAGAGTTTAAGAAGGAAAAAACCTAAATGTTTGAAAATACATGAAGTCCATGTAAGCTGATAATGATCAGACACATGCAGTACATATATAAACACATACACAGTGTTGATAATCATGTACATATTGAGTGAGGAGAATCTGCACTAGAAAGAATGAGGAAATCAGTCCCAAAATGAGCAGTCTACTTTTCTCACCTTCTTTACTTACTCCAATCTGCTAGCAAGTGACAGATGTCTGCTGATCAAGAAGCAGAATCTTAATATTTGCATTTGATTGCAATTTTCATCAAATTAAATAAAAGGTGTCCCACTTTCTTTTAACTGTCCTAAGACACACAAAGTAGTGTAGTAGTAAATTAAATGTTATTCTTAATCATTGCTGTTAGAAAAACAGCCAAGTACTATCCATATTTGGGACATGCAATTTCAAGTGATTGGTCTGATTTATAACAGCAACAAGAAACAGCTCCACAAAATGAGCACAAGTGAAACTTTGTGAGAGTGCGGCACTGCTTGACTTTACTGCACTCCCAGTATTTACCCAGGACCGGACAGGAATCATGGGGCTGGAATACAGACAACAAGCAAACAGCCTGCTTCAACACAGCTGTTCTGACAGGCAGCACAGGGAAGAATAACCACACTTAAACCTGCAGGAAACCCATCCTGGCCAACACTTCACTTGATAGCCTGAATTGAATAAAAAGTACTTTGAAAAGAACAATTAAAAAAAAAAAAAACCAAAAAAANACACAAACAAAAGCCACCAAGAATGGTCCTATTGGCTCAATGAAAGCAGGTATACCACAGGAAGCCATAAAAGAAAAGAGATTAAATCAAACATTCCTCCTGTTTGGATAAAGGCAACTATTAGCAGAACAATATTAAAAGCTTTGAAATAACTGTTTACATTTATAGGAAAACACACAAAGGATGAAACTCCTATTCTACCAAGATACACTGCAAATCTCACATTGATTTAACGAGGGTCAAGAATACATGTACAAAAACCAAACATCTAAACAACAGCATTAACTGCTGGAAAACTGCAAATCCATGCAGAGCCATCTTTAAAATCAATACTTAGAGAAGCCACACTAAAATGAATTGTAATTCAGCCCATACACTTCTATTCTATTCCAAAACATGTTTTTAGGTGAACTGCAAAAATCTTCTTTCCTAGCCTAGCCCTTCAACAATCCATTGGTCAACTCACACTCCATCTGTATCTTGAAGATACTCAGACCCATAAGGGCCCCAAAAAACCTGAACCACTTTTCCAATCCCTTTAATTTCTGCCAAGCTTGAACATCTTGTACATACCCAACCTGTACCACAAAGCCAGCAGCATCAGGGATACTTCACCACCAAGCATCATGAGAGATTTACATAAACCCAAATAATTTCTTAAAAGATGGATTTTAAGAATTATCCATCTTCCACACAAGCAGGATTTTGGGACAGGGAGGGTAAAACCCACTTAGTTCACTTAGTTTCAGTGTGTCTTAAATGCTGATTTTTTTTTATTTTTTTTTTTTAAATATCACTTATTGAGAATGACAAGCACCAAATTAACTGATGCAGTGAGAGACACACATCCAGAGCCTTTAGGCTAATTTTATCAAGAAGTCACTTGAACTTTGATGCCATATTATAATGCATAATGTTCTATCAACTTACTTGAGGTAACTCACTCCCTTGCTCTTATATATCATAGATATAAGCAATCAACATATCCATTTTTTTTAAATGCACGCAGCGAAGAATTGGAAGGCATTTAGAGTGAACTGTCTTAAAGTGCATTTTAGAAATCGACACTTCCACATTTTAAATAGTTAGATTCCACTCATTAACCTTCTTGACAGAGTAAATTTGCAGCTCATAAAAGGAAACAAAACACTGAAGCATTACAGGCATCCTGAATTATGCGTTGAAAGCCCCCATTGAGCATGCACAACTCTCACCTACTGGGTACAGCTACTAAGTGTTTAAAAACCAGTTAAATGAAACTGAGGTCCCTTTTTGTAACAGTACATCACAGTACAAGCTGGCTTGTACTGGCCAATTAAATTGGCTATAAATAAGAAACCCAGCCAATTCCACAAACTGGCCCCTGGGTTGACTGACAGGAACCACAACCAATTACGTTCCATCCTGAGCTGCAGACATCTCGCTGGTCTGGGAGCTGGGCAGTGTAAAAAGATCAGACCAATGAGCTATCCAGTCAAACCCCCTTTAGAAAGAGGCGTTGAACCAATAAATGCTCTCTGTTGCCACATGGACTTGGGGTGTGTGGTCATCTCTGTCTTCAACCCAACCCCGCCGCTTTACACATGGTGACATGATGTGACTCAGCCATTTTCCATGCACAGAGCAGGGGAGACTGAATGGTGTAATCACCGGAGAAAGTCAGTGAGATGGCGGTATAGCGGTGGAATGACCGCGGGCAGTGGTAAATTGCTGCGAGATCCCAGCAGAAGACAGCAGAGTGTGCTGCATGGTTTCAAACTCCTTTTTTGTGGATTGAAATCGCCATTGGGACTATGGGGGCTTGGACTTCTGCACCAGAAGACCCTGTTCTGAAGGTACAGACTTTCTTTCTTAAAAAAAGAGGGATTAATTATGATGAGCGGGCTCTGCTAGCCCTGCTCACATGGTGCGAAAGCCATGAACTGGATGTGTCCGAAATGACCTCATTAGACTTATTAACTTGGGGGTGGGTTGGATGAAATATACTTGCAGCAGCCTTCATTGGCGATGACACAACCATTGATGTTATAAAGCCACGGAGGATTGTCCTGGACTTATTAAAAAAATTAAATAATGAACAGGGGAGAAGGATAGGCAAAGCAGACACAGACTGCAGTAAAACTGCTGCAGGGAGCCAGAAAGCCGCCCTTTTGGCAGGGGCAATATGCCAACTGAGCATTCTGAAGTTCTGCAGAACCACGGGGCCACCCCACACTGGGATGCGCTGCTGCTGGGGTGTTCCCCCACAAGGTGAGGCAGCGGGGAGATGCTGAGCTGCCAAGCCACACAGGTGTTTCTCTGGACCCTGCTGCACTGGCCCTGGTCGGCCCCAGACACTGCGAGAAGTGGGACCGTGCCCTGCTGCAGTGGGACCGCAACTTGCCGCTGCGAAGTGGGAATAGCACTGCCTAAGGGAGTGGGAGAATCCCGGCAAACCGAGAGAATCTGCAGACTGCCCGCGCCGCAGCTGCTGACAATGCCCAGGGAGGTGGCGAAGAGGATTATGCAATCAAGCCACATGGTGTAATGGCAGCAGCCATGGCCCCAGAAAGCTGTGCAGCTCTGGTGGCACTGGGACACTCCATGACAACACAGAGCGTGTGCTGGGCTGAGCTGCCCTGTGGTCACAGACCTTCTGGGCGGCACCAGATCCCCACAGAACTGTGTGAGGCTGTTGTCCCAGGTCGAGCTGCAATGCCGCCACCTTGGTGGGCACACTATGCGCTCCGCGGGGCCAGACCACATGGCGGCCACTCCAGTGCCACCCTGCACTGCCATGTTGGCATCCCCCACTACCACACGCACACCAGGACCACCTCCTCCTGAGACCACGTAGCCCAACTGCAAAGCTACATCAGGGGGCAGGCGCCCCCAGTCCAACCTCCATAGAGCATAGCTGTGCCTCTAGTCGGCATGGCCTTCATGGACGGGTCTGGGAATTACATCACCAAGAGCTCCTGCAGACCTCATACCCAGAAGCAGGGCCACTGTCCCCACCACACTACCTCTGCTGGAGCTGCAGCCTTCCCTGGAATATATGCCGACAAGGGACACAAGGGATACCAGTACAGGAAGCCAGAGCCATTATCCCTCTGCGGAACACCACGATAACACCACAGTCGCTTTGTTGCCGACAGCCCTGCCTGATCCTGTGAGTGTCTGCCAAAAGATAAAGCTTGCTGCTATCGCGAGTGGAGATAATGAGAGGGCAGAACTCATTGATGTACCCATGTTGGGGGGCTGGGAGCCTGAGGATGGGACACTGGGAGCTTATCCAGTAATAAGAGGCACTGGAACGAATCCTGATAAGTATACTCCTTTTCAATGGCCAGTTCTATCCAAGCTGCATCAGCCTGCGGCCAAGCACAGTTTGCGTTCTACTGCAGTTGCCAATATGCTACAGTTCTGAACTAGCGAGGACGTAACTCCCTTTGATATAAAGCAACTGGCAAAACTAATGCTTACAACTGTCCAATATAAGGTTTTTGAACTGGCGTGAAAAAGCAGCGCTGAAAAACAGGAGTTAAATTTGAAGGTTCCGTGAGAGGACCCACGTTATGGGGCAGGGATCCCCTCAACTTCTGGGTCTACCACCAGTGGGAGATCCAAGACTCCAAGCCAGGCTGCATCCATTAATACTGGAACAGGTGAAGGAATTGGGTCTGCAGGCACTATTCAAAGTAACTAACATGGCAAACCCAAACAAAAAATTTCCTGAATCGGACAAGAAATCAAAGAAGCATATTTGCAGTTCACAAAGAGATGACAAGATACTATGGAAAAACAAATTGTTAATATTGAAATCCGAAATAATCTAATTTTACAACTAGCCAAGGACAATGCCAATGCGGATTGCCAAAAGGTCATAGAACTGCTACCTGATGAAAATCCATCACTAAATGTCTTGATAAAGGCCTGTGCTAAGGTTGGATCTAATTCTCATAATATGGCTATGTTAGCAGATTCCATAACAGCCGCTGTGAGAGTAACACCTCAATGCTACAGGTGTGGACAACAAGGCCACCTGAGAGCGAACTGTCCCCAAAAGTCCTTTCCACAGAGGGCATTTCAAGGACAGAAGGGAGCATATGTAATCTGCAGCCTATGTGGAAGGACCGCACACATGACCAAGGTATGCAGGTCCAAATCTCATGCTAATGGTCAATTTCTCAGGAACCAGGAAAACAGGAAACTAAGAGCAAAAGGGGAATGCATGATGACACAAGTAATTTCCCACCCTCCAGTACAAGCCTATGTGGTCAGCTCACAGGAGAGACTTGAGGAGCAAGTAATGCAATTAAAATTGGTAACAATATGATTCTGACTGGCAAACATTCTCTAACTTCATAATGACAATTTAAATATAGTTGTCAGTCTTCTACGCTGAAATACCTGAATACTAAAGCTGCTATCAAATACTGACTTCTGTCTTTTGAGACCTCTAAATCATTTCATTATCTTGACACTCAGACTTCATAATCAGAAGAATCTTTTATCCTGTGAGACACAAGAGTCAGTCTTTATGAACTGCTTTTCAATCAAAACACTCTGGAAAAAAAAAAAGGATTCCTAGCTCCATTTATTGATGAAAAGAATCAGAAAGATGAAATCATTTACATGTCTTTATTGGGGTTTATTGATGAGCTACAGGAAGCACCAGCAAAAGAAAGCACAGTTGCTTCACCTCCCATCTTCTGACTTAAGCACTTGCAAAACATTGCTCCTCATGTATTTTGAATGAGGTTGGAAAGAAGCCTTTTTTTCTTAATGTCTCCTATGAACTGATAATGAGAAGTATTTAATTATTATTTACTATAAAAAGGAATAAAAGGAAACACTGAGTGATGCAGAAAATTTCAGACTCTAGGATCTGTCCAGCGTGTTCTCAAAGCTTTTCCTTCACTTTCCTCCCCCCAGGCTGTAAGGTTTCTCTCATGCAGAAGATGCTAGCTCTGTCTCCCGGGTCAGCTGTTCCTCTGCTGCTGAGAGTCAGATCTGATGCACTCACATCACAGACCCGCCAAGTGGGACTGAATGTTCCACTGATTTGGAAATGCCTGCAGTGGCTAAAACTTCAAGTTTTGCCCATGTAATTAATTTAATTGGAATCAAATATTCCTAGTTACTCAGATCATTGAGAGGCTTTTGGCTACACTTGAAAATTAAGACTAAAATGTTGTTTATGGTAATGATGAAGTTTAAATACAGTAACATTTAAGAGGCTGATTAATTGGGTCTTACAAGAAATTTGGATATGACAGCCCTTTTAGGACTTCACTGAGTAGTTTAGTAGTAAATACCAGAATAAGATAATAAATTATTTAAGAGATCAGCATTACACAGAAATTTGGGGAAACAAAAAGTGCTGAGTTTGTAATACTCCCTGGCTGTGACCACATGGACCTATGAATTTTGAATATGATGGGGAAAAAAAGCTGATCCTTCAGCATATTCTATTTTCCATAAATGAAGACCACAAGAGACAGTTCACACAATTTCCAGACATCATTAATGCAATTCCAATAAACCAGAAAGTGTGCCTCTATATCTTATTGAGCAAAGCTATCTGAAAATACTTAAAAGAAAACATTTTTCTGTCTAAAATGGTGATTTTTTATTGGACCCTGTGATAGACGTCTCAGTGTCAACAACCTGCTGCAAAGCTAACAAATTGCATATGCATATTTAATACACACATTAAGTTCTCTAACAACCTCCTAAACACTCTGATGTTGCCTCGTATTTCCTTTTCCTTGGAAAACTTTACAAAGTTTGTTTTTTTGGGGGAGAGGGCAGGTTCCCACTTCTATTGAGAGTAAACAATTTTTGCACTCTGGAGATATTTAGTGGAAGAAATTGTTATTTTCTACTGGGTGAAAAGTAAGAAACAGAACTATTCCTGTAATCCTTCTCCCCTTCCTCACAAACATGTGGGGAAAAGGAGTGGGGGTGGAGGGGGCTTGGTTTTGTTTTTAAAATGAGAAGCAGCAGAGCAGAGTGAAGTAGATGAGGTAAGATGAGAACTGAAATCATTATCTTTGGTTGTCTTTGATCCTATATATAAGAGGATGCTCAGGGCACATGGGGAGCTTTGTACACACAACATCCTATCTCCATCTCCCATTAGAATGCACCTTCAAGCCACAAGTCAAGGTTATGGTTACAGCACCAAGCTTTGCAATTGTGTGCACGAGATACCCACAAAATTCCTTTTAACTTAAAACTTGCTTACTGTAGAAAAACAGAGAGCAAGGAGAAAGCATCACGAGGTTCTTGCTGAAATAAACCCCTTTTTTCTTTCCTCTGCCAATCAGGTGAAGGAAGAAAAAGCATATCAGATATTAACTGCATACAGTGCCAAGACATCTTACCTCATTTATTAACACTGCCTCATAGTCTTTGAAAATACTCAATTTTAAGAAACAAGGTATATAAAGTAATAAGCAAAAACTTCAAGCACTTGAATATCAATATAAATAACCTTTAAATGCCTATTTTTAACCACCAACTACTGGGAGCTTGTAGCTCCTGTTATCCGAGAGTGTTCTCTGCAGCCCCCCAGTGGTCAAAGGCACGGCAGAGCCCAGCGAGAACGACCCCGTTTTGTCTGATGAACTGCCAGCAGGTTAAAAGAAATCTCCCACAAAATAAAACCTCCCACGCTTGTCTAAAGAAAAGGTCCTTATAAAGGAGGCAATTACCTTGAATTACATTAGAAAGTAAAGAGGAGGAAAGTAACTCCCCTCCATCAAAATGTTACGTGTTGTATGTTAATCTGCCCAGAAAACACGGCATTCCCACCAGGACACTGAGGCACTGTTAGGTCTGTAACAGAAGGAGCAATTAATTTCCTACAGTCACATTCTGCTATTCATACACGTTAATGTAAACAAAGTCAAGTAACATTTGCTGAAGGAATCAATTTCCTCACAAAGTTACGTCTCAAGCAGTTGTTTGGGGTTTTGTTAAGAAAACAAACGCCAGACACTGAAGTTTTCTCTCTCACACACATGCTCACAAATAAAATAAACACCAAAGCTCTATACAAAAATAAGAGTAACTGAAACGTTTGAAAATAATATAAAAAAGACTGAAACAGAGTTGTCAAAGCTAAGTTTCTAAAACTTGGGTCTCGAAAGCCAGTCCTAAACTGCATGGAAACAATGCAAGGGAAAAGAAAACAAGTAGAGGCAAGAAATCGCCGACACCTCTGCGACCGGAGCTCCTGGAAGGGGCACGGCTGGCTGGGAGGTGGGAGCGGGCAGGAGCGCTGAGGAGCAGCGAGAGCCCCGCCGCACCTGCAGCACCGCGGTCAGTCCTCTCCCGGCCTGGGGGAACGACAGCGCTTCTCCTCCGCTCTCGGCCTGGGCAGCTCCAGCGCTTCTCCTCCGCTCAGCCCCGGCGTGCGGAGGCGCAGCCCCGGCCCGTGCCCGATGCGCAGCTCTCGCCGGAGCGGCCCCGCAGTATCACCGCGGCGGCAGCGGCACCTCCCGCCCGGCCGCTCCC